>CAWUFW010011386.1:0-415000 GCA_963921515.1 Calotriton arnoldi
TGTGCTTCCGTTCCGGTTACATGTTGTGGTGTTCGGGCAGTGTAGGGTGTCATGCTGAGGGGTGGTGTTTCAGGGTTTAGGGCAGTGCAGTGCTGTTCGGGCAGTGTAGGGGGTCGTGCAGGGGGCTGGTGTTTCAGGGTTTAGGGTAGTGCAGTGGTGTTTGGGCAGTGTAGGGGGTCGTGCAGGGGGTGGTGTTTCAGGGTTTAGGGCAGTACAGTGGTGTTCGGGCAGTGTAGGGGGTCTTGCTGGGGGTGGTGTTTCAGGTTTTAGGGCAGTGCAGTGGTGTTCGGGCAGTGTAGGGGTCTTGCTGGGGCTGGTGTTTCAGGGTTTAGGGCAGTGCAGTGGTGTTTGGGCAGTGTAGGGGGTCATGCTGGGGCTGGTGTTTGTGGGTTTAGGGCAGTACAGTGGTGTTCGGGCAGTGTAGGGGGTCGTGCTGGGGCTGGTGTTTCAGGGTTTAGGGCAGTGCAGTGGTTTTCGGGCAGTGTAGGCGGTCGTGCTGGGGCTGGTGTTTCAGGGTTTAGGGCAGTGGTGTTCGGGCAGTGTACGGGGTTGTGCTGGGGCTGGTGTTTCAGGGTTTAGGGCAGTGCAGTGGTGTTCGGGCAGTGTAGGAGGTCATGCTGGGGGTGGTGTTTCAGGGTTTAGGGCAGTGCAGTGGTGTTTGGACCTGTGTAGGGGGTCATGCTGGGGCTGGTGTTTCATGGTTTAGGGCAGTGCAGTAGTGTTTGGGCAGTGTAGGGGGTCGTGCTGGGGTGGTGTTTCAGGGTTTAGGGCAGTGCAGTGGTGTTCGGGCAGTGTAGGGGTCGTGCTGGGGGTGGTGTTTCAGGGTTTAGGGCAGTGCAGTGGTGTTCGGGCAGTGTAGGGGGTCGTGAAGGGGTGGTGTTTCAGGGTTTAGGGCAGTGCAGTGGTGTTCGGGCAGTGTAGGGGGTCGTGCTAGGGTTGGTGTTTCAGGGTTTGGGGCAGTACAGTGGTGTTCGGGCAGTGTAGGGGGTCGTGCAGGGGCTGGTGTTTCAGGGTTTAGGGCAGTGCAGTGGTGTTCGACCAGTGTAGGGGGTCGTGCTGGGGCTGGTGTTTCAGGGTTTAGGGAGGTACAGTGGTGTTTGTGCAGTGTAGGGGGTCATGCTGGAGGTGGTGTTTCAGGGTTTAGGGCAGTGCAGTGGTGTTTGTGCAGTGTAGGGGGTCATTCTGGGGGTGGTGTTTCAGGGTTTAGGGCAGTGCAGTGGTGTTCCGGCAGTGTAGGAGGTCATTCTGGGGGTGGTGTTTCAGGGTTTAGGGCAGTGGTGTTCAGGCAGTGTAAGGGGTCTTGCTGGTGTTGATGTTTCAGGGTTTAGGGCAGTGCAGTGGTGTTCGGGCAGTGTAGGGGGTCATTCTGGGGGTGGTGTTTCAGGGTTTAGGGCAGTGCAGTGGTGTTCCGGCAGTGTAGGAGGTCGTGCTGGGGGTGGTGTTTCAGGGTTTAGGGCAGTGCAGTGGTGTTCGGGCAGTGTAGGGTGTCGTGCTGAGGGGTGGTGTTTCAGGGTTTAGGGCAGTGCAGTGGAGTTCGGGCAGTGTAGGGGGTCGGGCAGGGGTTGGTGTTTCAGGGTTTAGGGCGGTGCAGTGGTGTTTGGGCAGTGTAGGGGTCGTGCAGGAGGTGGTGTTTCAGGGTTTAGGGCAGAGCAGTGGTGTTCGCCCAGTGTAGGTGGTCTTGATGGGGGTGGTGTTTCAGGCTTTAGTGCTGTGGTGTTCGGGCAGTGTAGGGGGTCTTGCTGGGGGTGGTATTTCAGGGTTTAGGGCAGTGCAGTTGTGTTCGGGCAGTGTAGGGGGTCTTGCTGGGGCTGGTGTTTCAGGGTTTAGGGCAGTGCAGTGGTGTTCAGGCAGTGTAGGGGGTCGTGCTGGGGCTGGTGTTTGAAGGTTTAGGGTAGTGCAGTTGTGTTCGGGCAGTGTAGGGGTCGTGCTGGGGCTGGTGTTTCAGGGTTTAGGGCAGTGCAGTGGTTTTCGGGCAGTGTAGGCGGTCGTGCTGGGGCTGGTGTTTCAGGGTTTAGGGCAGTGCAGTGGTGTTCGGGCAGTGTAGGGGGTCGTGCTGGGGGTGGTGTTTCAGGGTTTAGGGCAGTGCAGTGGTGTTCGGGCAGTGTAGGGGGTCGTGCTGGGGCTGGTGTTTCATGGTTTATGGCAGTGCAGTGGTGTTCGGGCAGTGTAGGGGGTCGTGCTGGGGGTGGTGTTTCAGGGTTTAGGGCAGTGCAGTGGTGTTCGGGCAGTGTAGGGGGTCTTGCTGGGGGTGGTGTTTCAGGGTTTAGGGCAGTGCAGTGGTGTTCAGGCAGTGTAGGGGGGTCTTGCTGGGGGTGGTGTTTCAGGGTTTAGGGCAATGGTGATCGGGCAGTGTAGGGGGTCTTGCTGGGGGTGATGTTTCAGGGTTTAGGGCAGTGCAGTGGTGTTCGGGCAGTGTAGGGGGTCTTGCTGGGGGTAGTGTTTCGGGGTTTAGGGCAGTGCAGTGGTGTTCGTGCAGTGTAGGGTGTCGTGCTGGGGGTGGTGTTTCAGGGTTTAGGGCAGTGCAGTGGTGTTCGGGCAGTGTAGGGGGTCATGCTGGGGGTGGTGTTTCAGGGTTTAGGGCAGTGCAGTGGTGTTCGGGCAGTGTAGGGGGTCGTGCAGGGGGTGGTGTTTCAGGGTTTAGGGCAGTGCAGTGGTGTTCGGGCAGTGTAGGGGTCGTGCTGGGGCTGGTGTTTCAGGGTTTAGGGCAGTTCAGTGGTGTTCGGGCAGTGTAGGGGGTATTGCTGGGGGTGGTGTTTCAGGGTTTAGGGCAGTGGTGTTCGGGCAGTGTAGGGGGTCTTGCTGTGGGTGATGTTTCTGGGTTTAGGGCAGTGCAGTGGTGTTCGGGCAGTGTAGGGGGTCTTGCTGGGGGTAGTGTTTCAGGGTTTAGGGCAGTGCAGTGGTGTTCATGCAGTGTAGGGGGTCGTGCTGGGGATGGTGTTTCAGGGTTTAGGGCAGTGCAGTAGTGTTCGGGCAGTGTAGGGGTCGTGCAGGGGGTTGTGTTTCAGGGTTTAGGGCAGTGCAGTGGTGTTCGGGCAGTGTAGGGGGTCGTGCTGGGGGTGGTGTTTCAGGTTTTAGGGCAGTGCAGTGGTGTTCGGGCAGTGTAGGGGGTCGTGCTAGGGGTGGTGTTTCAGGGTTTAGGGCAGTGGTGTTCAGGCAGTGTAGGGGGTCTTGCTGGGGGTGATGTTTCAGGGTTTAGGGCAGTGCAGTGGAGTTCGGGCAGTGTAGGAGGTCTTGCTGGGGGTAGTGTTTCAGGGTTTAGGGCAGTGCAGTGGTGTTCGGGCAGTGTAGGGGCGTGCTGGGGGTGGTGTTTCAGGGTTTAGGGCAGTGCAGTGGTGTTCGGGCAGTGTAGGGGGTCGTGAAGGGGTGGTGTTTCAGGGTTTAGGGGCAGTGCAGTGGTGTTCGGGCAGTGTAGGGGTCGTGCCTTGGTTGGTGTTTCAGGGTTTAGGGCAGTGCAGTGGTGTTCGGGCAGTGTAGGGGGTCGTGCAGGGGCTGGTGTTTCAGGGTTTAGGGCAGTGCAGTGGTGTTCGGGCAGTGTAGGGGGTCGTGCTGGGGGTAGTGTTTTAGGGTTTAGGGTAGTGCAGTGGTGCTTGTGTAGTGTAGGGGGTCGTGCTGGGGGTAGTGTTTTAGGGTTTAGGGTAGTGCAGTGGTGTTTGTGTAGTGTAGGGGGTCATGTTTTAGGGTAGTGCAGTAGTGTTTGGGTAGTGTAGGGGGTCGTGCTGGGGGTAGTGTTTTAGGTTTTAGGTTAGTGCAGTGGTGTTTGTGTAGTGTAGGAGGTCGTGCTGGGGGTAGTGTTTTAGGGTTTAGGGTAGTGCAGTGGTGCTTGTGTAGTGTAGGGAGTCGTGCTGTGGGTAGTGTTTTAGGGTTTAGGGTAGTGCAGTGGTGTTTGTGTAGTGTAGGGGGTCATGTTTTAGGGTAGTGCAGTGGTGTTTGGGTAGTGTAGGGGGTCGTGCTGGGGGTAGTGTTTTAGGATTTAGGTTAGTGCAGTGGTGTTGGGGTAGTGTTTTAGGGTTTAGGGTAGTGCAGTGCTATTTGTGTAGTGTAGGGGGTCATGCTGGGGGTAGTGTTTTAGGGTTTAGGATAGTGCAGTGGTGCTTGTGTAGTGTAGGGGGTCGTGCTGGGGGTAGTTTTTTAGGGTTTAGGGTAGTGCAGTGGTGTTTTTGTAGTGTAGGGGGGTCATGTTTTAAGATGCAACGCTCCAATACCTGACCAGTCTGCACTACATAAAACTGCAAAAAAACTAAAAATATACGCATATATGTGGGCTACATCTGGGTAATATTTGTGCTACATTTGGGCTCTTTTTTCACTGGTAGCCATCTTGGAAGACTTCTTTGTTATGAAGTTTCCTAATTTCCTCATTTACTGCAGTCTCCTCAGTAGGAAATGCTTTCAGTTTTTTACTTTCATTCCATCAAGAAGGCATTCAGATGTGTCTCACATTTGCCATAAATTCAGAATGTTAGCACTCTAGTTGCTCATTAGAACACTCTGGGAAGCTGCAGTAGAACACAAAGGCATCAACTGACAGGCTGCTCCTGTTGAAATATAACAGGAAGATATTTGAGATCTCACTTAAAACATGTCCTAATTTTTCTTTCTACAGCACTAACCATAATTTCTATGGCAAAAGGAACCCCTCATTTTGTTCCTTTTTAAATTAAATGTTTTAAGTGTTACCAGTTTATTCCAATCAAGATGGCTTCAGGTGTGCCATACTTTTGTCATAAGTAAGACTGTAAGCGCTCTAGTTGTTCTTTAGAACACTCTGGGAAGCTGCAGTAGAACACAAAGGCATCAACTGACGAGGCTGCTCCTGTTGAAATATAACAGGAAGATATTTGAGATCACACTTGAAACATGTCCTAATTTTTCTTTCTACAGCACTAACCATAATTTCTATGACAAGATGAACCCCATCATTTTGTTCCTTTTTAAATTAAATGTTTTAAGTGTTACCAGTTTATTCCAATCAAGATGGCTTCAGGTGTGCCATACTTTTGTCATAAGTAAGGCTGTTAGCACTCTAGTTGTTCTTTAGAACACTCTGGGAAGCTGCAGTAGAACACAAAGGAATCAACTGACAGTCTCTTTCCTTGTTGGATGTACATGTTTTACTGATAATGTCAGACTTCATTCTCACATGACTGAGAAAGATAATGTGAATTTACAGAAAATATGCTCTCATTTTAGCTTCTGGAGCACCTTCCAAAACTGTATGGGACAAGCATGTGAAAATAGTTTTCTCTCAAACATGATTCATGATATCCCAGCAGAAGGTTTTTCACAGGGTAAAATCACCTTAGAACACACCACAATTCCTGAAATTAGTATGGTACCATCAACAAATGAATTCTAATGTAACTAAAGTCTGTTATCACCCTTTATAGTTCTCCTTTTGGTAACCCTCAAAATCTTCAATTCACTACAATGCATTTCAATGGGGTACTATCATTTATATTGGTCCCAAGATGGCTGCCAGCAATTCCAGGATGAAGTGTTGACAGCCAATCAGATCTCACGATGACATGTGTGGTTAGGCTCCGCCCAGATATATATGTGTTTTTACTTTTGATTTTCTCAGCAACTACTGAACGGATTTACCCCATTTAACAAAAGGGTTCTTTCTGAACCAAGAACTACCTCTTTGCCAAATTTGGTGTAATTCCGTTCAGCAGTTCGGGCTGTAGCCTTGCATAAAGTTTCCTATGGGAAATTGATTTTTTGACTCTTATTTTTTAATTTCTCCGTAACTACTGAGACGGATTTACACCATTTAACAAAAGGGTTCTTTCTGAACCAAGAACTACCTCTTTGCCAAATTTTGTGTAATTCCGTTCAGCAGTTCGGGCTGTAGCCGTGGCTAAAGTTTCCTATGGGAAAATGAATGGGGAAAACACGTTTTGGGAACCCCCTTTTTTCTCGGCCCCCGCTTGACGAATCACCCCGAAACTTTCAGGGTAGGAGCGGACCGGAGCGGGCCATAAAGTTTGAAAATTTCGCGATGATTCGTCAACCGACGCAAGAGTTATTTCAAATAGAATGTTGCAGATTTCCTATGGAAAATAGGTCCTAACTATAACTATCTACTGGCGACCGCCAGTAGATAATATATATATATGTGTATATATATATGTGTATATATATATATATATATATATATATATATATATATATATATATATATATATATATATATGTAGTATATATATGTGTATATATATATATATGTGTATATATATGTGTATATATATATGTGTATATATATATATATATATATATATATATATATATATATATATATATATATATATATGTGTATATATATGTGTATATATCCCCACCTGTGATCAAGGCAATACATTGCTGAAACGCGTAAGGACAAGGGGTATCCTTTGCGCTGCTGTGCCTGTGGAAATAAAGCCTGCATCTCCGGTATTGGGCCTCTGTGTGGTGTGTAACAGAAGTTAAATTGACGGGCTGCTCCGTGCCCGTTGTTAGAGGCCACCCTGTAGGGTTGGAGGCTCCTTGCTCGGAGGCATGTTGTTGGATTCTTATCAAGGGAGCATGACCCACTCGCCATTTCAAACCAAAGGGGAAATGCTACTTCAGCAAAAGTGAAATGGTTGAGGAAGGGATTCGGAGTGTGATGACCTTTCACTCTGATCGTGCCGGAGCTGGAGCTTGATTCACGAGGCAGATATGTAATGTGAGCAAATGCCAAGAAATTAAAACAACTGGACGGCGTGAGTAAACTTTAGCCACTTTAACATCGGGTGCATGAATTGAAAAAGGAAAGAAAAATGAATTTAAATGAAAACAACCTGAACTCACTAAGACTCTGTAAAATACATTTGCATTACCTGTGAAATGCACCATGGGAACTGTATTTTTAATGCCAGTCACGTGATTTTTGAAGTTTAAAAAGCGTGCAGAAATGCACTTGCAATCAATAATCCCCACCTGTGATCAAGGCAATACATTGCTGAAACGCGTAAGGACAAGGGGTATCCTTTGCGCTGCTGTGCCTGTGGAAATAAAGCCTGCATCTCCGGTATTGGGCCTCTGTGTGGTGTGTAACAGAAGTTAAATTGACGGGCTGCTCCGTGCCCGTTGTTAGAGGCCGCCCTGTAGGGTTGGAGGCTCCTTGCTCGGAGGCATGTTGTTGGATTCTTATCAAGGGAGCATGACCCACTCGCCATTTCAAACCAAAGGGGAAATGCTACTTCAGCAAAAGTGAAATGGTTGAGGAAGGGATTCGGAGTGAGATGACCTTTCACTCTGATCGTGCCGGAGCTTGATTCACGAGGCAGACATGTAATGTGAGCAAATGCCAAGAAATTAAAACAACTGGACGGCGTGAGTAAACTTTAGCCACTTTAACATCGGGTGCATGAATTGAAAAGGAAAGAAAAATGAATTTAAATGAAAACAACCTGAACTCACTAAGACTCTGTAAAATACATTTGCATTACCTGTGAAATGCACCATGGGAACTGTATTTTTAATGCCAGTCACGTGATTTTTTGAAGTTTAAAAAGTGCGCAGAAATGCACTTGCAATCAATAATCCCCACCTGTGATCAAGGCAATACATTGCTGAAACGCGTAAGGACAAGGGGGTATCCTTTGCGCTGCTGTGCCTGTGGAAATAAAGCCTGCATCTCCGGTATTGGGCCTCTGTGTGGTGTGTAACAGAAGTTAAATTGACGGGGCTGCTCCGTGCTCCGTTGTTAGAGAGCCGCCCTGTAGGGTTGGAGGCTCCTTGCTCGGAGGCATGTTGTTGGATTCTTATCAAGGAGCATGACCCACTCGCCATTTCAAACCAAAGGGGAAATGCTACTTCAGCAAAAGTGAAATGGTTGAGGAAGGGATTCGGAGTGAGATGACCTTTCACTCTGATCGTGCCGGAGCTGGAGCTTGATTCACGAGGCAGACATGTAATGTGAGCAAATGCCAAGAAATTAAAACAACTGGACGGCGTGAGTAAACTTTAGCCACTTTAACATCGGGTGCATGAATTGAAAAAGGAAAGAAAAAATGAATTTAAATGAAAACAACCTGAACTCACTAAGACTCTGTAAAATACATTTGCATTACCTGTGAAATGCACCATGGGAACTGTATTTTTAATGCCAGTCACGTGATTTTTGAAGTTTAAAAGCGCGCAGAAATGCACTTGCAATCAATAATCCCCACCTGTGATCAAGGCAATACATTGCTGAAACGCGTAAGGACAAGGGGTATCCTTTGCGCTGCTGTGCCTGTGGAAATAAAGCCTGCATCTCCGGTATTGGGCCTCTGTGTGGTGTGTAACAGAAGTTAAATTGACGGGCTGCTCCGTGCCCGTTGTTAGAGGCCGCCCTGTAGGGTTGGAGGCTCCTTGCTCGGAGGCATGTTGTTGGATATATGTGTGTATATATATATATATATATATATATATATGTGTATGAATAGCTAGGACCTAGTTTCCATAGGAAAAGCATTTTTTGACATGCCTATAACTTTGGCGGCCTTTCACTAATCTTTACCAATTGAAATGTTCCCAAAAAAGTGTCAAGATTGGTTCTGATTTTCATGGAAAGTTTGGGGGTGATCCGTGCAGTGGAGACTGAGATTTTGGTGGGCGAAATAAGGGTGCATTTGTAATGTTAATTCCCATAAGAACCTTTAGCCACACCTACAGCCTGAACCGCTGACTTACACCAAATTTGGCAGGGAGGTAGATGTTGGTTCAAGGAAATGCCTTTTGCTTATTTGGTGTAAATCCGGTCAGTAGTTGTTGAGGAATTTAAGTTTAAAATTATAGTGATATCTCTGGCCACGGAGGTTTCACGATTAATCGCAAATGCACACGCCGACAGGAATGCTCTGATTGGCTGGATGGAACTTGATCAGAAAGTTGTGGCTGCCATTTTATTGATCGAGAATGGTTCATGGGGCTGAAAAGGTCTGAAAAAGCTAACATAAGGGGTCAGAGTAGAGGTACTCTGACCCCATGTTTGAGGAATGGAAGTGTTAGTGACACAAATTATGTGCCCAAAATTATTTTTTTTAATCTTGCACGATATTCGCGACAACGCAGCGACCACCAGGGCAGCCCTCGTGTATCATAGCAGACAGCGCGACTATCGACGTCGGCGCAAATATTGGTGGAAAAATATATATCCGTGAATCAATAATACGCATTGTTATAGAGCTATTGAGATTTTGAATAATGTTTTTATAGAGTTATTTATAAAGTGAGTTATGTACTGTGATGGTTAGAATTAATTATATAGTTGTAATTTTTTAATGTGGTTCATGGCTATTGAATTCCTGCTTTTGCTTACTGCTTTTGCGACATAACCGCGGGGATCGCGATGACCAACGTCATCACGATCTCAGGCCTCACCGCCTGATGGTGAGATGGTTGTTCTAGAAATACACTAGAAAAACATGAGTTTGAAGTGTACAGTAATAAACCCCTAGTGTGTAAAGTACTGTAATATGTGTGCATATATGTTTTTTCACTTTATGGAAAAGGCGCGATCGTCTCGGTTAACGATGTCATCGCGCCTTCCCGAATAACCACGATAATGGAAAAATAGGTCTGAAGGATGGTTTATAAAGAAAAAAAGAAGTTCAAAAATATGAATTTAAACATGCTTTGAAAGAAGTATGTATATAGTAATATATGTGTAGGAATGTTCAGAATGGATTTTTTTACAGATTATTTTTGGATGTGTTGGTGGTCATTGAATGTCTGCTTTTGTTTTCTGTTTTCGCGACATGTCTGCGGGGCACGCAATTACCGACGTCATCGCGCTCTCCGGAGTCACAGCAAAAAGATAAAATAGGTTTTAGAGATGGTTTTTATAGAAACTCTCTAGAAAAACATGACTTTAGAGAATACTGTAAGAAACCCCTAGTGTGTAAAATACTGTAAATGTGTGGATATATGTGTTTTAGACTTTATGGAAAAGGCGCGATCGTCGCGGGTAACAACATCATCGCAACATCCAGAATAACCGCAAAAACGGAAACTTAGTACAAAATATGAGTTTAAACATGCTTTGAAAGAAGTATGTATATAGTAATATGTGTAGTGCAATGTTTAGAAGGGATCTTTTTGCATATTATTTTTGGATGTGTTGGTGGTCATTGGATGTCTGCTTTTGTTTCCCATGTTTGCGACGAGTCCATGGAGATCGCGACGTCATCGCAAAGATCCCCAAAAACAAAGGGAAAAAAAAACCTTTAGAAAAAACGTCACAAAATTTCGGGTACTAGGGTGGCTCTGAAAATAAGACCGGATGCAGAGTTTCAGGTTACTTAGAAACACCCTGTTGCCTTCATCTTTAAAGTGCACTCCATAATTTCTATCAATTCCATGCATGTCAAAATGCAGATAGATACAGCCCATGCGATGGTCTCTGAGGAATGCAGAAACAGTTTTATAAACATGTTTCCTGGCTTTGTCAATCTGTGGACAGAATTAATTTGTCCACTTCCATATCTGTCTTTGGCATATATTAGAGTATACCAAGCCAGTGTGAGGGAAAAGCAACATCAGTTCTGCAAAGGTTTCTTTCATTAGGATTTCCAGCCCTACCCCAGTCAATGTGCCTAGATCATTGCCACCACAGTGCACAATCATGAGGTAGGAAGCTTGGGAATCCACAATGGATTTAACCAAAGCCAGCAACTGATGAAACTTTAACCCTCTCTAAGCAAACCAAGTAATCTGCACATTTGGCAAACCCAAGTCCCTGTCAATAACTGTCTTTTTTGCAGCCTCTTTAGTCCAATAGATATAGCTGTGGCCCACAATCCATACTCTAAGCATTTTGAAGTGAAGGAGCAATAGTAGTCAGGAGAAGGCTGGAGCTGAGTTTTAAAAAAAAAGATATATTTCATCGGATGCTGTCAGCATGAAAGTGAATAAAATTAGGTAGTGTGTTGGATGCCTTTGCAAGAAGTCTTATTATTGGCTGTTGTTTAAGAAAAGAAATGTAATACAGGCATGGATCTCCTTTTGAATCTGTGGAGTAAAGCACACTTTCTGTATCTTATTGGGAAGTCGCATTTTCCTTCTAGAATGTGCTATGAACTTGTGACCTACTGGTTCCACTGGGTTGCTAGGTACACTGAGCTAAGAGTGTATTGGGGGAAGGGTGTTAAAGAGACAGCAATTTTTTTTTAAAGTTGAGGAGTGATGACACAATTTAAGTGATGGCAAGCGTTAATTTCCAACTTAGGACTATGTAATAAACTGATGTGTAGTATTTAAATCTTTTTTAAATGAAGCTAGATATAGGTTTGAACTCCCGTTTTTTTTGCGATTTCTCCGCGATCATCGCGAATACATCTCGAACACACATAGATAGTAATCTCTTTTTGAAAAGGGAGGGAAAGGGTTAACAGATACTAACCATTCACAAGTGGAGATAGTGTAGTCTAAAATGAAAGACATGATTTCATTTGCTGCCTTTCTTGTGCTTAGTTTTTACAAATCCTAACAGTGTCAAAACTAACCAGAAAGAGCTAAAACAACAATGTAATCTACAAACTGAATTCACTGGTATGTACATAACTTTTTAATCCTGTATAAAAATTACATTAAAAATTAAGATTTATATGGTAGTTTGATAAAAAAAAGAGTATCACATTGACATGAAAAAATATATCAGATGAACTGTATCTATCAGAGGGAATATGTTTTGAAGAGGTTAGTGGTGAATGTTTTGTATGTATGATCCAGGAAACATGGGCAAGGGAAATACATTCGGGTGGGGTTTGCATCATTTCGAATAGATGCCACTACTAAGGGAAAGCAAAAGACACACAATTGATGGACGGAATGCAGAACAAATCAAAACATTCACCCCAGTCAAGAGATCTGGGTTAAATCCATCATTCTTTTGCTCACCATGCCACCCGAGTTTAGACCTGGCCATATGCAAATCAGTCTTGACCCTGTGCCTCATGGGAACAGTCCAGCCCGAACTGCTAAGCCAGGTCCTCCCTGGACCGGAAACAAGCATCCTAGGACCGGTTTCGGGTTTCACCCCTCTTCAGCCAGGATAGCTTGAATCCAGTGGCACAGTGAGCCCGGGACCCACGTCTGGGCATGCCCGGCGCACTTAGGGCGAGGAAGCAAAAGACACACAATTGATGGACGGAATGCAGAACAAATCAAAACATTCACCCCCAGTCAAGCGATCTGGGTTAAATCCATCGTTTTTTTGCTCACCATGCCATTCCAGTTTGGACCCAGCCATATGCAAATCAGTCTTGACCCTGTGCCTCATGGGAACAGTCCAGCCCGAACTGCTAAGCCAGGTCCTCCCTGGACCGGAAACAAGCATCCTAGGACCGGTTTCGGGGTTTCACCCCTCATCAGCCATGTATAAGTGAGAAGTGAGATATGATGTAGCTGTGTTAGAGGACAGGGTGCTAACATTTTAAAAGTTAACTAATAAATAAAGTTTTGTGTTTTGCTCTGGGTTTGTTATATTGAAGTAAGTGCATGTAGTAATATATCTAGGCTCATCTGTAGATTTAAAACTGCAACATAACATGAAAACTGTTTTTGTATTATGTGTAAGTCAGTAGTAAAGTAGTTGGTAGATTGGCTAGGGTAAAAATTTAAATATACTTGTTTTTTACAGAACAATATCTACATAACTACACACCGTTAGAATGCCTACAAACACTTGGACGAATAGGCAACAGAAGCAACTACAGTATATTTGCAGAAATGAGTTACAAAGGGAGCAAAATGCAGATAAAGTGGTGACAGAATAAAGAGCTACTGGTAAGAGGACAAAGTAATTTCTTAAAAATATATGTGCACATTTGCAAAGATTATAAAATAAGGAAAATTAAATTCTGACTATGAGAAACAATAAGAATGGACAAAGTGTACATTGCAAGAACAGAAAAGATTGTAAAAAACATGGACGCACCTTAACCCAGGAGACAGAAGCAGTTTAAGGAAATCAGATCCAGGATGTTTCATTGCAAATCTACTGAGAAAATTGAAAAAGTATAGAAGAAGGAGAGATGTACTGAAGCATAAAGAATGAGTTGAGAGAGTAGCTGATAAGGTCTTTGCCTTGAAGAGGAAGCTTTTAATTTTGATTCTAAATAGAATGAAGACTCTTGACAAAATAGTGTTGTGCATGAGGAGACAAAACCAGAAGAAAAGATTAGTGAATAGAAGTAACTTTTGTGCAGTTTTTAGTGGAGAATGGATACATACTTCTAGTACAGAGCCTTTCTTTAATAAAGAAAGCTATCTCCAGGATAACGGAGTCGTTCATGCTATTGATAAAAGAAGACGATGTTATGAAATGAAAAATGGTCCTATAGCAAAAGAGGTGATAGTACCTAGAAATGTAGAAGAAGTTATTGCAGAAGATGTACAAGGAAGGCGTAGTCATGCCCCTGTATACAAATGGAATTGTAGTAGTGTTTGTAGTATTAGACAGCAACCCATTGATATATTAAGGAAATTCCTTCGTATATTTCCAAGGTGAAGTTTAAAACACAAAATAGGTACTTTACAAGGTTTGGATCCTTGCAAGCTGAAAAAGCATACAAATTTGCAGGGACACTCAGTAGCTTGTTTATCAAAGAAAGTGTGCCAAAGCACCTTTCATCATTTTAGGATGTTAGCTGTACAGCACTCAACAATGCAAACTTTAGTTGGGAGGCTGCACTATGTGAAAGCTCCTGCTTTATTTTTAGGAGAAATTAATAGGGCACATTTGCATGGTACTGTGGCAGAGATAGAAAAGGTTTGTGATGATGTGCAGTTTTATTTCTTTGGTCCAGAACAGGACTGTAGGGAAATTTAAGAGTTGATAACAGGAGGAGTTGGAGAACAGGACACAGGTACTACATTTGATAGTTTTGAAGAAGAGATTACAAAATTTAGGCCGGTATGTTCTGAAAAACCAGAGTATGTTTGTATATGCTGTTGACGCAGAAATAGAGAATAATAACTGGCAAACGTTTGCACTGTACTTGTTTGTAGAAAAAGATTTCACTTGTCCACACGACAAGTTATATGTAAGTATTGCTACAATAAATTAGAGGATAATAAAATGCCTGCAAGAGCTGTGCATAACAAGTTAGAATTGGTTCCCATTCCAGAAGCACTTCAAGGTGTAAATATTTATGAGTCCATTTTTATCCAAACTATACATCTATTTTAGGATATAGTATGTACGGACCGAAGGTCAGGCAAGTTACCCCCAACAGAGCTGCAGAAAAAGTCTAAAGGTAGAGTAGTGTATTTGCCATTAGATGTCAAGAAAAACATTGAAACGGTAGGGGTAGATAGAGATTTAGAGAAATGACTAGTAATTCTTGTAAATGGTGTGCCTACCAAGAACAAGAAGATATGTTAGGAGTTAGTAGATGTTACCAAAGTTAAAAAAGCAACTTTATATCTGGTGCAAAGCAATGTTTACTCTAGAAATGTGGAAAGCCTGCCAGATATCACACATATGAAGGATCAGACATTTCCATCAAGAGGTCAGATTGAGAAGGTGGATAAGTCCAGAACAGAAGAAATGTATGAACATTATAGCATCCACCGTTTGCATTCTAAAGAGGTTATTTGTGATGCCATTGAGCTGTTTCAAATGATGGAAGCAAAAGGAGCTCCATTAAGTGTGTGGGAAAAACGTTTTGAAGCTCGGTGTTTTCCACAACCTTTTCCTACTAGAGTAGGTGACAGGTATGATGAGCGGCCTGTGCAAATACCTGCAGCTGAGTATAGATATAGTAGACTTTATTCAGAAGACCCTAGATTTCGTCAATGTATTCAATATATATTTTACCTATTATTTGAGAGTGACTTGTCTGGCCTCTCATATGCTGTGAATCATATTCTAAAAACAAGAGTTAATTTGAATGATATATCAGCAAGAGAACTTTTAGAGAATGTTCAAGGAAAAGATGAGCACTTGGAATACAATTTAATAAACCTAATGGCATGTCAGCGTGGGACTAATGAATATTGGTATTGACGTCATGGTGAACTGAAGTGCATGTTGAAGAACCTTGGAGCACCTACTTGGTTCTTGATGTTGAGTTGTGCTGACTATGCATGGGATGACCTGCTAGAATTCTTGCAGGAGGCAAATTCAAATATAAAAATACATTTTTCTGAAGACGCCAGGAGACCTGTGCTCACTAGACCCTGCAAATGTTTGCAGATATTTTAGTCACAGATTTCAAGCAATGATGTCTTTCATCTTTAACAAAACAAAACTTTCTCTTGGTGAAGTGATTGATTTCTTTTGGCGTAAAGAGTACCAAGCCAGAGGTGCTCCCCATATTCACATGCTGTTGTGGGTAAAAGATGCCCCAAAGTTTGGAACAGACAGTGATGAGTCTGTGTTGTCCTTTATTGAGCAGTATGTAACTTGTTCCATCCCAAAGGAGAGTAGTGACAACATATTAAGAAAACAAGTTCTACGATTCCAAAATCATAGATGCGGAAAATACTGTCAGCACGAAAATACAGAGCAAAAGGGAAATTTTATACAAGATGTTGTTTCGGATTCCCACGACCTGTCCTCTCATAAGGAAGAGTCAACAGCTTTTTGTCTGCAGTCAGACATACACTTACAAGGAAATCACCCAAAAATACATACAACCTAAGAAGAACAGAGGCCTCCAAGTACATTAATGACTATAACCCTGTGATTCTGAAGATGTTACGTCTTATATAACAAAGTCAGAGAAAACTGAGCTGAAGGAGATGTGGGAGGAGATTACAGCAGAAAATTTTACAGTTTTAGTTTGAAAATGCTTTCTCACAGAGAGATAGGCTCCCATGAATATGTAGACCGGTTAAGCTCAGCTAGTTTGTTTTCTAAATCTAGAGGAGTTCTCTGGATGAGTTTAGGGCTTGCTAAAACCCGTAACAGAGTACTGAAGTCTTTTCCTGAAATTCAATATCTTGCACAATTTGAGCCACGCAGTACAGATATTCTGAAGAGTAACATGCTGGATATGTACTATCCAAGAAGAAGTCCTCATCTGGAAAGGATGTGTCTCTATGAAACACTTTAATATTATACTTTCAGAAGTAATGTCAGTGAAAACATAGATGAAGATAAATTTGCTGTGGCTGGATGTGAAGGATGTTTGGTGAGACATAACAAAGGAAATTTAATCAACCATCGAAAGAATTTGACTGTTATGATGACTCATTCAATGCTGTGAAAGACAGCATTGAGTGCTGTGTGTTTCCAGTGTATCTTCAAATGTTGAAAGAACAGATTGAACAAGAAGAAACAATTGCTGCTGAGATAGCAAGAGAGAGTTCTCAGAGCAGTCAAAGTTCAGCACCTGGAAGTCAAGATCCTCTTGGACAGCCAATCATTAAAAATGAAGCTGCAATAGCTATGAATGAAGTGGAGAATGCAGTGCAGCAAGTAAGATGGGAAACTGTGGATCTAGAACTACTAATACAGCAATCAAATGCAAATCAGAAAGACATTTTTGAAGAAGTAAAAGGTAAAGTAGAACATGGATTTCTCCATGAGAAAAAAAGTGTGCATGTTGTACATACAAACCAGTTCTATTGTACATAAGTGGTCAAGCTGGAACTGGAAAAAGCTTCTTGATGAAAGTACTGTCAAGTTACCTACAGAAGACAACAGATCCCAATTTGTCGTGTGTAGTCACTGCACTAACAGGTTTAGCTGCTCACAATGTTAAAGGAGTTCCCCTTCATCGAATATCAGCTGCTTGTTGAACATGACAACAAATTACAATACAACAAATTATCTGATGATGCTTGTCATGAAGTGGCAAGAGTATTAAAGAAATTAAAGCTGCTAATTATTGATGAAGTCAGCATGATGTCTAACCTAATGCTAGCTTTTATACATTTAAGAATGCAGCAAATATTAAAAACTGACTACGATGTACTTTTTGGAGAAAAACACTTAATAGTCTTTGGAGACCTGCTACAACTAACTTCCGTAAAAGGACAACCTGTATTCGAGAAACTACTACATATTGAAACAAGGGATTCACTAAGAAGTATTGGAAATATAAACATTTGGGGAAACTTTCAATACAAAGAGTTAATCCAAAGTATGCGCCAAGCATCAGATATACATTATGCACATATACTATAGGATATAAGAGTGGGAGTCCTCACAAAAGAGGAAAGACATTAATACAAACCCGTCTCATCAAAAAAAATTGTTTCCAAGTAATGTTTCAGCTGCTGAATTAATGTATAATTTTGTTAAGGAAGAGAAGTCTATTGTTTGTTTGATGCCAACTCTTGAGTGTAATAAATTCAATGAACAATTATTGCAACTGGAAAAAGAAGAGAATGTCGAAATCATAGCAAATTATAAAATGGAACATCGAGGAGTTACAGTGCTACTAACAGAAAAACTGCAATTGAAATTGGATAGTTTAGAAAAGTCTGTGTTGAAAACCGCAGGATGAGAAAAAAAGTTATGTATCTGTAACAATTGTTGTGTAATCTTATGTCGTAATTTAAATGTTGAAGAAGGGCTAGTGTATGGCGCAATGGGTAAAGTTATGAAATTTATTAATTATCCAAACAGAAATGATGTGGAATACATAGCCATAAAATTTGATGATATTGCTGAAGTTAAGCAGATTGGTAGATGCGTTGTACATTTCCTACTTGTGAAAATCAAGAAGGAGGAAAGAAAAGAAAACTACAGCACAATAATGAAATACAAGGCTATCCCTTTGATAATAAATCTGGAGTAAACTGTTATGTAAATGTAGTGTTAAATGGACTATATCATTTGCCTCATTTTACACATTCTATTAATGAAAAGGTAGATAAAAGAATGTCTTTACAACTATGTAGTTTACTTGAAGAATTAAGAAGTGATAGAAGTATTATACATTCTGCTACTGGAATAAGAAAACTCAACGATGACTGTACTGGATCAGTAGTGTTCTCTCTAAATCTTCAGCAGGATGCTCAAGAAATTCTAATGGTAATCCTAGGACTATTAGATGAAGAAGATGTGAATATCAATGAATTTTTGGGTTTAACTTGTAAATGGACGCATAACTGTGAATATTGTTAATTTACGTCTAGCACTGAAATCAATTCAGAACGATTCCTCTACTTGACATTACCAGATTGTGAAGCTATGCCCTTTTAAGATTTAACTAGAAATGCCCATCAAGATGTGACCTGTCTAAACTGCAGATCAGACATTAGGTCAACGTTGTTTCTACAAAGGTATGGAAAATATGTCATTGTCCTGCTACAACCATGCAGAGTGAATGGTACTAAATTAGGAATGAAATTACAAACTTTAAAGCTGCACTAATTTCCATCTCAAAAAGAAGTTTCACAACTACAGAAATCCTATTTAATGAAGGAGTTAATATAACCTATCACCTCTGGACACTAGACAATATATTTAAGATGTCAAACAGGATGGACAGAGAGCAATGACATACAAGTGGCATTCAAATCAAGACTATCTAAAAAGTTACTCATATCTGCTATTTCTAGAACGGAAGTTCTAAGGAGAATCTAGGATAAGAAAATGTGGTATTGTTTTGAAATATATATAGATTTTGTGTTTCTGAGACATTATTCAGTCGATTGGGGGTATTGTCTACAGCAAGCTGTTAGAAATGAAGGACTCTTTTTAACTGCGGAAAAGGAATTTATAAAACATTTGAGGACTACATTGTGTTACTACAGATAAAAAGTAAATGGAGGTACTATAATACCATTAGCATTAAGTTGCATGTAATTCTCTTCAACACTAAAACAAAAAGTCCCCTTTGTGTTCTGCTACAGCAACTTCTATGTAGTACTATGTGTTATGTTTTTCATACATGGACTAAGAACATTTTAGACATAATTTGCGCTTAACAGGGATGATGTTTACAAAAGGATATGCAAAAATGAAGACTGCTTCATAATTGTTGGACATTTTGTACCAGATATAAAAATATTAGAAACCGTTTTAAAACATATACTTGCCTTCATTAAGGTAGTAACCTATCAGCAAGCCATTTTTAAAGAACTTATAGTGAGTGCAGTGAACAGTATGACATAGTTGAAATGATCTACTGTGCACATTTGTTTTTTCTTTTACAATCCATTTATTGTTTTTTCCCCACTGTTTAATGATGAGTCTTCATATAAAGCACTGTTGAAAGTGAACAAGTATGAAAGCTGAAAACAGGAAAAAACAGTAAAACATTTGTCTATGTTGAATTAAAGTTTTGGTTAAAAATATTGTATGTTGTTCGGTTGCCTAATGTTCAAAATGAAATTCTTATACATTTTTGTCTGTTTCTATTTTTTCACAGTGGTTGGAGGTTGAGATATATTACGTGTGTAAAATCACTAATCTAGTGATGGATTCATCGAGTTACTACTCATGTACTCATCTCATCTCCCAGGCACAACAGTTGTAGTTGTCCAATCACCCAGCCACTACCAAAGCAATCATCCAATCGCTCAGGTACTGCACTTGAATTAATCTAATCTCCCAGCCACTACTCAGGCACTCATCCAATCACCCAGGCACTACCCATGCACTATTCAATCATCCAGACACTATGCATGCACTCATCCAATCACTTAGGGACTATCGTTGCACTCATGCAATAAGTTTTACACTACTCTTGCACTCATCCGGTCACTTAGGTACTATGTATGCACTCATCCAGTCATTCAGACACTACCTTGCACTCATCCATTCACTGAGGCACTACCCATGCACTCATCCAAACATCCAGGCACTACCCAAGCACTCATTCAATCACCCAGGCACTACCCTTGCACTCATCCATTCACTGTGGCACTACCCATGCACTCATCCACTCACCCAGGCACTAGTCATGCACTCATCCAATCACCCAGGCAGTACCCTTGCAATCATCCAATTACCCAGGCACTATCCATGCACTCACCCAATCACCCAGGCACTATCCATGCACACATCCAATCACCCAGGCAGTATCCTTGCACACATCCATTCACTCAGACACTACCCATGCACTCATACATTTACTCAGGTACTACCCATGCACTCATCCATTCACTCAGGCACTACCCATGCACTCATCCATTCACCCAGGCACTACCCTTACACTCATCCATTCACTCAAGCACTACGCAAATGCTCATCCATTCACTCAGGCACTGCCCATGCACTAATCCAATGACCCAGGCACTACCCTTGCACTCATCCATTCACTCACACACAACCCATTCACTCATCCATTGACCCAGGCACTAACCATGCACATATCCAATCACACAGGCACTACCTTTGCACTCATCCATTCACCCAGCCACAACCCATGCACTCATCAATTCACTCAGGCAGTACCCATGCACTCATCCAATTACCCAGGCACTATCCGTGCACTCACCCAATCAGCCACACACTATCCATGCACTCATCCAATCACCCAGGCACTATCCTTGCACTAATCCATTCAAAGAGGTGCTACCTATGCACTCAACCAATCACCCAGCTGCTACTCTTGCACTCATCCAGTCACCCAGGTGCTACCCATGCACTCATACAATCAACCAGGCACTACCCATGCACTAATCCAATCACCGAAGCAGTACCCATACACTCATCCATTCACTCGGGCACTACCCATGCAGTCATACAATCAACCAGGCACTACCCATACACTCATCCATTCAAAGAGGTGCTATCCATGCATTCATCCAATCACCCAGGTGCTACACTTGCACTCATTCAGTCACTTAGGCAGTACCCATGCACTCACACAATCACCCAGGCACTACCCTTGCACTCATCTATTCACTCAGGCACTACCCATGCACTCATCTAATGACCCAGACACTAACCATGCACATTTCCAATCACTCAGACACAACCGTGCACTCATCCAATCACCCATGCACTACTCCTGCACTCATCCATTCACTCAGTCACTACACATGCACTATGCAATTACCCAGACACTAACCATGCACATATCCAATCACTCAAACAATACCCATGACCTCATCCATTCACTCAGGTACTCCTCATGTAGTCAACTGTTCACTCAGGCACTACCCATTCACTCATCTATTCACTCAGGCACCACCCAGGCACTCATTCCATTATCCATGTACCACTCTTGCATTCATTCATTCATTCATTCTTCAATACGCCACTCATCCAGTCATTCACTATTGCAAACACTATACACGTACTTACACACACATTCATTCATTCAGTTTTTTTTATAACTGTAAAAAATTTATTTTGGTTTTTTTGTGAAGTTTTGTGTTTTTTTGTGATTTTTCAACGTATTTCTTTTTATTTTTTTGAAGCAAAAATTGACTGCAACTGGCAGTGAAAACTTAAAGAAGCTCTCAAAAACATGAGAATACTGCAAGGACCCAAAGACGAAATCGACATTTGTGAGTATTGCAACTGTTGCAAAAAGCTGTTATGCTGTGCTCACCAGCACTAACCACAGCTCCACAGTCCATACAATAAGTTGCCATCCGGCTACATTCAGGTGCGATATCTTGAGACTGTTATTGAACTTCAGAAGGCACTCTCTGTTCAGGTGTTGATGCACTTTCTAAAGATGTAGATGGATGTACAGCCTCTCATTGTCTCTTTGCAGCTTTTAACCAGTTGTTGTGGAAAGTTTTCAGATGGCACAGCATTGAAGTTGTTCCACAAGAGTATTTTTTATTTGTACCTCTCAACAACTATTCTCACAAATTGTGCATTGCACAATTTTTGCTGCTGTTTCGGATTCTCCAGAAGGAATTGTGAAGAACTCCCATGTTATGCTGCTTTTGTTCTATGGAGGCCCCTCATCTTCTGAGTCTTCGGAATGCAGTTCCTGAACTTCCTGGTTTTCCTGTTGTTGTTGTTCTGTTGTTTAAGTTGCCATTTCTTTAATAAAGTTGTTAAAATTTCACCAGTAAATTTCAGACACCTTCTCTCACTGAAGTGCTCACAGAGAATGAACCAGAAAGTTGTATGGGTGTGTTCTTCCCAATGTTATAGTTGAAAAGTGTATCATCCAATCATATTTCTTTGTTTCCCAGTCACATGATCTTCGCGATGATCAACGCCATCGGGAAGACTGGAAATTGAACAGAATAATATTTTGTTTGAAAATAAGTAGTCAAACATAAATGTTAATCGACCGATATTAAACCCCAAATGAGTGTCATACAATGTAACATGTATAAATATGTGTTATACACTTTGCCAAAAACACACGTTCATCGCGGTTACCGACATCATCGTGACTTCCGGCATTGCCGCAATCACACAAAACACCAAATAAAAGGATTTTAATTGAAAAAATTCTTCCAAAAGTTAGGTTTAAAAATGATATAAATAAACAACTTGTGTCAAATATTAATTAAAATATGTCTAAGTATGTGTCCCGAGTTTTGAAAAACACGCGCACTTCGCGACTCACCGACGACGCCGCGGTACATAGAGGTACCGCAAATATATAAAACATCACATTGAAGACATTTTTCACGAAATCATCACACAAACTCAAATATAAACTCTACATTAATAAACAACTAGTGTCTGCTATTAAGTAAAGTCTGTCTATATATATGTTTATGAATTCCTCAAAAACATGAGCATTTCACGACGTCACCATGGGTTCTGCGACGTTTTTGCGAATATAAAAATGTAAAGAACCAATAAAACAATGTTTATTAATCCATTGAAGAAAAAACAAGCCTATGAAAATACTTCTTATAGAGCCATTTTAAATAGAAAATACAATTCAAAAACCTTAAAAATTCAATAAAAAAATCATAGGTTACATGGACGTTATAGCTGGGAAATAGAATTTGAAAAACCTTAGAAATTCACTGAAAAAAACAAAGGTTACAGGGACGTTATAGTGAGGATTTAGCATTTAAAGAACCTTAGAAATTCACTGAAGAAACCAAAGGTTACAGGTGCATTATAGTAAGGATATAGAATTTAAAAAAACTTCGAAATTCAGTGAAAAAACAAAGGTCACTTGGACGTTATAGTTAGGCTGACATTTCACTTGTATAAAACCAGAGAAATTCAGTTAGCTGAGCTAACTATAACTCACGCCCCCATAATGCACTGCTTATGACCTCACATATTACATCATTCATGGCATGGTCAGTAACATCATCGATGACACTGCACAACAACTTATTTATTGCTATTAATATAATTTTATTAGGCAAATATAGCCATAAAAATGCCACAATACAGCGTACAGTTAAAATGCGAATTATACAAAAAGTGCAACCATAAAAATTGTCTGAAACACAATAAAATCCTATTAAAACATACGGTAGGAGCAGTACCACTCTATAAAATAGCTCTTACTTCATAACCAAATAGGGAAAGTGACACATAAACATTAAATATACATTTCTACATGCATACAGACTTCCAGAGCTCCAAAATGTCCTCAAGGGGTGGGTAAAATCGCTTTTCTGCCCCATAACTCATTTTAGATTATATTACCAATTCATTCAACGACTCCTGTATTGCAGTTAAAAATCTTCCTATTGCACATGCCACATTTAAGAATCTCATATTTATCAACAAGCTGAGAGCTTGATCCCTACTATCAATTTTTTAGGCAATAAAAATAGGTTTTAAAAATTCTTTCCGTTCTTCTAGAAACCACAATGAGTCCAGCAAAATATGTGGGCCACTGCATTTTACTTGTAGTTCACATGTACACAAACCCTGTTTATTAGTCATTGCAGTTTTTATCTTCCTATCTGCGTTACATGGGTTGAGGCCCACTCTAAATTTCAATACCGCATTTCTAAGCTTAGGATCAGGCATGGTCTCGATATAGGGGAACATATGATCATTAGTCCACCCGTTTACCAAGAACTGGGTGGACGTTTGCTCCCCAAGTAACATAAATCTTCTTCTCGAGCCTTAGTGTTGATAATAGCACGTAGCACCTGTTTAGGAATCTGCTGCCCTGATTTCCATTGATCTGGTTCTAAGGAGAGTTTAGCACACAACTTATCTAACTTATGTCTAACTTGGGATGCCCAGTTAAGTTCACTTTCTTCTATTTCTCTTTTACAAAGGTTTGATATTTTAGGGGTCCCTTCTCTGTTCAGTCTCTGCCAGAAGTTCAATGTAGCTTGCATTCCCTGGAAGTTCCAGGCTGTAAGTTGACATTCTACTCTCACAGCCTGTATCATAGTTGATGGAGGGATAGCAAGGAGCTGTTTCACACATTTACCCTCCTCTAGATTCCAATCCAATTTGCCACCTAAAAATAAAACCTCTGCACCATATTGGAATTGTGGGCGGACCATTGCATTGAAAGCTGATAGAATTGGCCGCAGGGAAGGGCCTCCATACTTCTGCTTAAATTGTTTAAGGCCCCATACTGAGGAAAGAGCCTTTGATTTTAATAACTGTATGTGATCCCTCGAATTTAACTTACTATCGAACCACATACCCAAGTATTTATATTTGTCCACGACTTCGACTCTGACCTCTCACAGTTGCCAATAAAAGGAACTCTTTCTTTTCCCCAACACCATTATTTTAGTCTTTTCTAAATTGACCGTAAGGCGTTTCTTTAGACAATAGTCATAAAAAATGTCCAGTTTTTTTTGCAAACCCAGCTCTGTCATGTCTGTTATCACTAGATCGTCAGCGTATAGCAGACATGATGTATGAGTCCCCCCCATCTTAGGGCTTAACCCACCAGCCTTACTTAATATGATTGGTAGGTCGGAAAGGAACAAAGAAAATAGCAGTGGGGCCAAGACACAACCCTGACGCAATCCATTCTTTATCTGAATTTTCTTGGATAGTGTTCCGAGGGTATCCAAAATTACCCTGGCCCAATTCAGTGAATGCATTTCTTGAATTAGTGAGAGTACTGTTTTATTGATTCCAAGCTTCACCAGCATATTCCACAGTAGACTGCGATCTACTAAATCGAATGCGACTCGGAAATCAACAAAACAGCAGAACAGACTACTTCGCAATTCAGTTGCCTTTTTTGCCATTCCCCATAAACTAAGGCAATGGTCTATTGTTGAATGGCCCTCTTTGAACCCACCTTGCTCTATCGGTATCAAATTATCCTGTTCTACCCAGGTCTTCAATACGCCTAGCAATATCTTAGAAAATACTTTCTCCCCCACATCCAACAGACTTATAAGGCGATAATTCTGGGGCTGTGTGGCGTCCTCCTTTTTATATATTGGTCTAACAATGGCCCCTTTCCAACTTTCTGGGAAGATCCCGGAAGTTAAAATATTTTGGAAGGTCACATTTAAAAAGCTTGCCCACCAGTCAGTGTTATTTTTTAATATAATTGCTGGTAGGTTATCTGGCCCTGCGGCTTTAGTTAATTTTAAAGATCGGATGGTTTCTTTGATATTTTGAAAAGAGAAGTACGGCTTTAATTCTTCCACATCCTTGGACCTTATTTCCAAGGTCTTATCCATCCTCTTACTATTATACAAGTTACTCAAATGGTTAACCCAATCATCTCCTCCCACTAAACACTGCATTTCCCCTTGTACATTTCCCTCTTTTACCAAACGCCAGAATAATCTTATATTATTCGTGCTTATCACTTCTAACATTGTTTGCCAATTTTTGGACATATATTCTATTTTCCTTTCCTGCAACTTATTTTTATACACAAGTTTTGCCACACGAAGGCTTTCCATTGTTTCCTTATCCTATCTTTTTTTGAGCTGTCTTTCCCATTTTCGTACCCTCAATTTTAGGCTCCTACACTCATTATTAAGGCAACCATTTGTTTTCTCTCTTTTCTTGGGTGCGGGCCCTGATTTTACATGTATCCTTAAACAATTTACCACTTGCTCAATTACCTGGTCATACCATGTTAGGGCTTTCTCTCTTTTCTCCAGATTACCAAAAGAAGTATAATCTATCATCAGGTCATTGACCAATTTCAGGCTGTCCTCGGTTATACGGGTGGTTATGCGTTGAGGGTGTTCTATCTGTAAAGGGAACACTCTTTCTCTTTCCGACTCTTGTTCTATCCTAATTAATAGTTGTAGGGGCCAGTGGTCACTGCCTTCACACTGCAATACCTCAAATCCTTCTACTTCCTTAAAATGCCAAGCATTTACAAATGTATGTAACAGAGACAGCGGTTCCTGCGGGGCAATGAAAACTATCTTGATAATAATATGCACAATCGCAATGATAAAGGGTTACAATGACGTCAGAAAGAAAAGCTAGCAAGGACACAGATGACTGTATTCGCAATATTGTTTTTATATGTCAAACAATGTATCAATATGTACATAAAAGAAAAAACATAATAGTGCTAGGTGTCCCCAGTGAAGTTGGAACCAAACATAAAGCATAAAACTTTTAAATTAGTGACAAATGTGACTTGGTTTCCGTAAGAAAACGACCATAAGCAATTGTACAATAATCACAGCCACTGTGTACAGTAATCAGGGCTGATTGAATTGGTTCGTTTTGCTAGATTGTCGACGACGTTTCAACCCTTTTACACAATACAGGGTCTCTTCAGGACCTATGGGTGTAGGGACATCTGAATTGCGGTTGCGCAGCTATGTGAAGAGTGTGACACACCGGTTTAGTGAAAAAGGAATGAAAGATACTCACAAGGGACCCAGCCGGGTACCCTTCGTGCGTATCGGAGTGAGGGCTGGCAACCAATTGGATGTAGGGCGCAGTCGGTGCTGCAGGGTAAGGAAGAAGGTGTGCTCCGCCTGTGGTTTGAGCGGAGAGATCTCAGAAGAAGACTGCACATGTGGTGCAGTAGCGACTTGTGGATAACTGGCACGGTTGGCTGACACGGGTACTGGATCGTGACTCCGTGTCCTGGTATCTTCTTAAAGTTGAATAGAAGAGATCTGTGGTGCGTGTCGCAGCATCGCAGAGCGGTAGATCTGATCAATCTGTCTACCTGGGTACCAGGACACGGAGTCACGATCCAGTACCCGTGTCAGCCAACCGTGCCAGTTATTCACAAGTCGCTACTGCACCATGTGCAGTCTTCTTCTGAGATCTCTCCGCTCAAACCACAGGCGGAGCACACCTTCTTCTTACCCTGCAGCACCGACTGCGCCTACATCCAATTGGTTGCCAGCCCTCACTCCGATATGCACGAAGGGTACCCGGCTGGGTCCCTTGTGAGTATCTTTCATTCCTTTTCACTAAACCGGTGTGTCACACTCTTCACATAGCTGCATGACCGCAATTCAGATGTCCCTACACCCATAGGTCCTGAAGAGACCCTGTATTGTGTAAAAGGGTTGAAACGTCGTCGACAATCTAGCAAAGCGAACCAATTCAATCAGCCCTGATTACTGTACACAGTGGCTGTGATTATTGTACAATTGCTTATGGTCGTTTCTTACGGAAACCAAGTCACATTTGTCACTAATTTAAAAGTTTTATGCTTTATGTTTGGTTCCAACTTCACTGGGGACACCTAGCACTATTATGTTTTTCTTTATGTACATATTGATACATTGTTTGACATATAAAACAATATTGCGAATACAGTCATCTGTGTCCTTGCTAGCTTTTCTTTCTGGCGTCATTGTAACCGCTTTATCATTGCGATTGTGCATATTATTATCAAGATAGTTTTCATTGCCCCGCAGGAACCGCTGTCTCTGTTACATACCTAATTACCCTGGTTCCTAGAGAGTAGGGTCTCCCTTGTTCTTGTTTTTCGAAGCATTTACAAAGGCATAATCAATTGGGCAATTCTGATTCCCTATGCGAAAGGTCTTTCTTGCGGGGCGGTCAGTGTCAGCCCGTCCATTGGCACAGAATAGCCCTATGGATCCAAGAAACTTTGCTAGAGATTTGTCTCATGCACAACAACTTAAGTTAAATTCTCAAACCTGAAAAGAAATGTTGTTAATTCAGATTCCCTACCGAAGTGTAAGTGGTGCCTCACTCTACACACCACAATACAGAAAAATAATCAATATCTTGAGATCTTGTATTTACGGTGAATCTGAAAACCAATTTAGTTCCTTCTACTAACACATTAACCTCACATGGTTTTACAGATATGAATAATACATCATCTCAACAGTAAACAATCCACTAATTGAACCCATGATTATCATCACATATTCAAACAATTCAACACAGAAACAAAAATTCATTATCATGACTCATACCTCAAAATACATTCAAAAACTCAATTCTCTCTGTTTATACTTACACTTCAGCGTCTTTCGGGAAGGCACAGTCAACATGGCCAGTTACTTCCTAAGAGGGTGCAACACCAGAAAATTGGCAAGTTTCCAAAAACCCTTTTCTCCTTTGTTTTTAAGCATAAATGGTTCAAGAACTGCAAAAGAAATGGCTGCATAAGAAATGGCTGAAGGACCCCTTAAAGAGGAGGTGCTCTTTTGCAAACCATCCTCTGCTACCAAAACTTTGTGGGAGCAAAACACCAATAGTTTCCTGAACCTTAACATCACAGAACCCTAATATTTACTTTAAGCAGCTCAGCCCCAAAACACCACTCATTGATCTTGCAGCAGGAGACCCCCCACCTTTAATTAGTCAAATTTAGCAGAGTAAAACCATTTAGAAACTGAGACCACTCAAGAACTAAGTTTTAGATTATAATTAACTTTTTAGGATTTAATACAGAATCATTAATAGAACATTACAGAAAAATGCAAAGTTTAGCCATAAAGTCTCACTAATATAGAAGCATAGGATCACAAATCAAGTCAATTAATATAAGCCACTCTATATGTAAAACTCATGAAAAGTGCCATCAAATTGTTAGTGAGAAAGAAAAATCTCAGGGGACTCGGACAGAATTTCAGGAGGAAAATTAAAAGTCGCCCCAGATCTTTCTAAACCAGGGTTTTTTATACACATTTAATGCATGTTACTGAATAAAACTGCAAATTCTGCATAGCATGATCATGGTTAAATCACATTGGCAAATCAAAAGTTTTTTGTAATTTTGAAAAGTATTTAACAGTAACCCATTTTTTAAGGTAAGAGAAATCTTATGCTTGCTTCCTCAGCAACTTCACTCCGGAGATGTTCAATCCGATTTAAAACATTTATTAAACAATAGCCCATAGAGTTATGCTATTTTGCATGCTTGGATGAGAACTTCCAGTGGAAATGCCTTCAAAATGACACTTTAGGTACACAATAAAATGTTTTATTCACAATACATGCTTTCTATTCTCTTTATTACTACAATCAATTGACGTCATTGTCATGTTCTACAGAAACTGTGAGGAGAGATGACTTGCAGCTGGCTGCTGATTTGGAGGGGGAATGAGCAGGAGCACGATGAACAGTACTCCAGAAACTTCATCTAATTTGATTATACAATATCTCGCATTAAAATGTGGCACAACTGTACTACATTATTTTTCACATTCTTAAATAAAGTAATCATCTCATTTCAAGTGCAAAATCATTAAATTCATTGATTACGGTCATATGCATCATATAAATTACTAATGCACACAAACTAATTGTTAGCCAAATTTGCACATCTAAAAAATCTTTAACACTATTTTGGCCACAACATTTTTTATATCTCAATCTCTTTATTCCAATTTTAAGAGAGGAATGTAGAAGGCACATCAGACACTTTGGATTAAACCACATTTCTATATCATTAAAGTAAGAAAACACACCAGCAGGACAAGGGAGAGTGGCCTTTTGTACATGAGGTTCAACACCTATGAGACCTTTGCTAGAAAGACTTTACAGAGGGACACCAAAGGTCTCCATTAAGTCTTTCTTAACCATGTAGTAGTGTAGTTTGACAAAAGGAATGTGCTACAAGGGTGGAGTGAGCAAACAGGGAGGGGTTCAAGCATTAAAATAAAAATAAATCAGTACAGTTAATAGAATAAAGAATGAAAGGTCCACACCAATTTCATGAAAATTGAGAAAGTATTCACTACTTACCACACATTTTGAAGTAGTAGTAGTAGCTGCAGTAGTAAGTTAGTTTACAATCCATAAAACTCCATTAAAATTCAATAATTTGAGGTGCATACAATAATTTATAAAACAGAGTATTTATTTATTGAGTTTTATATAGCGCTGGCTAGACCCGGAGGTATCAGAGCGCTTTACATGAGGAAGAAACATTGTTTCAGAACATGGTTACAAAGTTACATCGGTTACTGGAGCGTATTTACAGGAATTACATGAGTATAAAAGCATAGCATAAACATGAGGAAAAAAAATAGGCAAGGGGAGGGAAGATTAGGGGAGAGAGGGAAGGAATAGGGGAGGTAGAGGAGAATAATGGAGGGAAGAGGAGGGGGAGGGTATAGGAGGCACAACGGGAGACGAGGAAAAACAGTGTCCGACGTCCGGCTGGGTAGGTGACAGCCGAGGGGTGAACCAGAGCCAAACTCCTCTATAGCTGCGTGGGACAGCTCCACCGGTCATCGGCCAAAGGTTGCTCGGGCACACGAGTACATACAAAAGGTTATAGTTTCCGCCTAGGGGGCATAGTCCAAAAGTTCCATCGAGCGCGCCGGTCACGGTGTGTACTGTGCTGTGCTCCCAGCGGTAATGGGGTAAAAAACCCAGGCCTCCGCTGTGTGAGACTCCCTTGTCGCTGTGGACTCTCTCAGAGGGGTCTCTGAGACTCCAGGGCATAAATGCTGGATCCCTCCCCAACAAGGGCAGAAGGAGTGCTTTGGAAAGGGTCCCACTCATGGTGGCCATTATTAGAAAATTGGTGAAGCCGAAGGGGGGGGGGTTAGACTAGAAGAGTAGACTAGAAGAAAAGGGCAAACAGGCGATAGGTCAAAAACTGCCAAGGTTTTTTTATGGTAAAAAATGCCAAGCGCCCATCATCGCTGAAATGGCTGAGAGGTGGGAGGTTGTCACCATCTTGAGTGAGACAGGATGCGGGGAAGTACGTTCCAGGGAGCACACCTCGCTGAGAATAAGGTCCCCCCAGCCGACGCTTTATGATCGGAATACGTTGCGCCGCATGAAAATGTTTTATGTGGCTTCAGGAGTAATCTGGGCCAGCCGACACTATGGAGGCTAAGCGGAGGCGCTGGATCAGAGCTCAGAGAGAAGCCGCCATCTTCTTCCAGCGCATAAACCTAACGTGGTAGCAGCCACGTCAGGTTTATGCGCTGGAGGCCCTCGCCTCGGGATCCACCACTCAGGCACGTCACATATGTTTCAGGTGCCTCGCCACTTGTCTTTGACAGATACCCCAAAATTGCCTCTCTGCCCGCCTAGGCCCCCTGACATGTGGCCTATTTTCCTGGATGCCTGGCCTTGTCTAAAGAGGTTGCCATTTTGAGGTCAGGCACTCGGGTGATCTTCTCCAGGCCTCCCCTGAGGTGCGCGTTACCCCTAATCCTGCCTCCTTACTTCTTGGGGCGTCCCCGCATTTCCTGTCCTTGAGCGCCGCAGCAGGGCCCCCGACAAGCGGCCTATTTTCCTGGATGCCTGGCCATGTCTAAGTTGGCCGCCATTTTGAGGTCAGGCACTCCGGTGATCTTCTCCAGGCCTCCCTGTGGAGCGAGTTACCCCCTAATCTTGCCTCCTTATTTCTCAGGGCGACCCCGCATTTCCTGTCCTCGATCGTCGTAGCAGGCCCTCCGATATGTGGCCTACTTCCCTGGATGCCTGGCCATGTCTAAGGAGGCCGCCATTTTGAGGTCAGGCGCTCCGGTGATTTTCTTCCGGCCTTCCCCGTGTAGTGCGTTACCCCCTAAGCTAGCCTTCTTGCTTCACGGTGCGTCCCCGCTTTGCCTGCCCTCGAGTGCCGCAGCAAGGGGTGCGTGTCCGTTTCCTGGCGGCCGCACCGCTCCACTTTTATTGTTGCTGCCGGTCGTTTCCTGGCGGCCGCACCGCTCCGCTTTTATTGTTGCCGATGGCCCGGGCGGAGGGGCGCGACCGATTCCACCTGTGGCCTCGTGATTTCACCAGCACTCTGTTGGAGGTCCTGTGCCCAGGTACCTCGATGACGCCTCGCAGGTCTAGAGCCACGTCGATCGCGGTGTCCGACCATAGTCAAATTGTTGATAAAAAGGTACCTGATTACCCAGGTACGAATAGCAATGCATAGGAACTAACCCTTATGTCCAAAAACGGAACAAGGGTAAAAACCAATTGCACACTAAAGGGTTCCATGGAATTCTTTTGTTATATAGTCAATATAACTCTCTCTTTTGACAATAAAACCAATTTACTTCATTTATTCTCCAATATTGTGTCTTATACAATCAGAATATGTGAAGAAGGTGCAGTGCTCAAAGATACAGTGATGTGCAACATTTACAATGATACATATATACAAACGGGATGTCTCAAAGTTTCATATATATCAACAGTTCAATGTATATACACTAATTCCTGTCTTCAACTGATTGAATATCAGAAAATCCCTATTAAAGTGGACTTTTCGACCCTACACACAATTTACTCTGGTCTCTTCGGGACATAAGCATGCTGTCTGGCACAACTCCCTTTTGGGGCAGAATGTAGAGAGAGACTATTTTAATACATACATCAGACATATCTTTCCTAATAAACTGTTACTTAATGAATAGAGATCAACCTCCAAGCAGTGTACATCATGTGCTGGGGCGGTATTTGTTAGTTGGTCTCTGGATCCCAACTAAAGAAAGTAAGTCATACTCAAGACTGTGAAGTATAGATACTTCTGATTCTGTCCTGTACCAACATCACCAACCCATGGTGGAGGCTTGTAAGCAACATTGTCTACACCTTTCCTCTTCGCAATGTAATATGTCCTATCAGGCTGTGCAATGTTCTAACTACTACCCGTGAACAACCGCCCTGTTATTTAGTCCTTTCTATTATAATGGCTGGCTATCTATGTGCAAAATGTCTCATCATGCCATGTAAACATAGGTGGTAAACCAGTCAATATTGTAAACACTAACGCCGTTCGGTGTCACAATGTGCCCTGTACACTAGTGTAATCTCTAAGTAAAGTATCATTGGAAGGATCTCAAGTGGATCACATCTCACCTTGTCTCTGTAAAGAAGGTAGAATCAAATCACAATCCCATGAGGTTGTCACTATGCAGTGCTGTGTACCTGGAGCATCTGCATCCAAAAGCTAAATAGTCAGTAAGGGCGCGCAGGTTGCAGCATGCTCTTATTTCCTGCGGTCCTTGTTGAACACTAGACCACCTACCGTGGCAGCCATCTTGGGTATACAGACTACCCAAATCCATTAAGATGGTATGGTTCAAAAAGCAGGAAAGAAGAAAAAGAAAAGAACGAAAGCCGGGGTAAAAAAGAGAGGAAACATGGTGGAAAAGGGGAAAAAAGAAAAAACAAGGGGGAAGGCGAGAATGCTGCATAAAAAGGGAGGGGCGAAGGGGAACATTGGAGCCAAGAGGAAAATAACCAGCAAGAAAAAGGACAAAGAAAAGGTAATGACTGAAAAAAAAGAAATAAGATATGAAAACCAGACAAAGAAAGAGCACAGTCACTAACGAATAGGGACCACTGGAAAGCCTCTCATAGAGAGATTATGCGACCCATGTCTTTTTTTCCTAGGTCCAATGCTGACCTCAGATTTTGAATTTCCAATTTTCTCAGCAACTGCTGGCTCCATTTTGCCCTTAGGGATTGCCTGCAGTGTGCATTGTCTTCAAATCAATTAAAGCAATAGTAGCAAGTTTTACATGACCTGGAGAAGTACCCCAGTTATAGTTAAACATTGCAAAGATAGAATGTCCACCCTGAACTTAACATACAAGATATTTGCCAGCATGGCCTCAACCTCATCCAGTAGAACACATTTGTTAGTTAGAAATACATTGGTCAGGCTTCCCTGGGAAGGATTTAGGCAAAACATCTCCTGTAATGATTGATTTATATGTGGAGTTGACCTAAGATATCCTGTGCCAAAGTTGAGGATTGAGGGAAGGACTACTGGTTGGACAAGCCTATCTGCCCCAGCAGGACACGATCATGCTTAACCAACCAAGAGACCCACCACCCATCAGGTCCAAAAACATCGCACAAGGCCTACCTAAAGTGGATTAGCTCTAGTGCCCCCCCTTGATCTAACCCCATACAGAAGTGATTTCAACTTGACCAGTGAAGAATTATGCATAAGACCAAGAACTTAAAACAATGAGGCCACAGGGCTCAACAACCATTTTGGAAAACGTTTCTCCCAAATCGGCAATAGTGTGACATTTGTATAATCCTGTATTTCTGCTCTAGAGAGTGAGGCACCTTAGAATTCAGAAGGGCAGGAGATATCAGTTGTCCACACTGCTTCTTTGCAAAGTATGCAGTCACTTGATCATTCGGTTCACTGATCTCAATATGTGATTTTTCCATTTTGTATCCGACGATATACCAACGCCCAAACACAAAAAGTAATTCACTTGTTCAAAGACTGAAGTGTCCAATTTTAAATTATTCTTAAAGCACTTGTGTGGGCTGAACATCATCAAATTCGTGTTGGCACTGCTAATGTCTAGGCCCTTTAATCTACAGAACTCACCAAATGCAGCTAGTAGGCTCTGTAGACCACTTGGTGTCATTGAGGGCAATAAAATGCCACTGGTGAATAGAAGGATTGCAGTCTTAGTCCCTGGGTTGTTACTTGCAATCGGTGCCTCTGCAACATGGTTGGTATGCAAGGAAATGCGCGAAGGTGCCAGTGAACAATCTTGGTGGACACCTCTGTTTACTGGAAAGGGCTTTGTGGTTTCACCAATCGGCCCTCAATATACCATGGGAAAATTTCCTTTGTGGAGCCTTACCAAAATATTCAGAAGACAAGGTAGAATAGCCGGACCTTTGAATGAGTTCCAAAGCAGGTGTCCGGGAACATTACCAGAAGCATGAGTCAGAATAATAACAGATACCACATGTAATTGCACTTTCCCAAGTGAGATGTTTTTTTCCAGGAGCAAATGGAACCTGAACACTGGATCTACAGTGCTGGTTTTCATTCTAAAACCAGCCTGACAATTTGATAACATATTTTTATTTTCAGACCATGCTTCTAGGCTAGTAATGCGCATGTGAATGTTTTGTGATGCCATAATGCAGGATTATCAAGTGGTAACTTGCTGGATCAATTCTGCAGCCCTTCTTGTGCAATTCAAATGCACAATTTAAGCTCCTAGTAAGGATGTTGATAAAGGAGCTCCATTAAAATGGCAGTGCTAAAAGCAGCTGGACACCTAGCCAGCCACTTGCCTGTGGCATCCAGTTCCTGCTTTTTCCAGACTGACACAGTGAAACCACCGCTGCCCCAGTTTTCCCGCCAGGGTTTCCCCACTCACCGTTCTTCCCGCCAACAGAAGCCCTGCTCACCCCAGGATATACTTAATGCAGACCAAAGGTAAGCCCGCCTGTGCCAAGTGCCTGGCCACAGGCCCTCCCGCTTCCCGAACATACACCATCGCCGAATTCTAAACCCTCGACTCCAGATGTCGCAACAAACACTGCCACCGCACCAACCCATGCTGCACATTAGGACCTTTCTCCTGCACCCACTGCCACTTCACTGGCCCAGTACACACATCAGCCTACTGACCAGCCCCACCCCGAAAACACCACAGACATCACCTGAACAAAAACATAAACTTGCATGCACCCTTCTCAACACACGCTCACTATGGAAGCATTCCACTGAATTATGGGACATCATCACCACCCTTGCACCCAGCATTGTCTTCCTTACCGAGACCTGGCTCAACCCCCCATCTGCCCCAGACATTGCCACAGCGATCCCCGATGTATATAAAATCACTTCCCAGGACCGCATCAACAAGCCAGGAGGAGGAACAGCTATCATCCACAAAAGAACCATATAGTGCACCACCACTATCTACACCACCACCCTCATGGAACATCTCAACTTCAATCTCCACACGGACGACAAGGCAACCATCAGAGGCACGCCAGGCCCACTCTCCAGCTTCTGCAATAGCATTGCAGACTTCATTGTGCCCGTAGCCTTAGGCTCCAAGGACTACATCTTCCTCAGTGACCTAAATTTCCACAATCATTAACCTGAACGAGAACACCGGACACCTCCTCCACAGAATGAGCAGCATCAGATTGACTCAAATCGTCCACGACCCTACACACAGCTAGACACATGCTGGACCCCAGTTTCACCTCCAGCAACCGCGTCAAATACAGCGACAACCCAGAACTCATATGGAACGATCACTCCAAGGTCCACTTTAGCCTCTCCAGCCCCATAATGCCATCCCCAAGAGGATCAGTGACCCCCATCAGAAGTGAAATAAAATCTCAGAGACCAGCTAGATAGACACCCTCAACACCTGCAACCCTTCTACCACCCCTAACCTCGAACAAGGAGTGAAGAGCTTCAATGCCTAGATCATCAATTGCACTGACAGCATTGTCCCCATCAAGAGCAACATCCAGAGAAAATCCACCAAAAAGGGTAGCTTGTACACCCAGGAACTCAGAACAGCAAAACGAGACAGCAAACATCTGGAGAGGAGATGGCGTGCCAGGAAGGACATCTCTCACAGGACAGCCTTCAAGACATCCCTCAACCTCCACCACTGCCTGCTGAGGGCAACAAAGAAGACAGCCCTAACGGCATGCATGTAATCCAGCTCCAACAACACCAAGGAACTTTTCAACATTGTTAAGGAATTCTCAAACATGGCTGCCAGCAAAAACAATACCACACCCTCACAGGAGCTGTGTGACAACCTCGCCGACTTCTTCCATGACAAGATCGCAACCATATACAGAAACTTCAAACCTCAACCCACACCTATGGACTTCCTCAACAGATATGCCACCACAACTGACATGAACCACAGAATGACCACCTGGAACTTCCTCTCCAACTAGGTCACCACTATGTAATCCACCAACTCGAAAGCTCTCACAGACCCATGCCCGTACCACATCTTCAACTTTGGAAACCAAAGGATCGGGCAGGAACTCACCACCCTACTCAACACCTGTATCACCACTGCAACATTTCCTGATGCCTGGAAACATGCCAATGTCAAACCACTACTCAAAAGACCCTCCACTGAACCCAGCAAACTCAAAATCTATTGGCCAATCTGTCTGCTCCCATTCCCACCTACGGTACTGGAAAAGATCATGACCAAGCAACTCATGACACACCTGGAGCAGAACCAGCTACTCGATGCCTCCCAATCTGGCTTCTGCAGCAATCACAGCACCAAAACTGCCCTGATCGCAGCCACCGATGACATACGAAACATCCTCGACTGAGGAGAAACAGCAGCTCTGATCCTCTTTGACCTCTCGTCAGCCTTTAGCACAGTATCCCACCAAACACTGGTTGAAAGACTCCACAACATCGGGATCCAAGGGGACACTCTCAGATGGATCACCTCCTTCCTCACTGGTAGAACCCAGAGGATTCACCTGCCAACTTGCACCTCCAAATCCAAGGAGACCACCTGCAGTGTCCCCCATGGCTCACCCCTCAGCCCCACGCTCTTCAACACATATATGACCCCGCTGGCCAACATCGTCAGATCCCACTGTCTCAACAAATTTTCTATGCAGATGACATCTGACTTATCGTCTCACTCACCGACAACCCCACCACCACCAGAACCAACTTCCGCAGATGCATGACAAGCGTCACTGACTGGATGAAGAACTACTGCCTGCAGCTGAACACAGCCAAGATGTAAGTACTGATCTTTGACAACAGCATCAACACATAGAACAACAACTCCTGGTGGCCATCAGAAACCTCAGAATCATCATTGACAACAAGCTCACCATGAAATCACAGATCAACGCCATCTCCTCTGCCAGCTTCCTAACTGCGCATGCTATGTAAGATCTTCAGGTGGCTACCCCTACACACAAGACGCACTGTGATACAGGCCTTCATCGCCAGCCAACTGGACTAATTCAGTGCCCTCTGTGTAGGAATTGCCGCACACCTCTACAGAGACTTCAGATCATTCAGAACGCCGCAGCCAGATTCATCCTCTGCCTTCCTCGACGAACCCACATCACACCCTACCTCTGGCAACTCCACTGGCTCCCCGTACAGAAGAGATACCAATTCAAGCTGCTGAACCACATACACAAGGCTCTATGCAACCAAAGTGGCAGCAGAAGGACAGAGGAAGAGAAGTTGCATTAAGTCAGCTGCAGGAGAGCCACAAGTCTAACAACACATGTCAGTTGTATGAGAGAAGGAAGCCATTAAAATAGGTGTGAAATATAGTATATGGTATAGAAAGAACATAGATTGAGTAACAGATGCAGATCTAGAGAGTTTAAGTGATCAACTCCAAATCTTGTCCCAGAAACTGGTGCTCCAAACACAACCCAAATCCGCTTCCCAGGCAAGCTCCACCTCACTCTTAACGCGGGCAGGGTTGGGAAAAAAGGTGTGTTTGCAAATTAAGGAAGCCTTAGGGAGAACAGTGAGTATTTTAGGGAGAGAGTTTTCCTCCGAAGAATATGCAACTAAAGGAAGTGAGTAAAAGGCGTCTAGAATGGCTGCCATCAAAATGGAAAATTTGTGCCAGAATGAGCGAGGACATTTAAAGGTGGTTTGAAATTGAGGGAATGAACAAGGTGTTGTACCATTAAATAGGTCATAGACCCATGTAATCACCCACAGTCTCCAGGACTTTCAAAAGAAGGGTCTGTTGTTGATAGTAATGAGGCGATTATGCCATATCGGCAAATGTAAAAAGGAGTCTCTTGAGTTAATCTTCGGTTGGGTAAGCGGTCTCAACAAGGAGCAAGTATGCTTGAATAAGGGGAGAGTGTTTTGAACAATCTTGGAAGAGAAGGCCAAAATCTTTTTTGTACAGAAAGGAGCAAGTAGAGAGTGTTCAATGCTAAGCCATAAAGGTGTGAAAGGGGAGGATTCTGAAAAAAGCCATTTAGAGGCTTGATGGAGGCAAAAAGACTTATGATAAAGTCGAAAATCAGGAAAATTGACACCACCAATAGATTTTGGCTTCCGGGGTTGTGATAAGGAGATTCTAGACTTTTTATTTCTCCAAAGAAATTTGGAAAGAAGAGAGTCTATTTTCTTAAAATAAACAGACAGGATAAGAATGGGGAGCATAGAGAAAAGGTACAATAGAATAGGAGTGATCATCATTTTAATGGAGTCCAAACGTCCCCACCAAGAAAGAAATAGAGGATTCCAAGTAGAAAGGAGTTTGTCAATACCAGAGAGAACTTCTACCATATTTAGTTTAGCTGAGGTAGAGATGGAGTTAGTAAACCATATTCCTAAATACTTAATTTTAGATCTACTCCAGAGAAATCCAGTAGAAGCAAAAGAGAGTGGGGTTCAAAATTTGGTGAGGGAGAGGATTTCTGTTTTATCTGAATTAATCTTATAAACTGAAACAAGAGAAAATGTAGAAATTTCTTGTAATAAGGGAGGATTAGATACTTTGTGGTTGGAGATAAAAAGTAAAACATCATCCACATAGGCAGAAAGCTTCAAATGATGGTCACCATAAGGAAATCCAGAAATAGAATTGTTATTACAAATAGAGGATAAGAAGGGTTCAAGAGCTAGGATAAAGAGAAGAGGGGAGAGAGGACAGCCTTGGCGGACCCCACGTTGTAGAGGAAAGTAGTTAGACGTATGGCCATTAACTAATACCAATACCTTGGGGGCAGAATATAGCAAAGAACTAAGGGAGATTATTTTGGGACCAAGACCATGCCAATTAAGTATCTTAAATAGAAAGGACCAATCCACCCTATCAAATGCTTTTTCTGCATCAATGGAAATTGCAGCCAAAGGGTAAGAAAGAGAGGGCACCTTATTTAGAACATTGAGAAATAACCAAGAGTTATCAGAGGTCAATCTGTCCTTAACAAAGCTGCATTGTTCTTTACCAATCAAGTGTGGCATAAGGGGTTCCAACCATAGAGCATTTAGTTTAGCAAACACTTTATAGTCCACATTAACCAAGGAGATAGGGCGATAGTTCTTACAATACAGAGGATCACGACCCTCTTAATGAATCAAACAAATCGTGGCTTCTTGAAAAGTAACTTCCGCTTTACCAGAGACAAAGAAGGAATGAAAAAGGTGTAGAAGTTTAGGAAGTAATAAATTGGAAAAATGTCAATAAAATTCCACCGTAAAGCCGTCTGGGCCAGGAGTTTTACCTACTTTGAGAACTTTTAAGGCATTAGATATTTCCTCAAGTGATATATCAGACTCAAGCATAGAGAAGTTGAGATGAACATTAGAAGGGGAAGGAATGTTATTGAAATAGGATTGAGTGAGGGAAATAGTAGGAAGAGATTGTGGAGTATATAAGTCTTTATAGAATTTCATGAATTCATCTTAAATATCCTGATCCTTATACATAAGCTTCCCATCTGAAGAGTGTCTGGAGTCAATTAATATTCGATCCTTCCGAGATTTGAGGTAGTTAGCTAGAAGCTTGCCAACTTTGTTACATCCACCATAATAGCGAGCTCTACTACGAAGTAGTATCGATGCTTTATTATCAGTAGATACTTTATTAAAATTTAACTTAGCACGTACAAGCTCTTGCATAATAGAATCAGAAAGTGAGGTGTAAAATTTGTGTTCCAGGGCTTTGATATGAGCTAATGTAGATCTATGCTGTTGAAGAAAACGCTTCTTCTTTTAGAAACAAAGTCTATGATTAAACCACGAGCCGTGGCTTCAAAAGAGTCCCACAATGCAAGGGAGAGAGGTTGGGGTCATTGTTTAACAGAAAAAAATCCTCAGCCAAAGAGAAAATGAAGAGGAAAAAAGTGGATCCTGTAAGAGAGAATTGTTGAAGCGCCAACGAGATGACTGGGTTGCAGAGGGAGCAAGTCAAAATCTGCCACAACCAGAGCATGATCAGAAATGACAATAGGTTCAATAGAGTCAGAGATTAGATTTTGAGTTAAAGATTTAGAAAGAAAGATATAGGGGCATATTCTCAAGGAGCTATCGCCGAGTTATCGGCACTTTAACGCATCCAAAGTCGCACTAAATTTATCGCCCCATTCACAAGCTGGTGCTAACAGCCCATAACACCAGTTTTCCTGCGAAAGCAGTCGCAAAAAACATCGCCACAGATGACCCCCGCAACTAACGCTAATGAGATGCAGAGTAGGCGTTCCCGAGCAAAAAGCCACGACAACACCACAACGCAACATTCTCAACGACCAGCCACATCGGCGATAGGAACACAAAATAGGCGATACGGCGCGTTACCAGCAGTAAATTAACACCTGCTCTTACCTGGTGCAAAGTTGGACGTCAACCTGCACAAGAAAAGGGAGCCCAGCCCACAGCCACACCTGAAGAACAACAGATGCCATGGAGCCACTCATCATGCACCCTGGAGCCCACAGAGGGCAACAACACCCACCGCCACCACCCCCAGGACCGCCAAACCCCCAACGGACCCCCCCTCCCCCGCGGACCACCACAGAGGCAGCGCAGACAAAGACAGCAGACCTTCAGGAAATGCACCAGCCCCACAGACCTAACACCAGACAATGCCAATGCCCACTACAGGCCCAAAAGGACAACCATCCTCCGCATCCTGAACATCATTGCCCACAGGCTGACGGTACCAACACAGCGGACAACCAATATTCCTCCGCAGACAAAGCTGCTGGCTTTGCTGCACCTGTTGGCCTCTGGTATCCTCCCAAACAACAACCGCCCGAATCGGAGGAGTCTCACAGCCAGCCCCATCCAAGTTCCTCACACCTGTCCTGGATGCCCTCACCAGCTAGGGACCCCAGCACCCATATGTCCCCCACAATGCGCAGGAACAGCTGGAGACCAAGCAAGGACTATACGCCATAGCTGGATCCCCGCACGTGTCGGGGGCAATCGACTGCACACTTGTCCCACTTGTGCCCCCTGCCAACACCGCACACAATACCCCAACAGAAAGCACACGCATCCCATCAACGTGCAGGCAATAGTGGACCACAGGGGACTCTCACCAATGTCATGGCCAACTACCCAGGCAGTGTGCATGATCCCTTCATCTTCCGACAGTCCAACATCAACCAGCGCTTCCAGGATGGCACCCATGGGAATGCACTGCCCGTTGGCAAGTACCAAATGAACACACCACACACCTCAACCCCACAATCATGCAACTCACAACTCTGGCACTGCACACGTCACAAAATCACATACAACATGCCCCCCCACCAGACACGACCGCACAACTTACTGTGGCAACCTTGGTCAGCCATGTGCATGAGCCATCGAAAGCATGGCACCTCAGCCACACAATCCCGGAATGTGGGGAGAGGTGGGAACCAGGCATGTGCGAAGGAGGCAAGTGACCCATGAATGAGTATGTACACAATGCCAAGTGTGGCGGAGATGTGCTGGACAGACTGCAGTATGCAGACCACAGACACAGCCATGTCTACATGCACTGCTGGTGTTTGGAGTGTCGTGGACAGTGGACGCAACCATGTCACCCCAGCCAGTGGGGAAGATCGTGGAAATGTAGCTTGTGACGTCCCCCCTGTAAGCGTGTGCGGAGTGGGCTGGCCCGGCGTATGCCAGGCCAGCGCAGGGGTGTGAATAAAAAGCACGTAGCCCTGGGCGTGGTTCTCTTCCGGAATGCCCAACGCGTCTGCCAGGGCTGCGCCTCACACCCCGCCACGAGGTCGACGCCGTCGCCGTGAGCGGTGTGGCCTGCGATCCTGTGCGCCTGCTGCACCCCGGGCCGCTGGTCCCCGGACCCGTCATGCCCGCCCCTGCGCAGCCAGGCCTCACTGCTCACCTGCCGACACCGGTGTGTGTCAAATAGGGCCCACCACGTGCCGGCGCAAGCTTCAAGCCCGAGGCCCGCGACCTTCGCAGCCTCCTCAGACCATCACGGCCTCTGCGACACAGGCCCGCTTTATTCCTTTTTCATTGACATACTCCACCGCTGCCTCGGGCCTACACTGCAGTCAAGTAGGTCACACATTTGAAACTGAGTCTTGATTACACAATGGCCGAGTACACACTTTATGGCTGAGTTTATATCACTATACTCCCTTCGATGTGGTGACACAAAGTATGTGCATGGCATCCCAACCACACGTGTCTGTGGGCCCTTGATGACTACGCCTTCGGACTACACTGCGGTCCTGCAGGCCCCACACAAATCCATGCCAGTCTGTACCAGGCAGGACACGGCATCGTCGCTGGCCAAACACCCGCTCAGCTCTGTCGCTACTGCCTCGGTCAACCACAGCACATGCCATTTCAACGCCGGGTGTCAGTGTTCCAGGTGGAGCTTACTAAACAGCGGTTGGCCTGTGCTGGCCACTGCCTCCGGACTACACATCGGTTGAGTAGGGCACACATTGAGAACTCAGTCATGATTCATTTATGGCAGACCTGATATCATTGTACTGGCCTCGTCGCAGACTGCATCCCCTTTCAGCTCCGGTGCCACTAAGTCTGTTCCCCGACAACCATGGACACTTTCTTCTTGAGATTTGTTGGCGACTGAGTCCATGGACTGGGGGTTGTCTTCATCATCATGTCGGTGATACTGACTATGTGGCCAAAACGAGGATGTAGCATTCCACTCCTCCATTTGCCACTTCCGGCCGGCTCCTGCCCTCTGCATCATGCCCTGGAGGACACCTTCCACTGTCCCCCGCAAACCTCCGCTACATTCACCTTCGACATCGATGAGTACCCGCTCACCTCGCGTGGCCCTATCTCACTGCACCTGCAAGTCACCGTCCCATGGCGGTGTGCCTGTGCCGGCCGCAGTGCATCCAGGGCCACTAACTCTGTGCAGCTCAAACCATGGCCCCAGTCTGATGGCATGTTGGATGGCCTCTGGGTCGATGGACTGGGGGTCCACCTTGGCTCACACATCAAATCGAGTCCTGACCTGCCCGGACGTCGCATCACCGCAGGATGCACACGCCACCACCGCCAGGACCAACTCCAAACGACAGGTGCCATAGTCGGAAGTGTCTTACTGCCAAACTGTCAGAGTTGCTCACACCTGTTGTGGGGGCCATCATCAGCTTGATACCCTGCTCAGCTCTTCAGATGCCACTAACTCAGTGCACCACAAATCAAGGAACATTCTGCTTGCATGTTGGGTGAACACTGTACTCCCTCCGGCTACCACCATGATGCTTCACAGTTGTTTCTGTTGTGCTGGTGTTTTATGTTTCTGCTTCAATTGTGATCACTGTTCAAGTTGTTGCCAGCACCAACGACTCCATGAGGGCTGGCTTACACTCACCCCACACACATCCAGCACATGCGTCACTGTACATGTGACCATGCCAATAAAGGTATCGAGCACACGTGCCCGTGGCCAGTTCAACAAACTATCTGTGTGTGCTCATGATGTATGCATTTGTGCCCCGGGCACTACAACATTACATTGTGCCGTGTACAGAGGACGCAGCCATGTCACCGCAGGCAGCGGGTGGGACATTGCACATGTCGCTTTGTCGTCCCCCACTCAATATGTAAAAGGAGTGAACTGGGCCGGCGTATGCCAGTCTGGCGTGGGGGTGTGGATGATCATCCCGTGGCTCTGGGTGTGGTTCAGTACTGGAAATGTGCAAAGGCATGTGTCTCTGTCGCAGTGTGCGTCTCCATTGGGGAGTGTTGGTGGGCCCTGATGGGACTTAGACACCCACATATGTGATCTGGTTTGGCTTCCATGAGGTAGTACCCCACCCGCACATGTTCGGCCACCCCCTTCTGGCAGTCTGACACCTGGCCTTGGAATGCGATATGTGCTTGGGTGGGCTGCTGGGAGCCAGCCGGGGTGGTGGGTGCGTCCAGCTGTGTTTTCTGTGCAGGGGGTGGGGTGTCCTCGATGCAGCGGTGCTGCCCTGCTCCTGGAGGTCGATTGCCTTAGATGTCCATGGACTGTTGTGGGGCGTAGGTGTCGGAAGTGTGGTGGTCCTCTTCAGCATCACTGTAGAGTTGTCTGGTCTGCCCTGCTGGGGGTGTTGTTTGTCCCTCTGCAATGTGGGGGAGATGCTTGTTGACATTGTGTTGGCATGTATGTTGCCGCATTGTTCAACTTTACATTCAGACTTCATGACAATGTACATTGTGACTGTTTGGGAGGGGCGGACTATTTGATGCGGGACAGTGGACATTTGGACTACATGACGTAGGTGAGGTTGTACACATACATTTGCATCTCACAGTTTCCTGCTATGTCAGATGTGATTGGGCATTTTCTATGCACAGGCGGACCCAGTTGTGTCCTCTGTTCTGCAGTGTAGGTGTTGGGCTGTGTACCACATTGTCGTCCATGTGGGTGTGCTGTAATTGCTATGTGTGTGTGCTGCTTTGTGTGGGAGTCGCACCTGCAGCTGTGATTTTGCTGCCCCTTATTCCTTGGAGGTGGTGTGCCTTTGGCTTTTGTGCTTTTGAGGTGCTGTGATGTTGGCGACTTGGGTCATTTGTGCTCTTGGACGGTTTTTGTACTCTTGTGCATTGTTTGTCTGCAGATGTGTTGTTGACGTCAGTGGTTGTTTGTGCAGGTGGATGTGTCAGAGTGTGACCTGCTCCTTTCCGGATGTGGTCCACACTCAGCCACCTCAGTCTAGTGGCGTGCACAGTGTCATGGTGATTGTACTCCAGCCATGCTGCTGGTCATGTGGTGTCACTTGCATTGTCAGTGTGGCTCTCACATACACATCTTTGCTGTGTTTCGCACGGGTGCATGTGTGTGTTGTGTAATTGGTAATGTGTGGGGTGGGACCCCTTTGGGCACATGGTGAACGGGGGCCTACTTGATGTTTGTATGTGTGCTGCAGTGTGCCACGGGGATCAGGGACATGACCCAGGGTTATTGTGGGTGTGCGGTGTGCTACACGTCGTTGTGCATGTATGCCATTGTGCCCCCCCGTCCCCACAGTCCCTGTTCGTTACCCTGTTGCTGTTGTGTCAGGTCATGTCGAGCAGTGTCCGGACTCCCGACCCCTTGCACCGTCTCCACACTGATGACTGTGGGCGCCATTTGCTCCAGCTCCTCCTGTGGCGCAGGACTCCCACCTCCATTCGCCGTTGCTGCCTTCCTGTTGGCAGCGGGTTTCTGCTTGGTTTGGCTTTTGACATTGTGCCAGCTCATCTTGGCCTCTTCGGCACTCCGACTGCATTCACGATGGGATGCCATTTTTCCGTCTGTATTGCCAATGACACGGTGGTGGTGACGGACAGTTGTTGTTGGTGCTCTGTCACCTCCGTGACGACGATCGGGTTTTCCTGCGGACTGTACCCCGTCTTCCTCTTCCTCTTCCTCTTCTCCTTGGCCTTCCCCGACCCCGAAGTTCATTGCTGGTGGTCTGTGGGGCTTGTGGGGTTCGCGTTGACCTGGGCACTCATTCCGGGTGCATCCATGTTGCTGCGCAGTTTGATTTGTTTATAGTGTGTTTTTCTTGTTCAGCTTTTATGGTGCATTTTCCCGCCATACGCGTGGGTATTGCAGGCCTATCGCTGGTTGTCGCTGTTTTTTTTTTCGTGGTTGGCCTCATCGCAACTTTATTCGCGTTGGTGTTTTGCATTTTTTCGGCATCGCGTTGTTTTTAAGGCGGTCATTTGACGCATTATCGTGGGACTATCGCATGGTGACGCCAGGTTGAGAATGCTACGTTAACACAGTGTTGTTTTCCCGCGATGGTCTGCGGTGTGAGAAGTTGCGTTAAGCTAAACTTGCAGTGGTTATCACACGTTCTTGTGAATATGCCCCATAGTCTAATCGAGAAAGGGAGCCATGAGGTGGAGAGAAAAAAGAGAAGTCAAGAGCATCTTAGTGACATAATCTCCATGCATCCACAAGGTGTGACTGAGAAATGGAATTAAGAAACTGTTTATGGGATTTGTGGGGAATAAAGTGAATTTGGGATTGACGGGCAATAAAAGGAGCAATAATCTGATTGCAATCACCTCCCAGAATAAAAAAAATCAAATTGAGTAAATATTTTTGCAACAGTAGGCCAAAATGAATGGTCCGGTTGAGTTGGGCCATAAACATTAAATACCGTCAAAGAAATATTATTAAATAAGTAATTTAGGTAACAACCACCTTCCTTCAGAGTCAGTTTCTTGGGATAAAACGTTACATTTTAATTTTTTATGACATAAGATAATTACTCTATTTCTCTTGGTGGAAGTGGGGAAACTAAAACAGAACCAACTCAACCCCTTTTTAACTTCAATGCTTCTGATTCTTTGAGATGAGATTCTTGCAAAAAGACCAAATCTGGGTGATAGGAAGCGAGATGAGATCAAATTCTCTGTCTATTGATAGGATTAATAAAACCTTTCACATTCCAAAAAACAACTCTGAATGTAAAAAATCAAAAATATATATAGAGCAACACATTCAACAGCGAAACAGCAAAGAGAGTAAATATAGTAAATGGGGGGAGAAAACTAAAAAAGAGAAATATTGCAATATTATCATTAAAAGGAAAAGAAATAAAGAGATAGGATACATAAAGAATACATATAGGACTATGCAATCTATAATGAAACAACGGGGAAGGAGAAGGTAAAATAGGGACACATGGCAGTACTAAGAGTAACAGGAAAAAGAGAAAAGAGGTAAAAAGGGAAAGGAAGGGGGAGAAAAGAGACAGTGTGAGATGACAGTAAATGTCAGAACCTGGCGACTGTAGTACGTACCTTCACAGGGAAATAAAACAAAAATAAGGAGTAGCGACAGCATACGAAGACAGCACATTCAACAGGGGGCAAAGCACCACATCGGGACGCCTTGTATCACAGATAGGAACAGGAAATGGGAACATAGTGAATTCCAAGGAATCTGCAATAGCAGTAAGGAATTAATGTGATCAAAAAGCAGATAAGAACAACAAGCTACAGAATAAGCAAAAAAGGATCGAACATTACAAGAGTTTACTATTAAAGTCAGGTAACAGAAGAAGGACCAGCAATCTCCATCGAGGAAGTAGAATGAGAGTGAATGAATTTCCCTGAGAACTGCAGGGTCCTCAAATGAAGAAGTCTTGTTCTGAAAGGTGACTTGAAACAAACAAGGATGGAATAAACCATAGCGAGCACCAAGAGTACGAAGCGCAGGGCGGAGATCCAGGAATTCCTTCCTTCGTTTAGCAGTAGACGTAGAGACATCTTGAGAAATAAACAGTCTTGCGCCAGAGTAGTTGTTTCTTGAGCTTAGCTGCATTTAGGACTTGTAATAGGTCAGTGAATTGCAAAAATAAAAGAATTACTCCACAAGGTTTTGAAGAAGCAGATGAGGAAGGGAGGCATGGACCCAGTCTGTGCGCACATTGAATATTTATTTTGGTCGACGTAGGAAGGTCCAGAAGCTGTGGGAGAAAAGTGGTAAAATAAGGAGAAGGGTCTTCTCCTTCAAGGCCTTCAGGGAGACCACATAAATAAAGATTATTGCGCGATTTCTGTTTTCAAGGTCCTCAGTTGACTTTTTAAGTAGCAAAACCTCTCTCTCTAAATGTGTAATTCTGGCAGAAGAATCCTGTACATCACTGATCTGTTGTTCCACCAAGGATAGGTGAGAATCCATGGATGACTATTTTTTGTCCAGAGTCTATAGGCGGGTATTGTCTCCTCAATAAAAGGTCTTAGAGCACGTATGTCTTCCAAAACAGTGTCCAAGGATACTGGAGACATCGACTTGGACGGAGAAGGGGGATCTTGTTTGATCCTTTTGTTGGTAGAGGATGGTAGCTGTACTTTAAATGCGGGGATAGGTGAAGCCATAGGTCGAGAAGACACGGATTGAGCCATTTCCCCAGAAGGATACAAAAAATTAATGGGGGTACCAGTATAGACAGAGCTAGAGAGGGGATCGCTGATGGTGTGTTTCTTTATAGAGTGCAGTAGTTTCTTGCTTCTGCCCATGAACCAAGACAGTAAAACCAAAAGTGGCTTGTGAGGCGAAAGACAATAATGGGCATGAGACACTCCGCAGGCAGTAAATCCCTCTGAACAAATTAGCCTCCCCGAAGAAAATTACAGTTCAGATGTAAAAAATGAAAAGAGGACTCTTAAAAAATGTAAAAAGAGTGCTCTTAATCAAGGCAAGCTAATCTCTGAGGAGAAGTTCGTAGGCAGCAAGGAAACAAATTGGCGGCCGCTAGGCAGCCTGTAAGGTCACCTGATAAATTTAGGGTCCAACACGGAGCTTCTAGATAAAAAGCAGCAGCCTCATCTGGAGCAGGTAATCATACTGCAGGAAACATCTGTTTCAAGAAGAAAGTGGCGCAAAAACTGCCGTGATCACATCAGCGATTCCCGAGGTAGCGTGGAGCTCCATAGTTAGGTGGCCAACTTAGGTCGCGTCAGAGAAGCCTCCCCCCCCATGCACTCCAATTTTAAAAATGGCCCAAGTCTGTTCCTGGTAACAACCTAGTTTTCTCTTTTGTACTAAATATACAGTAAATTATCAGTCAGGGGCTAGGGGAGGTGCATCTCATTGTGCTTTAAGCCTTTGTCCTAAGCTTGACGCTCCAAGAAAACTAGATCTGCCACTTGGCCTATTAGCATCATAATTGGCCTTCCAGCCTTCAAATTCCAGCCAAGAGGTTCACAGAAAGGCCAGTTACCATTTACATTGGGTGAGGATTATCAGCACTGTTCCACCTGGGGCACGTGCAGTCACTGTGGTAACATAATTGAACTAGTATTTTGAAATGTTATAAACATTACTTTGGAACTTGAGCTCACCAGTAAGAACTAATGTTAGTAAGCTTTAGACCTTAAAATATATTTTCTTCTTTAATGTAATATCTGATACACTGTCCTTCAGGTCCAGTGTGCCCCCATTTCTCTCCAGTCCTACATTAAAAGTAGGTAGTGTTTTTCAGAGACTTTCTGGCTTAAACACACAGAACTCTTTTATCTTATGCACTTTGGGAAAAAAATATATATATTGCTTTGTTCTTACTAGCAAGTCTGTCCTGTGGCAGGTACACTCATGCCACTAGTGTCGCTGTACTGAGGCGAAGAAGGTTTGTCATTTTTCTACTTTACTAAATTTATGATGAGATATTGAGTGAGAGAGTGAGTATTTCTTGTTTTCGATCAGAAATACTAGCCGCCTTTTCAGACACCTTTAATCAATGATAAAAATGCTTTTATAATTGAGGTCTTGGTGACTTAAAACCTGAGGACCGCTACATTATATTTAGGATGGGTGCAATATTACTAAAATTCATCCAAAACAATGGCATTTGATATCTTATTAGTGCAGTTCCAATCACTGCACATGTATTTCAGTAGGGTGTTCATATGGTTGCAAATAGGTCTTTGGTTTTCACTGTAGTTATTGCATGTGTTTTTCTTTTTACTTTCAGCAACGCCATTTCCTGGTGTTTATAAAACCACAACAAGGTGAGACATTGTCCCTCTGTTTGTAATCCAATTTGTGAGAGGTGAATAGATTAGCATATACAACTGTGTGAGAAGAAGAATTTATGTGCAAAGAAGTTGGGTTGGTGTGGCGCCTTGATTCCTTACCAAATATGGATGGCATGTATTTTGTAATATTTTTCGATTTACCTAATAAACTACATTCTTACTCTTGAAGAGTGACGTAGAATTTTGCAGAGTGGATAAATTGTAACAAATAGGTTGTGTTATTCAGCAAAAATAATTTTGAGGGAAAAGGAATTTAGGTAGAATTCATGGACATCCACAATTTACATTACATAGTCAATGAATGCAAACAATTGGATTGATGACTACCATGGAGGGCGCACTAAAGTTAGTGAAATTCATGTTTCACACACATCTCAAATCATTTCATTGGTAATATTGTTTTTACTACTTATAGTTTTGGGTGATGCCCTGAACTGTCCCAATCAGTATGCAACTAGGTAATCAGGAAGTAACAAATAATAGTTTTTTTCCGATTGGTCCATTGTACATATTCCAAGCACTCACCTATTTTATTATATGCATTTAGAACATTCTTGTTAGAATTCAAAAATGTAGTTATCAATTTCATAAAAAGTCCACCTGAAAATGTTTAGCAAATAAAATTCTGATCTCAGCTTAATACATTTTGGGATACACTCCCTTCATCAGGGGCAATAATGATCTGCACAAATGTGTGCACTGAAATTATGAGATGAGCTAGCCTATAGCTTGGCAATATCAGGCAAGTGAGTCCCATTTCCCAGGAATTTCAAATAGTTGGCTAATTACTTGATTCAGGAATGAACTTTGACCTCACTAAATATTCCTACTAAATGAAGCCTTTTGGATGGAGGAATAAAATAGTATTGTTCCAGAAGACTAGAAGGATTATTCCGGTTTCATGTGAGGACTGTGCGTGTTACATCAGACTTAGAAATCTGACAGCTAAAATAATAGATGATTGTCCTGCTTGAAGGATGGCTGTACCATAGGTACATTATTAGAAGGATTTGGGGTCTTCCAAAGCAGGTTATAAAATGAATGCAAGCCTTGGCTGATACCCTCCTAGTGACTTTGCTGCTTCCATGGTATTTTAGGACCATCTGTTCAAACGGGCATAGTTCGCAGATATGCTAGCAGTACCAGTGGTGTGTCAATAAGCAATACTGGGGCACAGCATAGATGTTTCTCCTCGCTCCAACAACATAAGAAGTGGTAGCCCTCTGGCATGAGACAAGGGTTGGGGTCAGGAGAGATCAGGTTAAATTCATATGATGTGGTCTTACTCATCTGTTTGTTATCCTTCATGGTTATTTACAGAAAAGAGGCCCACAAGAGCAGTGGAAGGAGAGTTAGGGAAAACAGGTGGGGTTTACTTACAACTCATAGGTTACAGATGTTGGAACAATTAGCGTCATCTCTTTGCCACCCTATGGTACCCAATGTTAGACTGCTTGAGATGAGCTTTACTTCTCCATCATTGTCTTGGTGTTACTGGGAACCTTTAGTGGCCAACAGTCTTTTTGTGGATGGTTAATCACCTAATGTATCTATTTTGCTTCTACATATCCTTATATGTAATGCTCTATTGCCTCTATATTTTTAAGCAGAAAGGTTATAGACAGATCATCATGCTTCAGGTTACATCAGCTGGGCAACAGCATGGCCTCCAGTGGAATATCCAGTGGGACCAATAAGACCGGCTCCAGGTAAGGTTTTTTTAGAGCAATGAAATTCAGCAGGTGGATATCCACCCATGATGTCCCTTCTGTGTGTGGCGAGGACGTTTTCATTGTTGATGATCGTAAAGAATAGTTTTTGTATGTGGTACGTTTTCACTGTTGCTGTAAGGTTTAAAGTCTGCTGCTAATGTAGTACCTGACTATGTTCTGTGTGAAGAAAGCTCGAACAGCTGATGTCTTGATGGGGTTTTACAGCGTTATGGGGGAAATCTTGCAGTGCTTTTATTGATCTGCAGCCTTTCTGTACGTGAAGGTAAATTGTACTGCTTAGTTTGTGCTGTACTTGTTCTGGACATGGCAGGGACGCAAGTACTAGTGCTGCTCTGCTGTACTTCACCTAAATATGACGTTTCCCTCCCGATGCACAGTCATCTTTAATTATAATTGCCTTTTACCACACAATTTGTGTTAGTACACAGCCATTTTTGCTGTATTTAAACACTTGGAGGATTGGATTTTGTATTACTACAGTTTATTCTGCCATGCTAAAAACATCACAAAAACGTCTATACCAAGCAGCCCACACAGCAGGTTTGGGTGTCCGATATATACCCTGCTATTCAACATGCCTAACAGCACTTGAAGCACTGCCACACAGGGTCTCGAGATGCTTTGCAAAAACTAATATACCAGTTAGAACGCAGAGATGGCCTTGCTTGGGAGCAAGGTTCATTGGAGTGCACAGACGCTGCACTCTTGGGGCCTAAACCAGCTGAGCTAATTTGGCTCAGTCACAGCGTCGTATTTAATTTGTGCTTTCAGTGTTTGACAGTCCTAAATCGTTCTAAAGTCATAGTACATGACGCCTGATCTCACCTTTGTCTCTTCTTAGTGTCACTGAACTCCTGAACTTGTTTCAAGAAGACGCCGAGGGCATCCTGTATAACTTAGGCTTTGCAGCCGAAAAACCTCAGGTAGCCTCCAAGATCCCTGCCCGTTTCTTCCAAACCCCTTCGCAATTGAAAGGCATCGATTTCCGGGTGTTCCTTGAAGCACAGGTGCAGCGGATAGAGATGGAGGACCCATGCTTGATGTTGGCAAGTGAGTATCACGCCTGACAGGCCAAAAGTTTCACCCTTTGGGATTTTGATATTTTAAATTTACCATGATTAGGTATTACATCCGCCAATCATGTCTGTGGGCACCTCCACTATTGTTTCCTAGTGGGTGAAATGTGAAAGGGATTTCAGCTTCTATCAAACTCATGTTTCCTTATTATAGGACTGAGTACAGCAAACAAGTTTGTCATGTAAACTGTAAGTTTATGACCTGTCTCTCTTGAACCAGAGATAGCGGTAACACATTCAGGCTCATTCTAAGTCCCACTATAATTCTAAAAGCGGGAGCAAATTGTGTTTACGTCCAATTTTTATTTATGAATTATGAGTAAACAGTCCTTGGACCCAGGTTTTTCCATGGGCAAATGCCTCCTGGTATGATCTGGAGGAATTTGTGTGGGGTAAATTGTTCAGAAAATGCAATTGCTTGCAAATAAATCTTTCCTGGTAGTTATTCCCCATTCGAAACTCCGATAGTAGGAATCACGTGGTAAATCCACTGGATTATACTGTGACTTTGCTGCAGTGGTATTTTCCCAGGCACGTTTAGCACTCAATATTTCCAAGCAAGTTGGCCTGAGGGAACTAGTTGTTAAATAAGTGGAATTAACACCGACATATGAGGATTGTGTAGAAGGTCTTGGTCCACTTTTGTGATGCTTTTCAGTCCCTGTAGCTTGCGGAAGGCAAGCTTTATTTCAATCAGTGCCTTTTAGCCTTTCTTTCTGTGGCATGTCTCAGCGAACCCCGTACTGTATCTTTTTCTAGCGCTAGATGGGCAATTTTGAAAAGAAATTAAATGAAGATGAATCGTGTCAGAGGAACAAATGACAAAGGAAAAAGAGTTAATAGATCTAGAATTTAGCAAAAGGTGACAAGGATTAAGTCAGATTGATATCTGATATAAGGACACATCTTTATGTAACAGGAGAGTGTCTGGCTTTGAGGAGATCTAATAGAACACTACAGGGAAGATAGTTACACTTTCCCAAGGGTAAGCCAACATTGTGCAGGAAGAAACTTCTGCCCTCCCCTCCTCTTCCTTCACCTCACTACCCTTTCCACCCCTTCCCCTCCCTTTTCCACTCCCCTCCCTTCCCCTCCATTTCCCTCCCTTCCCATGCCCTCTCCTCTCTTCCCCTGCCCTCCCTTCCCCTCCTCCCCCCTCCTCGTCTCTCCTCATTGCAGTTTTTATATCATCAAGGGCTAGTGAAGTCCCATCCTTGGTCAAAAACTGCCGATTCTGACCAAAGGTTGACTCCTGCGAATCCTGTACAAAGAACAAGAAGTAAGACAGAAATAGTTTTTCTATTGTTGGAAACTTTATCTGTTGCTTCTACCAATGGGGCATGAAGCAGATGGCCCTACTTCATTGAGCCACCCCACAGATCATGCTGCAGATAATGCTTCATGTAATCTTCTTAGCAAATGTTGAAAAGATTTCTTAACCCAACTAACTGTTGAATCTTATACTCTTTGATAAGATCATTCAGCAGGCATTGGCTACGCCCTACTACAAAAAGTGTGTGGGAGCTCCACTGCGTATACTTAATCAATAGAGCAGATCTGTAGAGTGCAAACATTGTCCAACAAATAGGTATATAGGTAGGCAGTCCTGCTCCATTGTGTATGGTCAGTAGACATGGACCGGAGTCTTGCAGTTGGGTCTCCTTCATGTCAGTCGCAAAGACCATAAAATGACTGTATTGCCCCATTCATTCACATATCTGTGTAGTTTTTACTTCTCTTCAAAGCCAATCTTCAATATTGAAAATTGATTTTTGTTTTCAGATCGCTTTAGACAAGTGGAGACACTGACTGCAACAGCCAACGCTCTCTTCTGCCTCTATTCCTACGTCTCCAAGACTCCAGTACAGAAGATTGCCCCCTCCTTCAATTTTGTAGACTTTAGAGAGATTCCAGACAGCATGATTACACCAACAAAACAAGAGCCCATTTCTCCTGTCAATCGGCTTAAGAGAGCGATTTCCCGAATGTGCCTGTACACCTCCTCCAGAGACACAGGATCTTTTCATAACACTAACCAGGTCACCCCTAAAAAGCTCAACAGCCTGGACATGGTGGTGAATGAAGTGTTGGAGATTGTTCGAGAGGAAAAGCTGAAAAGTGAGAAAAATGTTGATGTATCATCAGAGGGACATTCTGAGTTGACTTCACATGAAGAGACTTTGAATGCCTCACAGGGGAGAGCACCATCCTTCAGCCCGACCAAGAGATTTGAGGCCTTAAAGTCCATAAACAAGTCACTGGTCTCAGCGGGAGGAGCTTGGTCTGTCGGTCATACTGAAATGTTACAGGGCTCAGGGGGGACTAAGCAGTCTGTTCTGAATATGGTCAAGTTAAAATCAGTAGAGATAAGATCTCCACCTCCTGGACCTGAAAAGAGGTTAAAGTCCCAAAACAAATTGTATTTTTTTCCAGAGGAAGGTCCAACAGTAACGGCACCTGAAGAGAGACAACAGGTAATTGGGAGAAGGAAAAATAAACTTACCCTTCTTTTGAAGAAAGCTGGAGTGAATTGTGAAAAACATAATGTCATACTGTTAATTTGTTTCTATTCTCCTTTGTCTACCATATGCATCCACAGGGATAAAGTCAGGAAGGTGTTTGCACATTTCCAGCCAAAGCAAAGTTACCACCATTCAGCCGTTTCTGTTTTAGCAGGGAATCCCAAAGTGTTGTCTACAGCGTGACGTTTCCAATCCTGATATTTGATTGACTCCTAGAACTCTACTACGTTTTCAGATGCCCAGCCTCTTTATAAATCATCTTATTCAATTGCCTTCCAGCCATCACCAGAGCTCACTGCTAATAAGTGTGTCTTAGCATTCCCAGGTCTACATGGTTTCTTCCCCATTTCTTCAACACTTACTTTGGCCTAGCCCTTTCTATTAAAGTCTCCCATGAAATCCCTTGCCGATTCAATGCATGGGTATAACATAAACATCAGACATCCCTGTAGTGGTGTAGGGCATGTTTCCATTCAGCAGTCTTTCCTAAGAGAAAATAGATAACAGCAGTGCGTTAGGAACCTTTATCGTTCACAGCTTCAGCCACCATCAATTCACCATCGATTCAACCCCCCCTCCCCATTTCTAAATGAGGAAAATCACTCATACTTTTTCATCCTTCAATTAGAGCATTACAATATTCATTAATGTGATCCCATTCCTTCAAACTAAATGTGAGCACTAACCCTAACTCTATAACTAAGCTTAGCCCTATTTATAACTCTTAAGTTAACTTCAGTCATAATAGAATTGCAAACCCTTAACTAAAAAAACCTTTAACCCTAAACCTAGACATAATTAAATTAATTAATTAAAACTGATTGGGAATAAAATCTCTGATGCTAATGCCAGCAAATATGAGCAAATAAATCAGTTTATTTAAAAGATGGCTAATCCCAACCCTAAAAACATAAAAATGATTATTAAGTTTTGCTCTAATCCTACATGTAACGTAGGCCCATAAAATAAGGATAGATGTAATGGTAATGTATTATATCACTTTTTGGAACACATATGGAACATTGACTAATTTCATTTGTCGTGCTTTTTCGTCTTTTATTTTAAATAAACAAATGTTTTACGTCCCCTTAAAGCTGTAATTCATATGGAATGGTTGAAGTTATGGTATAGCTCAGTAGTGAAGTTGGATTGCAGTTTCCCCTAGATAGTATTAAAGGAGGGTCATGGTTTTGTTAAAGACAAAGGAGGCGAATATTATGCAGTCTCTCTTCTTGCTTTGTTTTGTACAGCACTTAAAAGAACACTACAATCCCTATAATCCTGCGTGCCCGGGCAGTAAGTTTTTAGCACAAACAAAGGACACCTCCACCTATAAATAGCAGTAGCCCATACATCATTTCCCCTTTTCTTGATTCGTCAGAATCTATAGTCCATGAAAAAAATCAAAAAAATCTCAAACAGCAACAGAAAACCAAGAAGCAGCCAAACTTCTTTCCTTTGGTCATCCTCCTCCCAGGATGAATGTTAAACTTCCATCACATGCAATTGTCCAGCTAGATTAAAGTTAGACACTTGGCTAGTCGGGATTAGTACTAAAAGTCATTCAACAGATATATTACTATCAGCAACAGGGAGGACTAACAAATATCAGAGGTGGGATAATATTTGCCTCCTTTGACTTTAATGAAATCAGCAATCTCCTTCAATATTATCTAGGAAAATCTGCAATTTGATTACTAGACAGAAGGTACTATTATGCAGGTTCAAAGCCTTTGCACAACTGCTAAAGCTGTATGCTCTATAGGTTTGCAACAGTTCGTGCCCTTGAACAATTTACAGTTCTCAAAATATCCTCCCGCCTTCCCCTGCCCAAAAAGCCTTAGAAACCTTGCTGAGTGAGCCCCAAAACAATCTGTTTCTACCCCTGCCATGACCATTATACCTTCCCCCCCGACTAAACATTGTAGAAGACACAGGCTTAAATGGCTATGTAAAGCTATCAAAAGTTGTAGGTCAGTTGTCCTCAAACTCTTTGTTGCATGTGCTTGAGACATCTGACCGCACACATCTTAAGTTGTAGAGGAAAGGCAGGGAACTCAATGGAAGTAGAGGCATTTTTGGTACGTGTTGATATTGTAAAATGAATAGGCCTGGGCATATTTTAAATTACACTGGCTTAATTCTCATAATTTGTGGAATTTTGCATTGTGCCTGTTATGCAAAATTCCCAAAATTATGCCACTATGCTACTTTGCATTATTGTGTGCCATTCCCTTAAAAGATTTATGGCAAAATGCACAATTCACTGTACAAGTTTACCACAAGCTCACATGAAAAACAGAGAGCAAGCGGGTGTTAATCACTGTGCTCTTGTTAAATGCATCCTTACAGCAAAAATTGACCCAAGGATGCACTTAGCCCTAATATAGCACAAAATGATGGATTTGAATTTTAAGTATTATGTGGAATTTTGACGAAATTTAGTGGAATAATGCAAAAGCAAATTATTCAAAGTTTGCACACCCTTAATAAATGAACTCCCATAGAAGAAAAACGCATGGCAGAAATATCTAGCACCCTAACATTTTATGCTCTTTGAAGAGAAATCAAACGCAAACACATTACCAATTTTGCTGACAACAGTTTCATGAATAACCTGTCATTAGCCTTTCATTATAGAGAGAGCTGTAGAACTTTCTCTATATCCGATAAAGTATCCTTGGCTTGGTTGGATGCATATACCTGATACCCTTTGATAGTCTACAAACCAGTGGTCCTCCCCAACCCATTTACCTTCAGCTTTCTGTGGTCCTGCTGCTATAGCTGATCTATAACCATTAATAGTTCTATAAGAAGCGGTTCCACTGCTAAGAATGTCAGAAAATGTAGAACACTTGTGATATCAGAGAAAACGTTATCAATTCCTCCTCCCACACACCAGCTACTCCAGATATCCCACCCTGGCTTATAGGAACTTGTACCTTTCGCCCAGAATTCTCTGAAATGCATCCATTGCCAGGGCTTCGGGATGTGGTCTCAGCTGCAAAATCTGCCTAACTGAGTTTTCAAGAAGGATACAAAAATGGCTACGCTGATAGGACCCCATGTCTTGTTTAGAGTCTGAAATACTTGGAGCTCGAGACACCACTCACTGTTGCCATATGTGGTCCTTAAATACCATTCTGCTACTGCATTGTTCGGTCCCAGAAGGTGTTCGACCATTGGAGATATTTTCATCTGTCAACAAAATTCCCAGAGGAACCTACCTAGACCCATCAATAGCTTTGATCTTGTTCCTTCCAGTCCATTTATGTACCTGACTACTTTAATGGTGTCCATGTGAAGGAGGATCACGCATTCAACCCTTTTTTTTGCAGAGCTCTGTGTTGCATAGGAGCCTGCATGAAGCTCTGAACAATTTACGTGCATTAAGTATTCCTTCCTGAACCATCCTGCACCACATCTGATTCTAAGACAAGATGTATTGATGTGGGAAGATAGCTCACCCATTCCATGTGCCTACATGATTTAGCCACCAACCCATTTCCTCTTTTGAACCCTGATTTAAAGCAGCCTTTTGTGAGCATGCAGGACCTCTCTTGAAGGTGTTAACTTTATGCTGGAGAGCACTGTAATAAAGAGATCCTGGAAAATTGCCTGAATTCAGGAGAGCAGGCCCACCAGTCTTACCAACTGGCAGAGAGAAATCTGATTATGTGACAACGTCACCCTTGACCCCTTCTTTATCACTTTTAACTTGGGTCTACCAACAAACGAGTATCCTTTTCGGAATCCACCAGAAACCCTAAGAATTCAATTCTTCTTAAGGGCATGAACCCCGACCTTTCCACATTAATAACAAAATTCAATAACAGAATCAATGCTATGGCCTCTTGAACTTGCTTTACCAGCCTCCCTCTGTCCTCTCCCAGGAGTATATCTTCCAGGTACACCACCATCAGTCCCTGTGCCTTGAGGGCCCCTGCCAGAGGCCTCATCAACTGAGTAAAGCACCAAAGAGTGGAGGATAGACTGAATGGAAGGGACTTGGATCAGAACGCCTGTCGTTGCCACAGAAACTGCAGGTACTTCCTGTACTCTTGACATATTGCCCTGAGCCCCACACTTTTTAATATTTACATGACGCTGCTGGCATACCTAATCGAATAATGCATTATCCAAGTGGTTTCCTATTCAGATGACACCGAGCTTCTGCTGACCTATGACCACAGTGCATCGGAAGCTAAGTCAAAATTTGCAGCTTACATTGGATCAGTGATGGAATGGCTTAAAGCCAACTCTCTACAATGTAACCCAGAGAAAATTGAGGTCTTGTTGTTTGGTGCCTACCCCTTTCCCGGATGGTCAGGGGCCTTGTCGAGTAATTGCACTTTATATCTTCCGCCCCACCGCCCCCGTTTGGAGGTGTGCCAGAATTTTGGGGAGCACGTTGATACATATCTATCCTTCAAATTCCAGATCTCAGCAGTGGTTAACACCTCCTGTTGGATATTGAGGGTGCTAAGAAAATTTCTTGCCCTCCTGCCCTGGGAAGCTCAGAAAACCATAGTTCAGACATTGCTCCTCTCCAGACTGGACTACGCTAACATTCTGGACCTGGGGTCCTGGACTACCTAATATAGTGACTTTAAATGGTGCAGATCACGGCATTTCGCCTTTTGTTTAAACTCCCCAAACAAGACTCTATCTCCCACTACCGTAACCAATTGCACTGGCTACTGGTGAAAAAATAATTATTTTTGAAGCACTGACTGTGGCACATTCTGCCTTTTTACAAGGCTGGACCCAAATACCTGTCCAACAAGATTGTTGAATACTGTCCTAAAAGAACTTAGCATTCCCAGTCTGCCAGGTTGCAGGCTATTCCCTACACCAAATAGAAGTGGGGCGGTTCAGCCTGCTTGGTTCTGGCAGCCAAATATTGGAACGAGCTCCCTCTTCCACTCAGATGCATCTTATTTCGAAAGCAACTGAAAACACATTTTTTCAAACTTGTTCTCCTGCGTGGCTATCTTCCTTAGCGCTGGGACACTCTCATAGTAGCTGTGTGCTTTGGAAATTCACTCATTCATTCTTTCATTCACTGTCAGGTAGACATCTGTTTAATCCAGTCACACCATCCAGTCCCATGTAAGAAAGATGCCCCACAGGCATAAGATCTCCATTTTGAAATGGCGTTCAGAACAATTTGGTTGAGCTCCCTCAAATGTATTACTTGCTGTATTTTGTGTTCTTCTTCTGCACTAGAAAGTTGTTGCTGACAAAACCCTCGAGATATAAGTGGCATGGTTCTACATCACCCTTCTGCAACAACCCCTATACCGCTGCTGTGACAAGATCACAACCTTGCTGAAATTTTTTTACTGCCAAATGCCATCTGGTCTGTATTGGCGCCGCATAGAATTCTATTTAAAACCTCTAACCATCTGTAATTAGCATGTGTCTTTTGATATAAATATCTACTGTTGAAGAAACAAGCATTTGCAATGCATTAGGTCTCGCATTTACACGAGTTTAAGCTATTGGCATTGTAAATGACAAAGCCTATTATTTTTGTTTTTTAAAACATAAATAAAAGGCATTGTCAATTACAATGCCAATAAGCTTAAACTGTGTAAATGCGAGACCTATTGCATTGCAAATGCTTGTTAAAACTTCAGCACCGGCAAGACCCGGCCCTCCTAAATTCCTTGACGACAACCCCCACACGGGCATGGTCGGAAGCGGGTTGCGAGCTGGCTTTAGACTGACAAAGAGACTATACTGGAAAGATACGGTTTTAACAACCTCGAATCCAGCAAGAACAGGCCCCAGTTAATGTTTCTAAGAAGTCCCGAGCTGAACTCTCCAATATGCCTGGCTCAAGTGACCGTGCATCGCTGACCCGGGCTTCGGGCCTCCCTCCTCCCAGGAGCCTTTTGAGCCACTATAATAAACACGCGCTGCTTGTGGCTGTAAAGATGTTCAGGACAGGCTCAAAATGTGCTTCACATTTTTAATTTTGTCTTCTATTATACTCCCTAAGTGCTAGTCCCTTCATGAAAAAGTGTCGACGTCGCCGCACAAATACACTTTCATTCAGAAACGATGAGCGGCAACTTTGTGAATGACGTCTGTCAGGAACGCACAATCTGATGAACGAAACGTCCTCCAAACCTCCTCCTACTCTTAGCACCTTAAATCTAGAAGAGGTGACGATGCCCTACCTCTCCTTCCCCATCACAGCCATGGCTATACACACAACTACCTTTTCAGGGTTTGAATAACCTCCAGTGCGCATGCGCAGAAAAACCAAAACAAGGAAGGCTGTGGGCGTGTGGCACCTCCGGGGACAGAAACAGCAGGGGCTGTGGGTGAAGCATGGAGACAGGCATACGGTCACTATGGCAACCAGCTTTTATTACAATAACGAAGATGTGGGGAGGAGAAGGGGAGGATTGGGAGGGGCTTCTCGCGTGGTGGCAGTAATTGAAGCCAGCTGATGTTTCCCGGCACATGGGGCTGCCTCCACCGGGATCAGAGGGGACAGTCAAGAGGCTTGACTCATATGCGCTCACAGTGCAGGATTAGGACTGTGAGTGAAGTCATTTAGTTTTGCCGCAGAAAGATGGTGGTTACCGGGAGCCTCAGTATGGAGAGCCTGAGAGAGGGGAGTGTGGGCGGGTGGATGAAAGGGCATGAACGGGAGTGCGGGTGGGGGGGCTGAGAAGGACGGACTGCGAGTGGGGGGGGAGGCAGGGGAACAAAATAGTGCTTGAAGTAAGGGGCCAGTAGCCGTGGCAGGATACAAATGACGACATGGTCGTTGTTGGACTTGGCCCTTTTTGCAGGGTCATCCCTAAACTTTTTGCCTTCCTCCTATATTTTTTCTGACCTGTTGTTGGCTGTTTTATGACTCTGGGCACTTTACCACTGCTGATCAGTGCTAAAGTGCATATGCTCTCCCCATTATAAATTGTGTGATGGATTAGTGACTCCATGATTGGATGATTGGTTTACTTGTCAGTCCCTAGTACAGTGCACTCAGTGTGCCCAGGGCTTATAAATCCAACGCCGCTGGTGGGCTTGCAGCACTGGTTGTGCCACCCACAGAAGCGGCTTGTAAAATGTGTCTCAGGCCTGCCATCGCAGAGCCTGTGTGCAGCCTAGGGCTGCCATGTCGACTTGGTGAGTGCACCCACTTACCAGTCCCTAAACCTTCCCTTTACTACATGTTGGTCACCCCTAAAGTAGGCCCTAGGGCAGGGTGCATTGTAAGTATAAGGTAGGACATGCCCTGGTGTGTGTGGCATCTCCTAATAGTGAATTACAGCCATTTTCGTTTTTCACTATTGCAAGGCTACCTGCTCCCCATAGGCCAGAATGGGCAGACTGACTATTACACCTTATAGTCAGAACTGACCCAGGGAACATGGTAGAAAAACGAATTTAGTATGCCTGAACTCAGAATGATAAAATACATCTTTTAGTGAAGTTGGTTTTAACATTCTGTGTTTGAACATACCACTTTTAGAAAGTGGGTATTTTCTTGCCTAAACTTCTAAGCCTGCCTCTGCTAAGTTGTGTATTCCTTGTCTGGAGATTGAGTGACAGGGGCTGGGGGTGGCTACAGGAGACAGGGTGAGTCAGCACAGGGCTGAATAGAAAGATCTGCATCCAGAGTGGAGGGAGGAGTTGCACCTGGGTCTGAATAGGGCTGTGCCTGCCTTCCACAATGCTGGCTCCACCTCCTGCCGGGCGGCTGAGCACTCTGCCCCACATTCTGAAAGGAAAGAAGGAGTCAGAAAAACAAAGTGCTCCAGGACTGACCAGAACTGGTTTTGGACTAGGCAGAGGCCTCTCTGCCTTCAGAGAGAACAAAGAGAAACTGTGTATAAAAGGGGACCCAGACCCCTAGGAAATTAGATCACTTTGGGAAAACAAGAAGAAACCTTTGCTGAGGAGCGGAACCAAGAAGAAACTGAGGAGAAGACTATCCCTAAGCTAGAGGGATCTGCCTGCAGTGGTTGCCTGACTGCCAAAGGAAGGAGAAAGGACTTTGTGTGCACTTTTATTTCAACTTGTGAAGGATCTCCAAGGGCTTGAGAAAAGAGCTTGCCTCCTGCTGAAGTCTCGGGGACAACAGACTTCAACCACCAGCTCCCCAAGAATCCTTTGGAAGTGCCTGCTGCTGTTTTGGGCCTTCTGAAGGGACTGCGTGTCGCAAGGAGCTGGAAGCGCGACTCAAGAGGGAGAAGCGTGTTGCCGTCGCAGCTGCTGCCGTCGCATCACGGAGATGACGCCGCTGTAGCTGTCGCATTGCACCGCATCTCAGAAACGTCTCGCAACACCGAAGAAGCGTGTCGCCGTCGCAGCCGCTGCCGTCCGCATCGTAGATGTCGCGCTGTAGCTGTCGCATTGCACCGCATAAGAGAAGAGTCTCGCATCGAGGAAGAAGCGTGTCGCCGTCGCAGCCGCTGCCGTCGCATCGTAGATGTCGCTGCTGTAGCTGTCGCATTGCACCGCATCGAGGAAGCGCCTCGCATCCACAGAGAAGTGTGCCGCCGTCGGAGCTGCTGCCGTCGCATCCACGAAACAAGGGTGTCGCCGCTGCAGTTGTCGCATCGAGCCGGAAGCGTCTCGCAACGTCGGAGAAGAGTGTCGCCGCCAAAGCCGCTGTCGTCGCATCACGGAACAAGGGTGTCGCCCGCTGCAGCTGATGCATCGAGTCGAGACTTCGCAACATCGGAGAAGCGTGCTGCATCAGGAAGAACTTGAGCGTCTTTATTTCTTTGCACCAGAACTTTGTCGCATCTCCATCTCTGCAACACTTTCATTGTAGAAACGTGACGCATCGTAAGGTACATTGACTCAAAGTGTCGCATTTTAAGAACTTAAGAGAACTAAGCTGAACCTACCATTTTAAGTACAGTATTGTGGATTTTTGTAGTTTATGGTCTTGTGTTAAAACTATATAAAGAATACTTATTTTTGATATAAACCTTGTGTGGTGTCCATCTGTAGTGTTGTCACTAGATTACTGTATGTGTTCACAAATGCTTTACACACTGCCTCTGAGATAAGCCTGTCTGCTCGTGCCAAGCTACCAAGGGGTGAGCAGGGGTTATTTTAGGAGTGTACCCCCTACCCTGACTAGAGGCGAGGGTCCCTATTTGTCACAAGTACCTACCTGTGCCAACTAGAGACCCCCAATTCTAACAGTCGTCATGAGGCGGGACTAACAAGCCTGAAACCTATTGGAAGGCTGCATTTAGGAAATAAGCCAATAAAAAATATGGGCGGAGACTGAGTGGAGCTTCCACGAAGCTTCCACGCTATAGTGTATACTGCATGCCTCGCAAAGCGGACAGCGTATGCGCGCTGCAACGCTAGGCGAGACCTGAAAGGGACATCATATATTTCATTGTCACAAGGGCAAAGGACACTACACTTACTGTGAATTTACCCTCGCCTCTGTTGGCAAAAAAGCATCCTCCTCTGCTTCTTTATGGGAAGAATGTTGGTCCAGAGTATCTACACTGCTTGCAGTTGAACGGTCTGTAGAAGATCCCCCCGCCGATGAAACAACCGCCATATCCACGGGCACCAGGAATGTCTTGTTCAAACTCATGGGCCAGGGATGATTCTGTCTTGTCCCGAAAGGCAAAGTCCCTAACGTAACACCCAATTTCTTTAATAAATTAATCCCCAAACAGAGACCCTTGAGAATTGTCTCCTAGAACCGAGCCTGCTGGCTACTCCAGTTTGGGGTCAAAATGCAACAATAGTCCCTTGTGTGTCTCCAATGAAAGCCCCCCATTTGTGTTCCCCAGAAAGCAGATCCTACCTTAGGCCCAACCAGAAATTGTTTCCGGGTCCAATTGACCCTTACGTCTTAAGCAGCTCCCAAAAAATGGGAAACAGAACCCAGGGTATCCAATAATTTTTCTTGGGCAAGGACTATGCCCTATCCATTCCTTTTCTAGTTTCCTTCCGACATTTGCTTTAAAATTTTTATAATTTTAGAACCCAGTCCTGGAGTTGTGGCCTCTTTCTCAGGTACTGTTGGCATTGGGCACTCTGCATTCATTTTAAATCTAACACTTCTATCCACTGAACTTTTTATCTTGGACCTAACATATTCATCAATAACCGGTAGAGAGCCCACTCCACTGAATTTGGATGATGAAGGAGCTCAGACTCAAACATGAGAATATATCCCAGGCAAAATAACAATATGAGTCTTATTACCAGTTTTTATCTTTTTCAGGATATTAGTACCGCCATCAACATCATTGTAATAATTGTCATTGTCATAGTATTCAGCGAAATTCTGTGAACATAAATCATCATTGGGCCTCTTACTAGGGCCTTCCGTATTACCCACAATAGGGTTTTGCCGCATTGAGATAAAGTTATTATCTCTCTGCGGAATTGAACCGTCACCAAATAAATCTCCCTCATACCTATGAGGGGAAACATATTTTTCTTCATTATTCTTTTGCTACCATAGCTATATAATTCCCCTTTATGGGAATGTAACCTGCCACCCATAGGAATTAAAGAGCTTTTAATAGCATTTGCCACAGATTATTTTATATCAGTGGCTGCACTTCTAAGTGATGAAGAAACTGCTTCATTTAATCAGAAACTTGAAAAGTCTAAAAATTCACAAAGACATTTTCTGAAAAAACATCCTCCTCTTTATTAACATTGTGGTCAACCATTGTAATCAGCAAAAATCAGGGAATTGAACGCCCCACAATATTTTCTTTGAACAAGTTATATCAAATATAGTAATACAAGTACACAGAAAAAATGTTGTTCCTTTAAATAGTATTCACATAAATCCAGGCACCAGCTTACATAATCAATTCCCAAGGCAAGCTTCTGGATTGCAACAAATAATAAAATGTACCAGAGCATGAAAACAAATAGGCAAAACTCCCCAGCAGTCTTGAGCTTCTACAATATAATTATTCAGATGTGAGCTTTAAAAACATACAAATTCAACCTTAAATAAACAAACCAAGCACAGCGCACTGAAACAAAGTAAACATTTCCGAAGCAAGCCTTAAAAGCAGACTCCTGTGGAATTGACACAAAACAAAAATAACAATATCACACACAGGCTTTAAAGCATGGACCTTTGTGAAACTGAGTTAAATAAATCAACATTTCTGTTTAAAACCAAGTGAACAATAAATAAATCTACAAAAATCACAATGCAATGCTACCAAAGTGCGTTTTTTAATGCACTTATCTCTAGCAGCAAGAAAAGAGCGAATTGTGTATGAGCTACTGCTATTTATAGGTGGTGTTGTCCTTTGTTTGTGTTCATACCTTCCAGCTGCACAAAATAAATAAAGAAGGAAGACTGCATGATAGAGGAGCCTCCTATCTTGTTTAATATTTGTATTATGTGGTCTCAGTAATCAAAATCTCCAACTGTCCAAAAAAAGTAAAAATTAACAACCTCAAGGTCAGGAAAAATTAAAAAAAATAGCCTTGTGCGGTCAGGTTCTTTGTTGTTTACAAGTGCGTAAACAACAAAGAACCTGACCGCACTACCCAGTCAACCCATGTTGACTGGGTAGTTGCACTACATGCAGCATGTCATGACGTTTCTCAATGGGCCACCGTACAGCCCTGGCAGTTGTTTCCTGATGCAGGGGCAGAGCACAGCAGCCAGGTAGAGAGTGGCAGGATTGTGAATGTGCAGCTCATTTTGGCTCTGAGAGGCCTGCAACAGGACTGTGAAATGATTAATCACTGTTTATGCCACAGTTTATTCTATGCTGACAATAGTTAATGATGGCAACCGTTAATCAACATCATTCTTTCATCCTTGTCATCTGTTTTTTTTGGGGGGATCACTCAGAGGTGGGACTGGGGAGCAACTTGTTGGGATATGGTGAGCACCAGAGAGTAGCTGAGGGAGGAGCTGGAACTTGACTGAAAGACGGAAGAGCATCCTAAGAAGGAAGATGGAGGGGACAATATGCTGAGAGGCAGCAGAGTGGGAGGTACCATGAGAGAGGGAGGCGCACCATGGGCGAGTGCAATGTCCTGAAACGGAAATTATCAGAACAGTGCTCTGGTAGAGGTTTCACAGGGAGGAACCAGCACATTCAGGGGCGTACCTTCAGGCGGGATGTTTAGATTGTCATATCCCCCCAAAAATGTATTTTCTGGTAAATAGTTGGGTACAGATGCTTTAAGTCGGGTATGGTGAGGTGTCTGTCGGATTTCACCAGTAATTTTTACATACACCCAGACAAGAAAATACAGATACACTGTTTCCCTCTCTGTTTTAAAAGTCTTCATAAATGTTGGTTGTTTTACAAAATATTGTGTTTTCTCTCAATTAGTACCCCTGCCAATCCTCATTCATCTCCCTTTCCACTGCCCCGTTAGCCCCTCTCATGCACCCTGCTTGTTGTATAATATACTGTTAACATGATATGCTGGCGTGATTGTTTGTAAATCTGAAGTGCACAGCCCCCAGTCTATGCCCCTGGGCACATTTACAGATAGCATTACAGCGAGGGAAGTAGTATCCTAAAAGTGTAGTACCTCGAGTGAGAGTAGTGCACTGAGGGTTGTTCCTGGGAGGGGGCAGCACTGTGATAGAGCTGCACTCTGAGAAGGGTTTCACAGAAAGGAGGCAGTAGCAGTCCCCTGAGAGGGCAATCAGAGTAGTACCATGAGAGGGGGCAAATGAAGGGGTGAGTATCCTGCAAGGCAGCTGGGGAAGGAGAGAAAGCAGCACCACTGGAGAGGGTGGCGTTCCGAAGGGGAACATTGAACTGTACCCAAGAGGATTTGCAGAAGAAGAGAGCAGAGCATGGGAGAAATTCAAGAGAGGGAGGTAACCACAAGTGTGAACAGTACACTATCAGGTGTTTCACTGGGAGGGGACACCACTGAGCGAAAGCGAAATCTAAGAGGTGGAAGAGACTGGACTCCGACAGCTAAACCGTAAAGATTGGAAGAAACAGCATCCCTTAGAGAGGGGCTTGCAGGGAGTGGATTCAAGATGAACTGGCTGCACCCTGACAGAGCTGCACACTGATAGGATTTTAATTGGGGGAAGCACCATGACAAGAATAGGGAAGCACTCCGAGTGAGAGCGGTGCATTTGTGTGAGGGTAAGCTGGCATCCTGAGGAGAGAACACAAAAATGTGATATAAAGAGGCATCCCAAAATAACACCACGCTCAGTGGTAGGACAATCTTTTGAAAGGAGAGAGCATAATCTTTTAGAGGGAGCAGGAGGTGGAGGAACACCAGAGAGAGGGCAATTCACAAAGATAGAGAGCAGCATCTTAAGAGAGTTGCACCCTGAGACTGACAGGAAAACACTTTCTGAAAATACAAAAACAGCAGCATTCTGAAGAGGAGGAAACGCTCAGGTAAACTGGGCAACACAGAGAGCCTGAAAGAAAAAGAACAGCACACCAAGAGATGGAAAGAACTACACACAAAGCGATAAAAAGGTAGTGGTAGTGGAAAACCAGCATACTCTTTCCAAATAAGTTCTCATGGAGGTCACCAATCCCTATTCCAGAATCAAAATCTCACCAAGTGTTGTCTATCAAACCTGGATCTCTTGATGAAATCTGTCCAGCCAGGGTCACAACACTGACAATCATTCCATTCTCTTAAATCAGTTGGCTGCGGGTAGATTAGGTGGCTATGCTCTCTCTTGGTTCTCATATTTTCTATCAAGACATAGCCAAACACTTGTTTTCTCTACCATTCAATCCATCTCTTTCTCAGTTAAGTATCAAGCCCCTCGGAGAACAATCCTGTCACCAATCGTATTCAAGATTTATGAGGCTATATTACACTTTTTTAGACTCAATCATTCTCAAGAAGAGATTTAGCATATTCTTCAATCTTGTCTAGATTCGATTGTTTCAATGCTTGTTACCTTATGCGCCCTGCTAAGACCATTGCCAAATACAGAACATGATGGTGAGACTGGCCTATGGGTTGGGCAGGTGTGAGCATGTAATGGGAGCCAGACGCAAGGTACATTGGCTGAGGGTGAAGCAGCGAATTATATTTTGAATCTACGCCTAGTCATAGCCCTTACATGACGTTGGTACCCAAGCCATTCAGGCCAAAATCTCTCAGTATTTGCTGACATGCCCACTTCATCTGGCTCTTTATATTATGGAAGTGGTCCCTCATCTTAAAAATGCATGACTAGGAGGTAAAACCTTCTCAGTCATAGCCTCTAAACTATGGAACCACTTGTCCTCTTTCTGTCACTGCATTACTAACCATACATCTTTTTGCAAAGCCCTGAAAGAGCTTCTCTTTCAGTAGCTTTGCACAATCTTCCACATTCAGCATTACATGCTCAGTCCTAGTGTTAAGACGCCTCTAGATGAACATCCAATTTACAAGTTTTTCATTATTTTATTCCGAAAGAACAGTGCGTTAAGAGGGGAGAGGGCTGTACCCATAGAAAGAGACTGTTTAGCACATCAATGGGAACTGCATACCCAGGCTCGTGTTGAGTCCCTTCAAAGAGAGTGCCACTCCTTAAGAGAGGGTGGTGGTATCTCAGATAGAGTAGCCCCAGAGAAAAGACAAGGCAGTACTCTGGAAAGGAACACACTGTGGAGAGGAACACTTTGAGGAGAGAGAGTGGTACAAGAGGGGGCTACACACAATAACCACTTTCTAGTGGTGTATTATGTTTTAAAAGCTATAAAGTTGCATGGAACCTGACAGAGACATAATATTATTGGAAACATTATTTATTTATTCATTTATTTGAGGAGTTTCATATAGCGTGAACATGACCCATCCGGGTATCAGAGAGCTGAACAAAATACTGCACAAGTTACACATATGGGGAGAAATGTAATAAGGGGTATCAGAGCGCTGTACAAAATATTATACAAGTAATGCTTACAGAGATAAATGCAATAAGGAATAAGCAAAACAGCAATGCAGATATAATAAGACACTTGGCATGGTAGAGTCAGAATCCCGTGCCCACAGTTTAGTTAACAGGCTGAGTAATGACAGTGTTACTAATAAAGGAGTCTGTTCAACAGAAGAGATTTAACTTCTTTTTGAATGCGGTAGTTGAGGTTTTTCTTCTGATTTCAAGCGAAAGTGCATTCCAAATTCTTGGTGCTAGACCGGCAAAGGAGAGATTGTAAGTTTTCTTTTGTTAAACGTCTGTGGTTTTAACAGAAGGGATTTGGAGCTTCTTAAGGAATGACTACCACCAGACAATTCAAGTTTATTGGCCAGATAGACAAGAGTGTTGTGGTGAAGGGCCTTGTGTGTCATACAGGCTATCTTGAAGGAATTGACCCGAATCGGGTCACCCGGGTCACCTGTGACCACCCCTCGGCCTTCCAAACAAATGAAGAGTCGGTCAGACAGTAGAGAATACAACCCAAAGATATTTATTAGTATTACGCTGCAGCGGGGCCCAGTCTGACCAGCCTCATGAGATAGCTGCAGAGGGACTGACTCCCCCCAACATATCATTCGATGTTATACATTTTCAATTCCCCAAGAACACGCCCAGGCTGGAAAATTCCGGTCCAGGCAACAGTGAACAAAGGAGGCACAGAAGGATGAGCTATGGTCCTGGGACCGGGTACATGTTATCTCTACCTCAAGGTTGCTTTGCCCGCGCCCGCCATTATAGAAGGTGGGAACGAGCATATCTAACAGCAAAGGTATGCCATAATAGAGAGTACATTCATTAGTGCAGCGAAACTCGGCCTTGGAGAAACATCAGCTAAGGAGACATCGAGGCAGCTTTCTGCTGAGGCAAGCAATGTGTGACAGAAACTCAGCTTCGACCATGGAACATAATGGCGGCTTCTAATAAAATGGTGCTATGAATGCTAACTTAACACAGAACGAAATATGTTTTCAATTCTAACAGACCCTCCTTTTAGCATTTATAGCTAAATTTTATTATTGCTATCAGGTAAGGGTCTTTACAATTCTAAGAATAGGAAGAAAGTTTGGTCAGAGGCAACATTTTCTAATTTATGCGGCTACCAGCGAGAACTAAGACTCTATAAGGCTAGACATATAGCATTAATATTCAAAAATGCCCTCGTCTATACACATCATATCCTGGATGTCCTGCATCATCATGGCTTTGTTCGTAGAATCATATTCCAAAGGATTTGGACGAGGTGTCAACATTTTTACACAGCAGGAACAACAGGCAGGAAGGCAATGTATGCACAGACAACATGTTAGAATAATACCAGCTACGGCAACCAGGAAAATGATAATCTTCCAAACCCAGGATGCTTATAGGCCCCAAAACCACCCTGTGAGAGACCACGTGCCATTCTCCTGGTGTATGTCTGAGGCAAGCCTATGGAGCTTCTGTATAGCAGCATATACATTCGGAGCATGGTCCGGTATGTATACACAGCAACTACTTCGGATGACGTGGCAGGCCCCACCCCGGTCAGCGAGGATGACGTCTAACACCATCCGGTTTTGAAGAGCAACAAGTCTCGTAGCCTGAAGCTCAGCTATAATGTTAGTCAGGATACCAGCAGTTACATTTATCACTCCTTCTACCACCCTAGTGAGTCTGCAAATATTTAGGCTATTGGACATGGGGCCCCAAAAGGGAGCAATACCTTTCATGGCATCGGTGAACTGTTGCAATGTGGTATCTGTCTGATCTATGTCTGCAATGTCTATAACTCGTCTAACACATGACAAATGATCGCTTCTGCGTTGTAGACGGTGGTCCTTATGGTAGTTGAATGGCGCTATATACACTGGGGGAAGGAAAAAAGAGAGATAGCATGTTCCAGACCACCCCCGGGGAAGCCAAACTTAGTCCTGGGTCCCACAGACAAAGTAAACATTGTGAGGGGGTAGCAAAGGTGGGCTATTTGCAGTGCTCAGCACATAGGTGTAGTTGCAGTTACTTACCCCTACCCCTACTTTCCCTTTTCCCTTGACACAGAAACTTGCTGTCATGTTTAACACTGGCACCGGCATTGCCACATCATTAGTAATGTTTTGCATCTGGAATGACTTGAAGTATTCGGTGACATTAAACCCCAAAAATCAGACATCTCATTTTGAAGCCATGTTACATTTTGTTCTCTTTCGTAAATATTCATACAAGCTGTCGGAGACAAGGTATCCGGTGCCCCTTGTTCCGCTGGGGTAAACCCTTGATGTACACGTATATACTCTAAGACTGTTTCATAGTCAGCTAATGTCATATTCATAGTATCAGAGTGATAATGAGTGTATACCATAGTGAAGAGCTGAAACCAGCCTTCACAACTCCTGGGGTAAGAGAAAGGCATTGACAACAATACATCATTCTTGTGTGTCACGGAAGGGAGGAAGCCACAAATCCAGCAATTGGTAAAGTTGGACGTACCATGAACTTGGTGCAACATTTGGAGGAACACATTATCTACATACGTCTTTCGGTGTTGGCCCTTGTGAGGTGCCAAAGTTGCAAACATATGTTCAGGGGGAGCAGGTGGTGTACCAATCAGGGAATGCACAGGGTATTTTTCTTCAAGAAACCACATTATTCCAAGCATTGCTATAAGAGAATTAAGGACAATTAACATAAACACGATTTTGCTCTTTCTCGACCAACTGGGCCAACCAACCCCATTCTCCTCCAAATGTGGTGCTGCAAAAGGCTGTTCCTCCTCAACAATTGGCGGCCAAATGGATATATGGTGGTCAGAGGGGAAAAACGCAGTGCAAGGGGGCTTGTGACAAGGGAGCAAGAAGATGGGCAAAAATGTTCCAGCGTCCTTCTGAGCCTCGCTGGGAGACTCCTATTGTTCCTCTATGGTGGTGCTACTGAGCACAGCGGTGGGGCAGCGCATTCGCGGCCCGTTGAAGAAATCCCACGCCGTCCAGGATAGGGCACCCCCCTCTTCTGGGAAGACACCCTCAGCTTATCCTGTCCAATGTCTTGGACAATGCACCAAACTCCCTTTCCCTAAGCTATCGTTGGAACTGCGGGCAGGGTACATACACCCTATTCTTCATCCATGCAGTCCATCCCTACTAATCTGACTTTTCCCTTGGTTCACTGTCCCTCCGTCGGGGATGCAAATTGTACCTAGCCACTCTGGGCACGGAGTGATCAGTAAACAGGGGCTCAAATTCAGAGAGGCCAAGGAACTGAGACTCAGGCACTTGTGGGCCAGATGGAGAGGAATCCTGGGCGGCCCTTATTTCTAGGGGGACTGCCTTATTCAATGCGGCATCATTCTACTCCTCTGTTTGCACCCACGTCAGTCGAGCATCCGAAAAGGGGTTGAAGCGTTGCACTTTCTCCGTCTCGTGGTCACCAATGCCATTGATCACCCATCGATCATAGGGGAGAGGCAACGGCACCTTGCGGCAATGGCTGAGGTGAAGCCAGTTCTTCCGACCGGTCACTTTGACGGCACTCCTGGTCGCAAGAAGCACCTGCAGGGGCCCCTTCCAACGGGCTCCAGGCCCCTTCGCCTCTGGAATTGCCAGATGATAACAAAATCCCCAGGTTGGATGGTGTGCTTGGGCCCCTCTGTTGGCGGTGGAAGCGTCTCGTGTATCTGTTGATGAATAGAACGCAAATTTTTAGTCAACTCAAAAGATAGTCTACTAACAGTGGGCACTCAATTTCAGAGAAGCATCTCGGTCGAGGGACGCCCCAAACATTTGGTGGGCGTCTGAACACGACCTCATATGGTGATAATCCAGTGTGCGCCGTAGCTCTTGTTGACAAAAGAGCTAACGGTAAAGCATCTGGCCACTTCAATCATGTGCTTTCCTGAATTTTTGCCAATATCAGTTTGAGAGTACCATTGTACTTCTCAACCAAGCCTGCTGATTGGGGGTGGTGTGCAGCGTGGAACTTCTGTCTAATGTGTAGCCCATCACACACCAACAGAATAACTTTTGAATTAAAGTGACTGCCATTGGCACTCCAAATCAAACGAGGCAAACCGAAACGGGGAAAGGACTCCTTCAGGAGGGCTTTCGCCATCGCCAAAGCTGTATTCTCCTTAGTGGGGAAGGCCTCAACCCATTTACTGAATGCACAAACAACCACCAACACATATTTCAAGTTGTTAACCCGTTCCATTTCGATATAGTCCATCTGTAGGACCTCGAAAGGGAACAAAGGGGGTGCGAAATTGCCAGGGGGTGTAGGAGTGCCCTTCCCAGGATTGTACATCATGCATACCATACAATACTTAACCAAATGGGCAGCTACTTTCGGGATGTTATCATTCTGCCACACAGGGTCCAATAGCTTGCATATGCCCTTGGCGCTAATGTGAGCTGGGCAGTGAGCCATAGTGACTACAGGGAGGACATAGGCATCTGGTAACATCCACCTTTGCTTTCCTGACCTATCCGTCCAGCACCCATCTTTGTCTAAATGTGCCGTGCTTTCCTGCCATGCTGCTAGCTCCTCAATCGTTGCCTCACTTTGTATCTCCTTGACATTATCCAGTGTATCCTCAAGCATAGTAACATCGGGTACCCATCTAGCAGGACCTGCCACAAACATTCTTTTCATTTTTGTTCGAGCTGTCTCCTTAGCTGTTAAGTCTGCAAATGCATTTTCCCTTCCCACATCATCAGTAATTGCCTTGTGGGCACTGCACTTCACTATTACTAACTTCTTGGGAAGTGTCAGGTCTAACAAAAGCCTGTGTATCAACGGGCCATTCTGGATCTTTAGCCCATGTGAAGTTAGGAATCCTCTCTCCGCCCAGAGCCACCCAAAGTTATGGGCGACTCCAAAGGCGTACTGACTGTCAGTATAAATATTGACAGTCAGTCCCTCACTCAGCTCACAAGCTCGAAGAAGGGCAACTAACCCTGCAGCTTGGGCCGATTGATAGGGAACTCGGGATGTCTCAACTACTGTGTGCAAGGTAGTTATGGCATATGCCGCAGTTGTTGTGCCATCCGGTAATTTGAAACAAGAGCCATCGACATATAGCTCCCCTTGGGGTCTAGATAGGGGAACATCAGTCAGGTCTACCCGTCCCTTCGTCTCCTCTTCAGTACGAAAATGGCAATCATGGATGTCAATTTCCTCACTCTCAGAAGGGAGGGGTAATAACGTGGCTGGGTTCAGAGTGGCACATCTTTTGATGGTGACGTGTGGTGCAAATAGGGTCAGCTCATAGCCAGTCAGACGCACTGGTAAGGTGCTGCGTCTTTGTTCTGTTCAAAAGTGTATCCACATCATGCGGTACCATGACTGTGAGATCAGTATCAAGAACGAGCCCTGCCGATTGTCGGATAGAGACGGCCACGGCCGCGACCGCTGTTAAACAGCTCCAGAGGGCTCTCGCGACGTTATCAAGAAGCACAGAAAAATAAGCACACGGTCTCTGCTTACCTCCAAAGGCCTGTGTTAAGACAGAGAGCGCGCAGCCAGCCGTCTTGTGTACATACAACACGAACGGCTTCTGGTAATCTGGCGTGCCAAGCACGGGCGCAGAGCAAAGCGTGGCCTTTAGTTGCTTAAAAGCTTGTTGACATTCAGGCGTCCAGGGCAAGGGTTCATGCACATCTTTAGTGGTTAGTTGCAACAGCGCCTTTGTTAGTAGGGAAAAGTTAGGAAACCAGTGACGACAATACGAAGTAATGCCTATGAAAGCGCGCGCATCCCTTTGAGTCTTAGGGATGGGCATTTTAACAATAGCACTAATGCTTTCAGGTGTTAGTCTCCTTCCCTCCTTCGACAGTAGGTGATCTAAGTAGGTGACCCCCTGTCGACAATATTGGAATTTTGAAAGGGACACTTTATGTCCGTGAAGGGCCAAATGTAGCAACAATTTAACCGTTGCGTCTTTGCAACCGTCTTCAGTGTCAGAAGTGATCAAGAGATTGTCCACGTACTGCAGTAAGACATTACCTGGGGTAAGTGTGAGGGAATCCAATTGGCCTTTTAACGCTTGAATATATATGCTAGGACTTTCAGTATAGCCCTGAGGAGCTCGACAGAATCTAAAGCTTCTGCCGGCAAGGGCAAATCCAAACAGATGCCTACTGTCTGGATGGATTGGAATGTTAAAGAACACATTCTTCAAATCGATGACAGAAAAGAATTTGGCAGAGGAAGGAATCATAGTCAGGAGGGCAGTGATGTCAGGAACAATGGGGAACTGAGGGACCACGATCTTATTAACCTCACGCAAATCAATCACAAACCAATAGACATCCGGATGATCATCAGAGGAACCCGAGGGTGTCCTCTTAAGAATGGGAAGAATAGGGCTATTACACACATTCGCAGTCGTCTCTTCAACAACCCCTGACTTAATCAAATCCTGTATAATCTGCAATAGCGCTCGCTCCCCTGCTTGCAGTATTTTGTACTGAGGGATACGAGGGAAAACAGCGTTGTCCTTGACCCTGATAGAGACCTGAGGTTTCTGCAACAGCCCTACATCCGTATCACCTGTGGCCCATAAAGTTGTTGGCACGTCCTTAAACTCAGTGGGAAGGGGATCATCTTTTGACAAACTTTGCTTGGAGCTCACTACATTAGGTCCTACTGTCATATAGACACCATCCGGGAAGCAAGAAATTGTCCCATGCAATTTTTTTAACAAGTCCAAACCCATCAGATTTTCTCCACAGTTAGATGTCAACAGAAAGGGTGAATCTACAGTGAAAGGACCAATAGTCAGGGCAAGTGGCTCAGAAATGGGGCTCACAACCAGTATACCTGAAAAGCCTACCGAAATATTATTTTGGCCGGACAGAGGCTGCCCTGGGGACCAGTGAATGAGAAACAGAGCTATTCATTGCACCTGTATCCACTACAAATCTTTTAGCTGATCCCTGCAAATCGGCAGTAACATAAGGTCCGCGCTGATCTACAGGTATCTGAACTGATCCCTCACCCTGTCCCTGGCTGTCCTAGCCATGAGCTAACCCAGTCACTTCATCCAATTTGTAGTCATCATGATAGTACTGTCGCCCCCGAGGGTCATCAAAATAGTTCTGATCAGAGCGACCTTGCTGTTCCTCATTTCCCTGGCCTCCGTCATGTCCATCTGCTCCACGACCCCATCCACGAGAACCCCGTCCTCTAGGGGCCGCAACCATTTGTAACAACGTCGGGCACTCACTTTGCCAATGTCCCTCCTCCTTACAATTTGCACACTGGTTCGGCCCCACAGGCACGGCATTTTTTCCAGTGCGGGGCAGCTGTCGAGCTGGACCAATGCCTCGTCCTCTACGGTTCCCCCTGGACACCTGCTGCATCAACACCTTCATCTTCAACTCCTTATTTTTCTTCTCCACCTTCTCTTCGTTCTCTCTAGCTCATAACACTGTGCCATGCTTAATATTACTGATGGGGAGGAGGTAGTCCAAGTGCTCTCCGAAGCCTGCAACCGAGTCGCGATCTCGGGAAGCAAATTCGTAACAAATCTGTTAACAAACAGTCGGACACCTCCCTCCATCGACAAATCCTGCCCACTGAAATCCCAAAACACACCTTCAAACCTAGTAAAAAAATCTGATACGCTTTCATCTTTCTTCTGACGACATGCTGTTAACTTGTCCCAATCCACTCTTCTAGGTGGAATCAGAGAGTGCATGTAAGTAATAATTCGACCTGGCAAAGCTAGTATCTCAGCCTTAGGCTTGTCACCAGGCTTCCTCTCTTTATCCCATGCCCTGATCTCATCCCAAGTGCCACCCAACTCCACAACATGGTCCTGCGTATGCACCTGCCGCCAGATATCAACTGGGACCAATAAACCGAAAAACATCTCAATGTCTGCCAACGTCATTACCGTCGACGACGCAGCCTCTGTTAATTCTTTATAGTATGCCGTTGGATTTTTCCTAGGGTCAGGTAACTGACTTTTAAGGGACAAAACCTCACTCCTCTTCCAAGGAGTATAAACCCAATGTTCTTGGAAGCGAGCCTCTACTCGCTGTCTGACGACAGCATCCCTCTGATCTCGCAACTCCGGTATCTCAGGGTGGAAGATCGGATGTACTTCCCTCATCGGAAACTGAGTCACTGTTGTCGGGCTCTTATGATGCAACCTGCCTCGGTATCCAATCAACGTCGCAACATTATTAAAGACATCTTTAGGGGCCATATCAGTATCATACACGCGGTCCCGGATGTCATAAATAATCTGGGGCGCAACACCATTAAAGCACTGTTCCCACAACCCAATCAAAGTAGCCGACATATGTTTGAGGGCATGCTGCTGTACAAATGGCTCATACTCTTTCAGCACGCTCCACACATCTTCCACACTGTAAATCGGACTTCGGGCCCACTGGGCAGCCTGGTTGGCTACCATCTGCTTCTCTGCATTCCCCACATCAGACCGAATCATCACCCACCCCATTTGCTCCTTTGCAGTCGCCCAGTCCCTGTCATCCAATCCGCGCACCGGCGTTCCTACAATCTACAATGTTGGGGAGAGAGATGTAGAGAGGGCACAACAGTCGAAGGGGCAGGTACCAGAGTTACTAACGACTGTTTCGTAGGTGTAAGTGATGGAGAGAGGGAAGAATTTGGAGCAAGAGGCGTAGCAGGGAGACCTGCTGTTACTGCAGGCGAGATAGGCAAAGCCGAAGATGAAACAAGAGGTGCTGTAGCCGAAGCAGCCAAGTCAATAGCAGGAGAACCAGAGGCAGGGGCAAGAGAGACAGAAGACTGGGGCTGTGGGACAGCAGGATATATTCTCTGCGGAGCATATGGAGGTGGGGTTCGGGTATCTAACAGATCCTCTACAAATGTATCACCTTCTTCTCGAGCAACATAGGATTTGTCACACTGCAACCTAAACTTTCTATCAGCACACTCTATACCCTCGTCTATTTTCTCTCTATCATACGCTACTGCCTTCTGAGTTACTGTCTGCATCTTTCCTCTTCGAGCCTCCTTTTCTGCTCTCATTCATCTCTGCTTAGCTTCCTTTTGCCATACCTGGAGATAATCAAACATCGACTGCCTACTTTGTCTTGCAAACAATTTATCCTGCAGGAAATTCAATTTCTGTTCATCAAAGGTACTTGTTAGTGGCCACTGCAGCTCGGCATTGTCCCTCTTTACATTTGTGCGATAGTGTACTAAACATAATAGGGCCAAGGCTGTGCTTCACATACATGTCAAAGTTGGGGGTGCCTTCCGGAGGCACAGGCTGCCTCTCTTCCAATCGAGCATCAGGGGAAACAACGGCACCCCAAACAACACAACTTGCTCCAACAGACCGTATCAAACAAAGAAAACCCAAAAGTCAGTCCTCAGACTGCACCAAAGAGATCAAACCAAAGTCAATACCACAAAACCAAAAATCAGCCAAATCCCAGGCATTTTCAAAAGTAAGCCAAATCCATTATGTTGCCTGGCAAATTGTCCACAAACACTCTGTACCCAAAGCGGTCCACAGACCTACCAAGTGCAAAGCAAATGGTCCGCAGACCATACCAAATATTATTCAAAAGAGTGCCACATTCACAAAGAACCAAAACAAACTCACCTGGTGCACACAGGCCGAACAAATGTATTCTCCACTGCCGACTCTCTGGACCAAACGGTCGAATCCAAGGGTTTCGCCTTTCAGGACCCCAGCCGGGACGACCACTGGGCGAGGCACCGCCCGATCAGACAGGCGGGGCAGCTGCGAGTACTAGGCTCTCTCGTGCAGGGATCCCCGATCTGCCTATCCGACCCGACGTGGCCCCGTCCTCCTCCCCCATCCGTGGGCAAGGATGGGTCCCCCGATGGAGTCCCTGTTCGGGCGCCAACTGAAGGAAGTGACCCGAATCGGGTCACCCGGGTCACCTGTGACCACCTCTCGGCCTTCCAAACAAATGAAGAGTCGGTCAGACAGTAGAGAATACAAACCAAAGATATTTATTAGTATTACGCTGCAGCGGAGCCCAGTCTGACCAGCCTCATGAGATAGCTGCAGAGGGACTGACTCCCCCCAACATATCATTCGATGTTATACATTTCCAATTCCCCAAGAACACGCCCAGGCTGGAAAATTCCGGTCCAGGCAACAGTGAACAAAGGAGGCACAGAAGGATGAGCTATGGTCCTGGGACCGGGTACACGTTATCTATCCCTCAAGGTTGCTTTGCCCGCGCCCGCCATTATAGAAGGTGGGAACGAGCCTATCTAACAGCAAAGGTATGCCATAATAGAGAGTACATTCATTAGAGCAGCGAAACTCGGCCTTGGAGAAATATCAGCTAAGGAGACATCGAGGCAGCTTTCTGCTGAGGCAAGCAATGTGTGACAGAAACTCAGCTTCGACCATGGAACATAATGGCGGCTTCTAATAAAATGGTGCTATGAAGGCTAACTTAACACAGAACGAAATGTGAGCAACAAAGCAATTACGTTTTTAATTCTAACAATCTTCAACTGGATCCTTGCTTCAAATGAGAGCCAGTTTAGAATTTTTAAGTTTGGTGTAATGTCATCAAATCCACGGGATCCCGTGATTAGCCTAGCAGTAGAGTTCAATGTGGCTTTTAGAGGTGGCAGTCTTACTTTGGGTAGACCTGCAAGAGTAGCGCTCTCATAATCTAATCAGGAGATAACTCGAGATTGGACTGCTAGTTGAAAGTCATCAGGGGCAAAAATGGTTTAATTTTCCTTAGTGTGTTCAGTTGGTAATTGGCTCGCCTGTTGGTAGTACTCAAATGATCTTGCGTATTCAAGTGTAGCGTCCAACATTATACCTCGTGATCTGTAGAATCAATGACATGGGGGGATACAGTTCAGGGCTATAAGTTGTTTGAGCCATTCTTTTATGGGGGTAGGGTGATCAGGGGGTGCAATTAAGAGGAATTCAGTTTTAAGTGTATTGAGAAAGAGGTGAATGCGGGTTAACCATTGTTGGGTTTCTAGTAGGGTGCAGTTGAGAGCTTTGATATCTTCGGGTGAGGACATTTTCAAGTACAGTTGTGTGTCATCCACGTACATGTGGTAACAAATGTTTGAGTGCCTCAGGATTTTAGTGAGAAGTTCCATGAACAAGTTGAATGGTGTGGGTGAAAGCAAGGATACTAGTGAAACTCCTATCGAAACCAGAGTAGTGTCAGAGAGGGTTTAATTAACTTTGATTCTTTGAGCTCTGTTGTGAAGGAAAGCGGCAAACCAGTTTAAGGCAGGCCAGATAGCCCAATCCTTCTTTCCAGCAAGTCCAGCATATTGTCATTTTTAACTGTATTGAATGAAGAGGAGAGATCAAGAAGTATAAGCAGGCATGATTCGTTTTGGTCAAGTAGTCTCAAGACATCATCTACAATGTGGGTAAGAGCCATTTCAGTACCGTGACCAGTTCTGAAGCCGGATTGGTATTGGTCTAGGAGCTGAAACTGCTTAATGTGGTGCGGAGTTGCAGGTGTACACATTTCTCAAGTAACTCTGCTAGAGTCGGGATGTTGATGATTGGATGGAAATTGTTGAGGTCTGACTGGTCCGCATTGTTTTTTTGGAGATAGGGGTCACTTGGCCTATTTTTAGGCTATCCGGAAGCATGCCTTGAGTGAGAGATGCATTAATGATCTTATTCCAAAGAGAGAGTGTGGAGGATCTGAATTCTTTGTTGATCTTGGCAGGCATGGGATCATTGAAGTGGCTGGACGGTTTAATTGATGTTATTGTTTTAAGTATATTGACTTCATTTGGGAGTTTGAAGGCATTCCATGTGGCATTGTTTTTTGTAGTGTGATCCGTAAGAAGGGGTCTCACTGGGTGATGCACTAGGGGGAGACTGGGCTGTAACTGGTCTGAAAGATGCTGGGAAGCAAGTAGCAGTTCTGATTCAATTTTCCTCGTCTTTGGAATTGTTGTTGAGAGTGAAACTGTCTGCATAAAAGCATGGCAGGCAGTTGACTTACTTGGAGAATGGGTAAAAGGAGGCCCAAACACAACGAAAAAGGAGTGTGGTCATCTGCACTTGGACACGTAGAGTGAGTCATTTTGAGTAGATATAAATACAAAGTTGGTGCACCGGGTGGCCACCATAGAAACATTTCCTCACAACCAAAAAGAGACATTTGTGGGCATTGTAGTGTCATGAGACTATAGGGCATATTTACAATGAAATGGCGCAGCGCTGTGCCGCAGGCAATTTTGCTGTGCCAAGCTGTGTAATTTCAAAAACACAGGAATTTGCTGTATTTATAAGAATACAGCGCACCTCTGTGCTCTACCAACGGTGCACAAACAGCAGCAATGCACCAACGCAGGTCCCTTGCACCATGGTGTAAGGGTGCCTGCATTGCAGGGATGATTGTGTTCGTGCAGGAAGGGACACCTCCCTGCACAAAAACAATCATTAATGGCATTTTGCTCCTTCTATGTGTGCTGCAGAATACAGTACACATAGAAAGAGCAATATACAAGGAGAAATAAACATATTTCACCTTGTTGCGCCACTTTAACTCCTCCCCTCGAAAGGCATTAGTTTTTTGCGCTGCCTCAGATTTTCGAACCCTTATAAATCTGTGGCATTGTCAAAAAGCCATGGGTGCTGCATGGGAACACCCACAGCAACACCCATGACACGCCCCTTTGACGCAGAGTACTGCATGAAAGAGGGCCATATTTGCAAGGCGTGTAAAGCCATGCAAAGTGGCTTTGTGTGGCCGTGTAAATATTGGCCAGCACACAGCTCCAATGAAGCATCAATAAAAGTGATGCTCCAGAGGCGCTAGGGGCTTGTAAATATGCCCTTATGTGCTCTAGATGCCTGTGGTTCTAGGCGGACTCAACAGAGGAATTTATTAGCTTTCTGGGAGGTGTGAAGGTGTGGTTATTTACAGTTATGGCATAATGAGAGTGCAGTGTATGATTGTATGCTGAGGAATAAAGACGTCTGTAACAGAGCTCCATGCATGGCATATTTATGTGTATGCTCCCAGGCTGGAGAGGATGCTACAGCTGGCGACGAGAAAGGGATATGTGCCCCAAAGAAACAAAGACTGCTAGCACTGATAGTTTGAAATGGTACAGCAAACTGCTCAAGAAAGAAGTGCCACATGGCCTCAAAATAGGGTGAGATGACAGGACTGTCCTTGCAGAAGCTGCAGTCTCCTGTGGATGCAAAGAAATCCTTTGGAATAGTGAAAGCTGTCAATGGCTGCTGAAAGGAGCGCAAAGTACAATGCAGCCATGTTCCTGAAACCACCACTGTCATTCGACAACACAAAGAAGCAAAATATTGGCGCCAGGTGGACTGCATGGATTGAGCCGTTCGATGACTTCATAGATGCCCTGGAAGAAGTAGATGATAATAGGAAAATCATTAAATATTTAAAGCACCTTGCCAGTGACAAAGTGAAAGAAGTGCTAAAGAAAATCTCTCAGACTGAGACAATATTGTACCTTCAGATCAGAGAAGCATTTGGAAACAAGTTCAATCCGATGCCGAATGTCGACTATGAAAGATGCATTTTTAATCAAGTGAGGCAGCAAGATAGTGAAACGATGGATTAGGGATGAGTTTGTTGAGACACTTGACCTGCTTATCAAACACTGTAAGGTTAATGAGATTAAGGACGAAGAAACCATACACCTGAGAGTCATTGATGGCTGTCTTTCAGACTCATTCAAAAGACGTATGTAGCAAGAGACGCTCAGTTTGTAGAAAGTAATAATAGCTGCAAGGGCCGATGAAAGAGCAGACCGACAAGCTGCTGATATGGAAGCAGGAACATGGAAAAGTGAATCAGGCTTGGTCGTGAAAAACAAGCACAAGTACAAGCTAGATGCATGCAAGTTGATGTCTCCAAAGAAGGAAATGTTGTGTTTCCGATGTGGGTTTCCCCATGAGGGTAAATGTCTAGCCATAGGACAGGCGTGCAAATGTTGTGGGTAAGAGAACCACTTCACAACAGTTTGCAAGGCAGAAGAGTAACCAACTGAGTCACAATGAGTAGAAAAAATGGACGCTAGAAGGTTCCAGAAGCAGTTTCACCACTCCCACCAGGCCAAAGCCGACATCAGTTCAGACAAGTGGAAACCAAAGTCGATAGTCAACAAGTTCATCCTACAAAGGCTCTTTAACATCATTATCAATTGCCAGTGAAGAAGATGGATGTGAAATGATGATATCGACCAAAGAACGACATGTTCATGTAGCTTTGGCTGCTTGCAGAGAACAACAAAGGACAAAGCCAAGCCAACATACGAAACAACAGAAATCATTTGGACACTGCCCCAGGACTACAATAAAGGTCAACGGTTGCTCCATAACCTTTATCATAGATAGTGGTGTGTCAATTAACATCATGTCTATCAAAAAGGTTAACACCCTCTCTCCTGTGCCACGCCTCAACCCATCAAGCACAAAGGTATACACATGGGCTGCCGCCAAACTGTTGCAGAGTAAAGAGTCATTCATAGCAACCATGCTAAATAAATCAACGTCAGTGGAAACGCCAATTCACGTTCTTCAAGGAACTTCATCCAGTGCATGCCTACTCAGTTTTGACACTGCTGTGGGCATGAGACTTAAATACCTCAACTATAATCTCCATACTCAATCTGAAATTGTGAGTCAGTTCCCATTGTTGTTTCATGGCATAGGAAGGCTTAAGAAAATGAAAGTGCAACTTTATAATAATGAGGACATTTGCCCTGTTGCCCAGCGGCACAGCAGAGTCACTTTTCATCTGGAAACACTGTTGAGGCATGACATCATTGAGCGGTCCACTGGTCCTATGCCCTGGATCTCGCCCATAGTGGTGGTGCCAAAAAAGGACAGTGTAGGTGCGGTGCACAACTATGTTGATATGCACCAGGCCAACAAAGCAATTGAGAGAGAAAGACATCCTGGTCCACACCTAGCAGACATGATCATGTAGATGAATGGAGCCAAAGCCTCTCCCGTCTTGACCTGAACAAAGGATACCATCAACTCAAGCTGGAAGAGAACTGTAGGTACATTACTACTTTTTCGATTCATGTTGGTTTGTTCAGATACAAAAGGTTGAGTTTTGGAGTGTCTTCGGCTGCAGAAATATTTCAGGATGTTATACATCAAACAATTCAACCTGTTACACATGATTTTAACTACAGTGATGACATACTGGTATGTGGGACAACGCAAAAGGAGCATCACAAGGCTCTTACACAAGTGTGCCAGCTGCTTGCGGGTACAGGTCTCACTCTGAATGCAGCAGTGTGTGTTTTACAAGACCAAACTTAAGTTCTTTGGGCACATATTCTCTGATGGGTTAATGACTCCTGACCCAGAGAAAAGTTCAAGCACTGTCAGCTACTTGCCCCCCACAAGATGTCACCATGCTGCAATCCTTCTTAGGCATGGCCATTTATTGCTCAAGGTACATTCATGACTTTGCTTCTGTGAGCATCCCATTGAGAGACTTGACAAAGTAAAATGTCCTTTTCCAGTGGTCTCCTGAATATGATCAAAGTTTCAAAAGAATAAAACATGCGATTGAGAATGCGACCAAGATGACCTATTTTGACCCCAAGTTACATACTGAGACAGTCGATGCGAGCCCAGTGGGGCTGGAGGCATTCTTTGCTCAACATAATGGTCATACAAATGCTCAGAGACACATTGTGGCCTTTGCCAGCCGATGCCTGTCTGACACAGAACGTGCCTATTCTCAGTCAGAGAAGGAGAGTCTGGCTGTAGTGTGGGCCTGCGAACATTTTCATGTGTTCCAAGCCTATGGTGTTGTTGAATGATTCATGGGTACCCTGAAAAGGGTAGTTTAACGAACATCGATGGAGGGAATTGGCTTAAACCATGGCCTGTGTCAAGCCCTCCATGCTTATTGTTCAACTCCTCACTCCACAACTAGTGAGAGTCCTGCCACCTTGCTATTTGAGATAGCTATCGGAACCAAACTGCCACAGTGAACAGTCGACTGATCAATGAATGCTGATAAGGTTCCTGTCACAGACACTTCTCGAAAGTGCAAAATGAAAACATATGGCAATCGGCGTCAACAAGCTCAGAAAACAGTCTTCGATGAAGGTGATTGGGTCCTGGTCAAGCAGAAATGATTGTGGAAAACAGGCGCTCTGTTTGCTGTCAATGGGTTGTGATGTGTATAGGACACATGGTGAAGGCACATCGTCCCAGAAAGTCCATTGCATGGGACTTGTTACATTTTAAGCACCTACTGCAACGTTCATCAGCTCCTGCAATCATGAATGAAGAGATCCCGCCTAATAGTCCAGATCAAGCATCAGAACCTGCGCCATCAGTGCACAATCAGAGTGCACCTCATGCCATTCGATCTGGCTGACTAGTGCGAGTGCCTTGATGACTTATTGAAGAACTCTGATGTGACTGTTGTTTTTACTTTTTACTTAACAAATGGGGAGATGTAGTGCTGTGAGGCTATGGGCGCTAGGACACTTTGGTTCTAGGTGTACTCAACAGCGTAACTTGCTGGAAGTTGTTAAGGTGTGGTTATTAATGGCTATGCCATAATGAGAGTACAGTGTGTGATAGTATGCTGAGGAATAAACACGTCTGTTGAAGAGCTCCGTGTGGCATATTTATTTGCATGCTCCCGGGCTGGGGAAGATGCTACAGACATTACAGTAAAGTTTCACAAAAATGTTGCAAACAAAAACACAATTGATAGCTGCATAATTTAAATTTCTGGTGCTGCAAATTTTGCTTACCCATGTTGCAATATCATGGGCGATCTGAGTCAAACTACAGGGCATGACATAGTGTGGCAGCCAGGGCCCCTGAAATTCATTTCATCTAGTAGAACTGAGCTTGGGCAAGCTTGCTGAAGCTCCTTGGCAACTTGCCATCAGGCCCCTTTATCTGAGCAACTGTCAGCCACCTTGTCATTTGCTGACTTCCCAGGCACCTCTCCCATGATATCATGGAACACTATTGTATGGAGGTTCCATGGCAGCTGTCAATAGATAGCCTCACCTGGGCTTAGCTCTTGTTAACATCTGCTCCTGGCAGTCTAACTGTATGTGCTTCTACTTGTACCTGTCTGCATGAAGCTGAATAAATCCTCCTGCTAACATAGTCTCAGAGCGTGTTCATCACCAACCTGCATCATAATATTAGCGATGAGACTGAAACTAAAAAAAAACTCTTGTTAAAATACAAGGGCACAGCATATTAAAAGAAGTGAAGAAAGGTATCCAGAGCTGAGAACTGGTGATTAGAATTCAGCGCTACAGCTGAGGACCCTGCTGCAACAAAGGGGATTTGGGCCCTTTTTGTCCCCTCCGATTCTGATCTATTAAAGGAACTTGAGAAATGAAGGAGTTAGATTTCAATTCATATTCAAAATACAGTGCAACCCATTTGGCTACATAGTAAAGCTCCAGGTTAGGAAATCAGGATAAACATGTATTTATTACAAATTTAAATTCAGCGTAGTTTCAATCAATCTCAAGAACACCCATAACAATACAAAATTATCAATGGACTTCCAGCAATACGAACAAAGTTAATTCTCAATAGTAAGTAACCAATGAGAACCTCAGTAGCAATGGTACAAAACAACAAAAACACACCAGAATGAGAAGATTGAAAAGTCCGATTCTCCTGTCTATGATGCCTGAAGATTTCTAAGTCTTCAATTAAACTACACTTTAAAATGCTAAACTAGACTTCGATTAGATCCAAATGATAAAGCGAAAGGTGTCATCGTGAAGCTTCAGTAGAAGTTTCCAAAATAAAGTATTGCATAGCATGAAACGATACAAATAGAATAAAGCATAGAAACGTAACCTCTCCTCTCGTAAAGAAGTCTCAGTGTAGTGTGCTTTCGAAGCCACAAGCATTGCCTAGTTATACTCTTGAAGACCTTACTATATTATGTCATGCACCTAATTAAAGACCACCCTCAAACAATACTTTCTTTAGAAATACACAGTCATAATTCCTTCTTCTTAGATGTATGTATCAAAAACACGTCGATAACTCTTTCTCGTTTGATCCACAAATCTCTAGACAACCTTGAATTTATGCCTTCATTCCACACAGACAGTAGGCCTCCCGTCTGGTTGTATTTACTTTCCCACTTGACTCCCTTCTCACAGCCTTATCAGTTCCACAAAAAGGAGCCTTCTTTCCATTCATTAGGTCATCATACCAGGCATCTGGAGAGGATAGAAAAACACTCCATCAAAAAAAAAATTCACATTGAAGATTAAAAGTGCTTAAGGCCTTTGGTCAAGTTAACTAATGCAGAACTTCAATACATGGTATGATTGAATAAATGCTAATACACAAAATTCACGTTATAATATAAATGCTTCTCTCAAGTATACATATTCCATTATATAACAAAGCAAAACATCTTCTTATAAATGTATATAGACCATAACTCATTATTACTGGAAACAAAACATTAGCGAACACACATTTATAAATGTCATGGTTACATAGAACGTGCACTTCATGTACGGCTTTAAGTTCACTTTTCTCTTGCAGGTTACATTATATCCCAAGAATACATAAGGCCAAAATATACATATGTGGCCTAACTGATAATAATGAGGGTAGAGTCCATTTTATGCTGCTCCAGTCCTCCCTCTGATGGCGTATAGAGCCATCACAGATAACAATCTAGTCTCATCAGACGAACCATCTAAAACTGTGTGGTTTTTATCACTTTTCGTCTTGAGTACTCCAGAAGTTTTATATCATTATAGTATCTGTCTTGACTCTCCTCTAACTCTACATCTGCTTTTTTTCTCTTCATTCCCTGTCTAAATTGAGCATATCTATATCACTTGAAGATCAAGAACAGGGATATCACGCAAAGAGCAATTATCAAAATGGGATTCAAGATTGCACCCAATATTCAATTTCCCAAATTTCCAAACCACTTTTCCACAGCAGACAATCCATTTCAGATAGCTTCCCAAACTCCTGTTGCTTTTAACCCTTCCAGCTCTTTTCGTCAACCCAGATATGTTCCAGATATACTTATCCAGATCCTGTCTCTTGGCAGGTACAAATTACAGCATTGCTGGACTTTGAGCACCCAACTGACTCCGCCCTCCTTTGCAAGTAGGAGTTTTAACACAAGTCTATTTTGAAGAGCCATTGATCTAATCAAGACCATTTCTGTATTTATAAGCAGTAGAGAATTTGCAGTACTAGTGGCTAACTTATCCACTATTGTAGGCAACTTTCTAATCTTCTAATCATTCAGGATCACACCTACAGATGGAATGATGGCACCAAAAACATCGCCTTCTACTTCAGCTGCACTAACACCCCATTTTGTCTTGTGTTTCTTATCCCGTACCGTGTCATCAAAATGATCAACATGGTCAATTTTCATAAACACTATGCCAAATAGCATGTGCCACACGATTCAAAAGGCAATTTGAAATATGATTTTTGTCCACAAATGAAATATACTCCAGGAATCACAGGATCTTTTCCTTCCAAGTAACGAGGATTCCTTCCTCTCGCTTCAAACACATGTTCACAATAACAATGGATCAAATGAACTCTGATGAACATGTATGCACAAGTTTCCCTTATGCTTCCAATCTAAAGCAAGGGCAAAGTAAAATTCCTTTTTCTTGCTCTTTGAGTTCTTCAGTACCACATTTGGGATTTCCTACACTCTTGCTTATTTTAACTTCATTCTTCAGGTTTCTCCATCTATCCTCCACTAAATTCAGAAATGTATTTTCCACATCAGGTATTGAACAGGTCAGATTGTGTCTATGAGTGTAAGCCGTATCTAGCGTTTTAAGAGATGCTAAATATTTACCTGAAAAGTCTGCACCTTTAAAATAAGAATTCTTATTCAAATGCTTAGGAATCAGGATTTCTGACAATACTGAATCAAAATTAAAAAAATGATACTGGAAACTACCTTGCCCATAGAATAAACTCATCAAAAGACATGTTCTCCCATATTTAAAAGGTATGTGATGGTAGGTAGTGGTCTCATCTACTGAGGCAGGCAAATGTGTTCACACATAATCTCTCACACTCATCATTTCAACATACTCATACAGCAACCGGAAATACACATTCAAATCATAATCTCCTCTTGATATGTCTGTATGTGGCATTTTAGTTCCCCTTATTGGTACTTTATTGTCAGCAGAATGTGAGGTAGTTGGTGCAACTGTTGAAATCATTTCTTTTGGACTATATGTAGCTGGAGACAACCCTATAAGTAACATTATGAGCACTACTACTACAACTATTAATATGCCTGTTATGATGCATCTACGTCTATTAGAACTAGTGCTAAGTGTAACATCGGCTATAGAATTTGATTTGGTATTGGCTTCCATTTCTTCGCTAAAGTCAAAATCTTTGTTTGAAATGTAGCAGCTACAGGATCTTCCTGTCGATTTTCACCTGTGCATACAGCAAAACCAAGTTCGATCAATAAGCAACGTTTTATGTACTAAAGTCCTAATGAGCATTTCTTTCTTTCTTGCACCCTATTCAGTGTATCTTGTGATAAAAGGCTCAAGTTCACAAACAACCAGTTCCAAAAGAAATTGTTTCAGTTTGTTGGCTCATTGACATCCAGTAAAGGAGCTCAATCACGTTGAAAATGAAATACCTGAAAGCACTCAGTCTTATTAACAGCGGAAATTCAAACATGAGCTCAAACCAGTGGCGAAACATAGGCTCCTGCAGCCCCCACGGTGCGGTGGGCCCCGAGCTCCAGGGGGCCCCTCAGCACAGTGACCTGGCCTGAGAGTTCCTGGTTGAGTCTGGAGGGGGGCCACTCATTGTACCTTGCAGGGGGGCCTCCTCAAGTTTTGTTACGCTGCTGGCTCGAACAGTATCTCAGGTTCCCTCAGACTCAGATGAATTTTCATTACGATTCCAGGATTCGGACAATTTGAACTCTCAGTAATTTGTGAAGAGATATGTCCACTCAGGAGAAAAGTACCTCCGACAAGGCACCCTTGGTCTTTTTCACGTTCTGAGTGTGCTATCTTCTCCTTCTCCAATGTCACTCAGATCAGAGTTATTTGTGTCTTCTGGAATTTCAGCAAGTTCACCTTCTCTTTGCGGGATCAGTCTTCCCCTCTGTTGTCATTTTGGCCAATATTCACCACATGCCACTCGCGCCTGAACAGCACTAGGCCCTTTGTTTGGGTCTGACTTGTGTTCTCTCGCAGACAATGAACCAGCTTTATTTCCAACCTCAGTAACCAACCCTTCAAGACCCTCTTCAGGCAGAATGAGTGCTGTCTCGAATTCTTGCGAGTCCCCAACAGCTTGGCTAACCTGTTCCCATGGTCGTTCGATCACCGCTGGCTCTTCTGCGACAGGTGCTGTTATCTAATCAAAGGGACACAGAACTTGGCGAATGTGGGCAACATGCACCCAGTTGGGGAGACCTCAGCACTTGACAGCAGTTGTTGTGACCAATATCACATGGCATGGTCCCCGCCAACGAGTCTTCAAACAGCTTTAACTCATGTGCTCCTTGTCCAGGATCCAGTCACCAAGAGGCAGGTCATGGCATTGCTCCTGATGAGGCGGAAGTGTAGCAGCTTTGACCTGATGAGACACAGAGCACACCACATCAGCCAGTGCTTTACAGTAATCAAGCACCAAATTGTCAGTGATGTTGATAAGCACATTCGCAGTCACTGCAGGCAGTCTCATTGCCCTACCCATGATAATCTCATGGGGGACACTCATGTCCTTCAATCAGGTGTGCTACGGAGACTCATACAATGCAGTCTCTGTTCAATTTGCAAAGAGGTGCACAGCATTCTCAACACTTCACTGTGGAAGTGTATCCCTCGATCAGATTTCAACTAAGTTGGTTGGCCAAACCTCAGTATCAACTCCCTCAACAATCATTTTCAGACTATCATTCTTGCATGTAGGATATGCCTCAACCCACTGTGAAAAAAACACAAGCAGTACATACCGCAATCCATTACACACAGGTATCTCTATGAAATCTAGCTGCATCCTGTTGAATGGACCACCAGACCCCCCAATGTGACTCAATGTATCCGTAGTTCTTTTCCCTACATTGTTCTGTTTACACACAACAAATCTATAACACAATGCTTCAGCCATCAACCTAAATCTGGGATTAAACCAGTTGTGTTGAAACAACCTCACCATTGCATTCCTTCCTACAATGTGGAACCATGGTAGTCTCATGCCATTGGTGATAAAAGACTTTTGGGCAACACTGGTATCCCATCTGCTGAAACCCAGATCTCATCCTCATCTCTCTTAACACAACATGCTATGACTCAACCTTGCTGTTCTTACTCTGACACTTCCTCCTGTAACCTCTTCACTCACTCATTCCCAGGTGTCTGCTGTTGTCAAGAATAGATTGTAGTTGGTTTTGACTGTTCCCTCATTGGTATATTCACCATTAAAAGTACAAGCATTATAAGCACAGTATTTCCCCACCTCATCTATATACCTATTTCCAACAGTTACATAATCATCACCCTTATAATGTGCAGAACACTTAACAACAGCAATCTGAGCTGGCATTTGCAATGTCTCGAGGAGTTTTCGAACTTGCTTCCCATTTTGAGTGGGCGATCAAGAAGAGATCATGAAACCCCTCTGGGACCTTAACTGTCCGAAGTCATGAACCACACCAAAACCATATTGACTATCCTTGAAGACAGTCACTCTGGTTTGTTCAGAGACACATGCAAAAACAACAGTTGATGGACAGAATGCAGAACAATGTCATACATTCACCCCAGTACAGAGATCTGGGCCTAAATCCATCGTTTTTTGCTCACCATGCCATTCCAGTTTGAACCCAGCCATATGCAAATCAGTCTTGACCCTGTGCCTCATGGGAACAGTCCAGCCCGAACTGCCAAGCCAGGTCCTCCCTGGACTGGAAACAAGCATCCTAGGACCGGTTTCGGGTTTCACCCCTCTTCAGCCAGGATAGCTTGATTCCAGTGCCATGGAGAGCGGGACCACGTCTGGGCATACCCGTCCCACTCGGGGTGACAAATGCAAAAACAACAGTTGATGGACAGAATGCAGAACAATGTCATACATTCACCCCAGTACAGAGATCTGGGCCTAAATCCATCGTTTTTTGCTCACCATGCCATTCCAGTTTGAACCCAGCCATATGCAAATCAGTCTTGACCCTGTGCCTCATGGGAACAGTCCAGCCCGAACTGCCAAGCCAGGTCCTCCCTGGACTGGAAACAAACCCAGATCAGTTGACTGGGGGTGAGTGTTTGATTGGCTCAAACGTTCCGTCCATCATCCCCTTTTGTATCGCTTTGGTCGCCCTAAGTTGGCGGGGGTATGCCCAGACGTGGGTCCCTTGCTCACTTTGCCACTGGATTCAAGCAAGCCTGGCTGATGACGGCTGAAATGCCAGAAACCGGTCCTAGGATGCTTGTTTCCGGTCCAGGGAAGACATGGCTTGGCAGTTCGGGCTGGACTGTTCCCATAAGGCACAGGGTCAGACTGATTTGCATATGGCCATGTCTGAACTGGGGTGGTGGAGTGAGCTAAAGAATGATGATGGATTAAACCCAGATCAGTTGACTGGGGGTGAGTGTTTGATTGGCTCAAACGTTCCGTCCATCATCCCCTTTTGTATCGCTTTGTTCAGAGACACAGCATGCCCTAATAGGAGCAATTAACTCAGCCACTTGTGCTGAATATACTTCTAGGAGCCACAAAGCTTTTATAACCGTTGAAACTGTGCAAACCGCATAGGCAGCTCTCAAATTTCCTTCATGGTCTTGTAGAAATGACCCATCCACAAAAAATGCAGAATCAGATTCAGGTAGTGGCTCATCTCGAATATCAGGTCTCGGCTTGGTGCATAGTTCAGTGATATCAAGATAGTCATGCTCTGCTTCATTTCCATCAACATCAGCATCAGGAATAGGTAACAGTGTGGCAGAGTTTAGAACAGAACACATATTCAACGTGACGTTTTCAGCCGCAAGTATGATCTGCTCATACCGGGTCAATCAACTGTATGTCAAATGCTGAGTATGAGTACGCATCAGCAGTATTTCCACAGAGTGAAGCATGTAAACCATTAAAGGATGACCCATGACAATGCCTTCACATCTCTCTATGCTGACACCTGGTGCCGCCACTGCTTTAAGAAACCCAGGCATAGCTGATGCTACTGGATCTAAGGTAGCTGAAAATTAGGTCACAGGCCTACGGGAATTCCCATGTGTTTGTGTCAATACTGAGAGAGCGCAGCCCTCCCTCTTGCTGCAAAAAAGTGAAATCGCTTTATTGTAATCAGGAATTCCTAGTGCTGCGGTGCGACAAAGACTTTCTCTCCACTCCAGGAATGCAACCAAACAGTTATTGTCCCAAGGTACCAGATCCGACACATCCTTGTGTGTCAGCCTCTGTAAAGGCTTGGCCAATTGGGAAAAGTTGGGTATCCACTGGCGACAGTAGCCCACCACTCCCAAAAACACTCTGACCTCTTTCTGAGTTGTTGACAGTTTCATTCGCAGAATCACCGAGATTCTCTCTTGTGATACCTTTCTGCCTCTTTTTTCGATATGATGACCAGGGTACTGAACCTCTTCCAAACAGTACTGCAACTTTCCAGGGGACACTTTAAGTGCATTCTCAGCCAAATGGTTCAGCAATGTGATGGTATCGACCTTCAAAGGGTGCAGAATGCCGCAGCACGTTTGTTACAGAATATTCCCAGATAGTCCTCCATTGGTCAAGTGCTGGCTAAGCTGCACTGGCTCCTAAAGAGGAATGTTTAAAACCTTATATGTTTGCCACAAAATTCTGAAAGGAAACAGCCCTCGCTACTTACATTCTCTGATCAAGGCATATTGCCCTAGCAGAAGTCTCAGGTCATCTGTAGCGGCATTGACAATAGTTCCTAGAGTGAAGAAGGCACGTTTGGGTGGTCGGTCCTTCAGTATCTTGGCTCCCAAATTGTGTAATACTCTCCCACTGGAGTTAGTACTGGAACATTCAGAACTAACCTTTCAGAAGAAACTTAAAACAGGACATTTCAGGCATGGGTAGTCCAGAGATTCACTAGGTCTAAACCCAATTTTTCTGATACATGAAATAGGTAGCTCGGGATACTCCCAGTGGAGTAACCATGCACTTTATAAAAATTGCTAACACAACCGAACATGTTTCGAAAGCACGTCAATAACTATTCCTTGTTTGAGCCACATATCTCTAGACGACCTTGAATGTATGCCTTCATTCCACACAGACAGTAAGCCTCCCCTCTGGTCTTACTTTCTTTCACCCTTGACTCCCTTCTCACTGCCTTATCAGTTCCACACAAAGAAGCATTCTTTCCATTCATTGGGTGATTGTACCAGACATCTGGAGATGGGGAGGAAAACACTCCATGGAAGAGAAACATTCACATTGAAGATTAAACATTGTGACATCCAAGTGTTTAAGTCCTTTGGTCAAGTTAACTAATGCAGAACTTCAATACAAGTTATGACTGAATAAATGCTAATACATAAAAGTGAAGTTATAATATACATATAATTCTCATGTATACATATTCCATTATATAACAAAGAAAAACATCTTCTTATAAATGCATAAAGACTATATCTCGTTATTACTGAAAATAAAACATTAACGAACATACATTTATAAATGTTGTGATTACATAGCACGTGCAATTCGTATATGGCTTTGAGTGCACTTTTCTCTTGCAGTGTACATTATATCTCACCAATACATATGGCCAAAATATACATATGTATCCTAATCGATAATAATTAGGGCAGAACCAATATTATGCTGCTCCAACCCCATTAGTTCGATTCCACCAGGCATCCCCAAAGATATATGTGCAGTGTTATTGAAAAGAACAGCTCCGATGATACTCTCCTGTTAATGTTCCCAGAGAAAGACGCGGTGCCATGAAGAAAATGCATTTCCAGAATTGGCAGTAATTTCAAACGGACATTGAAATTGGTCCCTATTGGGCCCTTTAGTCATGTCCTTAACTTTACTGCTAAAAACACTTACAGATTTCGCATCAATGTATGTAAAAAATGTTAAGTTAATCCATGTCAGCAATTTAGTTCCTGTTTTTATATTTCACGTTTCACCAAATCTTGTATTTCTTAAGCGAGTAAGCTATTTCCATATTTCCAGCAAGTGTTCCTGTATGTTTTTTTCGGGTAGCATATTACTTTTTTATAGTGCATACTTTGAAATGAGTCGCCTCCATGGGGCTTATTTACAAGGCCCTTGCACCACTTTTGCGTCATTTTTAACATGGGAAAAGTGACGCAAAAGTGGCGCAAGGGGCTTGTAAATCTGCCCCCATGTGTTTAGAATGGGACACGATTGAGAGGTCTGGAGTTGAGACTGAAGGCAGTGCGAGTTTCTCACAGTGCATTTCAGTGTATCAAAAAAAAAAGCTTTCAGAATACACTGTCATCCAATCCTTGGCCTCTCTGCTGTAAGTAAGTAGTAAGTAAGTCCGTTTTTATATAGCGCAGCTACTCACCCTTACTGGTCTCAAGGCGCTGGGGGCCGTAGTGGAAATTAAGTGAGCTATTGCCCAGAGTCACATGGTGCTGAGCTGAGCTGCCGCCGGAGCCAGGGATCGAACCGTGAACCCTGTGCTCCGAAGTCAGCTGCCCTGGCCGCTGCACCACACCTCTCCACACCTCTGCTGCGCACACAGAGACGACTATTGACAAAGATGACTGGGTTTAGGTGTATGGCAATTATTGTGTACATATATCATGATGATGCAATAACAGAAAGCTCAGAGAGACACCAAAATAACGGCCGGGTGGCGCGCTATGGGAATCAACGAAATTCTGGGACATATTATCAAGCCCCTATCGCCACCACAACGTCACTTTTTCTGATGTTGTGGTGGCGATAGGGTCAGCGCCCTATTACCAAGGCAGCGTTAAACCACATAACGTGGCTAAAAGCCACGTTAAGTGGCTTAACGCTGCCTTAGTAATAGAGGCCCCTTTCACGCTAAAATTAGCGTGAAAGGGGCGTGCAGTGGGTGTTGCGGTGGGCGTTCCACCGCAACACCCATTCACTCGACTCTGCCACCTATTATCAAGAGAGGCGATAATAGGTGGCAGCGCCGAAATTAAGACCAGGAAAATCCTGGTGTTAAGGTGGAAACGAGGAGAAATGGTTCATTTCTCCTCGTTTTGCTTTTTCCATGTGTGCTGCCTTGTGCAGCACACATGGAAAAAGCAAAATGCCAAGGTTTGTCTATGTACAGGAAGGTGCCACTTCCTGTACATAAACAAACCTGTTTTTAAAAATGCCGGGGCATATTATCAAGGGCTTTATCGCCGCTTTAGCGGCACTTTTTGCCTCCAAAGTGGCGATATTTTTATCGCCCTATTAGCAAGCTGTCGCTAACAGGCGTTAGCGACAGCTTTTAGGCGTTAGCGGCCGGTTTTACCATCGCCTTGCATGTCAGCGATAATTATCGCTAATGACATGCAAGGTAGGCGTTCCCCACTAAAAGCGACTGAAAACAGTCACTAACACAACTAACCCCTATTAGCAAGGCAGGCGATGCGATAAAATAATTCGCGCTAAGCGCGTTTATCGCTAGATTTTATCACCTGCTACTGAGGGTGACTTACCTGTTTGTAGCATAGGGGGTGGATTGTCAGGCTGAATCCATCCTTGCGTTAATGCGAGAATATCGCTGGTTTTCCAGCGATATTTTAAGCATTTTACCGCTATCGCTGGAAAAATTATCGCTATGGAGATAAACCTTACTAATAGGGTGTTATCTCAGCGATATTTTCCAGCGATAGGCGGCGTAAAAAATTCGCGCTAAGCGCGGTTAGCGATAAATATCGCAATTCCTTGATAATATGCCCCGCCATTTTGTAACTTACATATGTGCTTACATGCAGCACACACATGTAAGTTACAAAATGGCATTTTTGGTTTGTTTATCTACAGGAAGGGACACCTTCCTGTACATAAACAAACCTCCCTGCTCGCAGACACCCTTGCACTCTGGTGCAAGGGTGCCTGCGTTGGCGTTAAGTCGTGAGACTTAGCGCCATCGCAGGGGGAAACGCCAGGCTGCACCATATCATTGGTAATATGGTGCAGCCTAGCGTTACCGAAGTGTCGATGAGAGGCGTTAAGCCAAGGAGGCTAACGCCTCTCATCGCCACTTCCTTGCTAATATGCCCCTCAGTTTGTATTTAAGCTATGCCTGAAATTACATAGGCTATGTCCCTTTTAGAGACCCCCACGTTTTTCATCACACTTAAAGCCCTGCAAAACCCTAGGGATGTTTACAGATAGCACAAAGAAGACTATGATTATTTGCTAAAAAATCTGAAGAAGGAAAGACACCCAGAGACTATGCACAAAGCAGGATATTTCTGGATATTACTTTTGATCTGCCCAGGGTCACAAGCTCTGTCCTGGGTGAGTCATCAATTATGTTCATTTAGAGAAAAATAAGTCATTACGTAAATTGTATTCAACATTGGGTTTCAGTTTGTGAATAAGTTTCGCCTGGGTGTAATTAAACAATTATGCTGTGCTGCCATCTACAGGTAATGATTTACGCCAGTTTTGTCTATTTAAATTTTTTTGTGATGGTTTTTACCATTTGTCTTTCTGCCCTATTCTGGTTGCAGGTTGTTTAAATACGTGGCAGTTACTAAGGGCTTTATGTAATTTTCTGTATGTGACATGCACGTAATGGGCTTATGTAAATTGCTGCATTTGACATGTACTCTAAGGGCTAGATGTGAATTTCATTTCACAATACGTCCAGCTAGAACAAGCATGGAAGGAAATAGATACTAGGGCCCTCATTTCATCCTGACAACCTACGTTCATTGCCCTAATGTGTTTCTGGCCGTGGGTGTAAGGAGCAAAGTGGCCTTATTTTCATAGCAATCTGCTTGCTTCAGGTTAAGGCCCCAGACATTTTAGTTAAGCGGCCCCATTTAATTATCGATTTTTTTCGGATGGGCATTTCTGAGCATTTTCTTTTCAATATTTAAAGAACATCTTTTGGTCTGGAACCTTTGTGTTCTACAGGTGTTCAGTGTTTAAGACATTGATTTGCTTTTGGTGTGACCCTGAAAAGTTTCTCTTTTGGATTGTTATTATGTTATCCAGGAATGGGGTGTGATTCCAATGCTTATATTTCAGTCAGTTGTGGAGTCTACAAAGGCAAGAGTTTGCTGCTTCGTGTCAGGTTCACTGCTTGGTATGTTATTTTTGCATGCTACTATTCCCAGTTGTTCGTGTTATTCTGTTTCCTGTCGCATGGGTTTATTTTTGCTCAGATATCACAGTTCTTGATATAAGGGTTTGCTACGTATGGTGTGGTGATTGACGCTATAACCACTCTTTTTTCAGTTTCAAGGCTTCCACTGTATTCTCAAGTTTCTTGGGGTTGACCCTATATTCAGTTGCAGGGGTTTCATCGTGTTTTCAGGTGTAAAACAAAAATGGGATTTCTTGTCGACATTTAATGGCAGTCTTCAAACTGTGGGGCGCGACCCCCTGGGTGTCCGTGGATGGCTTCCAAGGGGGGGGGGCGCAAATGCCTCTGCAATTACATTTAAATGAAGATGGCCTGGAACTGCGGCCTTATTTATTTGCTGCATTTCCTGGCTGTCTTCATTTACACGCAGCCCGGAGTGCTATGAAGGGAGGTCACTGAGGGGCATATTATCAAGGGCAGTATCGCCACTTTAGCGGCACTTTTTGCCGATAAAGCGGCGATATTTTTATCGCCCTATTAGCAAGCTGTCGCTAACAGCTGTTAGCGACAGCTTAATGGCGATAGCGGCCGTTTTGTTGCCGCTTTGCATGTCAGCGATAATTATCGCTAATGATATGCAAAGTAGGCGTTACCAACTAAAAGCAACTGCAAACAGTCGCAAACACAACTTCCCCCTATTACCAATGCCCGCGAAGCGATAAAAAAAAGTTGCGCTAACCGCGATTATCGCTGGAATCTAACACCTGCTAAAAACTTGACTTAACCTTACAATCCACCTCCCATTGACAAGATGGTTAAGTCCTCACCTGCCTATTAGCAAGCTTTTCATTAGCGCAGTGAATTTATCGCTGGATTTCTCGCGCTATTGCTGGGTTTCGCCGCTATCGCTGGATTTTTTATCGCCTTGGAGATAAGCGTTGATAATAACGGGTTATCTCCGCGATGAAATCCAGCGATAGCGGTGATAAAAAATACTAATTATCGCAAATCCTTGGTTATATGCCCCTGAGTGTCAAGAAGTTGGCTAAAAGAAAACAACTAACTAGTCTGAGTATTTTGTTTTTTCGCTGTCAGCTAACTGCATATCAAATAATGAGCAAACAGCAGTGCTTAATTTGTGCCGGTGCTTTCCGGTGCTTAGCACCGGCACTTATTTATCAGGGCCGGGTCTATGCGTGTGCTGCACGCAGTATTATTCACATATATATTATATATAACTCACATATATATATATATATTATATAACTCACTGACTCGGCGCAGAGTGTTGTTTTTGATTGCTCCCAAGTCCGACTCTGCTCCCGAGTCCCGGTGAGGAAGAGTGTTGCGGCGGCTGAGAGAGCCAGAGCCATTGATTCGGCCAAGAACAGAAGATTCAAATATGGTGACAATCATGGCATTGGCAGCCTCGGCCCTTAATTCAGTGTTGCTGTTGCCGGTGGGCGGGACATCGAGATTGGGGCACTGGGCTGGATTTGATTGTTCGGGGGTAGGGGCTGTGCGGCAACGTGCGCAGATTTTATTTAGATTGCCACGCCCCGGCACACCCGCAGTCATCATTATTCAAGGCAGCGACCGCAGCACGACGACGTAGAGGGCAGGCGGCAGCCAGTAGCACCAGGCCCAGGCCATTTTATTAATAAAGGCTCTTAGGCAGTGTGCCCGCCCCCGGCCCAGTCCAACACGTAACCGTAAGTAGTACTAAATAGCAGTATTCATTTTATAGTAAGCAGTAGTAGCCATAAACGCTTCGTTGGTACTGTCCGCCACTCCGCCCCCAGCCTGTGGCATAGCTTGGGCTGCCAAATGAGCCTCTTGGTGTGGCACTGTACCAGCATCTGTGTACGGGGCTGTCGAGCTTCGTGGCACTGTTTAAATTACCATTTTCTTGCGCCGTTACGGTTACACGAACATTATTTGCTGGCGCTAGTTCATGTACTGCAATCGGATTGGACGATCATCAGTAAATAAAGAGCAATCACTGAAATGCGCTCGTATTCTGGTCCCTCAGTGCTGCTCCAAAATAAATAAACAAACAGAGTCCACTGTCCACCCCACTGAATGTGTTATCAATTGCCCTAGGCCCTAGCACACAAAACGGCAAAATGTATTATGTACTCCACTGACTACGATTCAAGGGGCACCAGGGTGCACTCAGAATGTGGTTTTCCTGACCGTGTAGGTCTCCCTCTATGTTTGGTTCACCATCAGTTCTTGCAGTTATTGTATGACGTGACCATCCATGTGAGTATAGATTAAGTTCCAGTAGTGAAACCATGCCATAATTAAATAGTAGTATGACCTCTGAATTTAAGTTAATTGTGTCTTCTGTGAAGCTGCTCTCAAGCACATGCATCTATTTCCTCATATGAGCCTCCGTCAGCCTCCAATTAATATTCATTCGGTTACCAATGCTACCATACCGATGACATGATACCGATTACCAGATACAAAGACTGATCAATTTGTTATGCCTTCAGTCCACAAAGGTGTGGCGCCAAACTGTGTGTAACTAGCTCCATATACATTTTCATTTGTATATAGGATTTGGGGTGGCCATATTGGATATACTGAGCATCAGAATGACATTTTCCTGCCTACGTGCTTGTTTTAAAGCTGCTCCTCTGCCTTTGGTCTTACAGCAGGGGCGAATGTTTGAGGAGTCTAGAAGTATTTCAATGGACTGGAAGTCAGTCACCTATCAGTATCACAGACAAATAAAGTGCCTCATGTATCCTTCCACTAGCAGCTCCCCGGCCAAAGAATCATGAGAGCAAGCAAGGGAGGATGTGGGCCCGGCCCCAAAGGAGACCCGGGTCCTAATGCCACGGCTGATGCCACGTACCCTGAAGGGGTGCGCTTTCTCCATACTTGCAGACTGGATAGGACTCCAAACTCAATATTATGAGACCTCCACCTAACTTCATATAATCCGCAACTCCAAGATTACACACAAAGCCTCTGAGTCCTTTCCGCACTGTATTAGCATCATACGTCACTTGTTGTGAGCCCCCAAGTAACTATGTGAACCAAGACACCAGGCCTTTGGTCTAAAACACCATTTTACTACAAAATACCTACTCACATTGGTCAGACACTCTCTTTCATCATCACAATGAGCAACCCTCCTAAATAGACTGATACACCTCCTGTCACCTATGAGACATCCACCTCACTCACTTGACTGATACTAGCCTTAAATGCCTGCCTTAATAATGGTCGAAGACCTCTTCACTCAGCTGCACTCTTGTTTAACTGGTCTCTTAGACTCCTTTCTGTTAGCCTGAGAGACCCTCAAATGAATGGGCCGAAACTTTCCCCTCACTGGACTGAGAGACCCTCCACCTCAGTATATTGATACCCTACCTCACTTGACTGAAACTGCGATGGAGGCAGCACATTAGTGAAAAAAATGGACCAGCTGACTAAAGTAGCTGTTCCACTTTTCACAATGCAATGGCAACATGGCCTGTTGTTACTGCACCTGCCTGGAGAGGGTATGTCTGGGGCATCCACGGTACCTCCTTTTCTCCCCTTTCAAGGGGTGGCCACAGTCAGTGCACCAACTCATATGAGGCACACAGTGTGGCCCCTGCCTGCTCCTTTGCCCTACGCTGATGTCTCCATGCGGTCGCGTAGAGAGGGTGCACTGAGAAAAAAGGTTTTCCTCATTTGCATGGAGCCACCTGGAGGCATTTATTTAGGTTTCTGTAGAATAGCATGGTCCTGGGGGCTTTAGCAGGTGAGTTTAGTTTGGCATCAACCGACAGCCACTGGCCGGACACAGCCGAATAATTTGTTCTCTGCATTTACCTATGCATGCCTGGGGCCCATACCATAGGCCGACAGATTGAGGTGCCTGCTTGCACTGCCTTGGAAGACTTTTAGCTCCAGTTTAGAATATCATATTACCATTGGGCAAAATACTAACAGCTTTATTAACCTTCTGTGTATGTCAATACCACTTATTAAAGGATCGCCCTCTATCCCTTATAGGCCTTTGAGTTGGGCCTTTAACTCGGGTAGGGGGCCTTTAACAGCAAGTATAGACATTGGTAGCAGGATACAATCTCTGGTGCAGGAAGCAGCTTGGTTCCCTCGCAGGCAGAGGCTGGATGAGTAAATGGGGAACAGCAAGGCCTGGAAGGAAGTGCTCTTCTCTTGGCTGCAGGGCTCACAGTGGAGAGTTTAATTTGCCAGGTAGTGAAGTCCTTCTGCTCTCGTTGCAGTGCAGTGCACCCTTCACCCAGTGACACTGACACCCGCCGCATAGCTGCCAAGGTTTCAGATTACTGTGAGTGCCATTTTCATAATTTCAGTCAATTCAGTGTAATTATGAGTGACATTTCAACAACTATGAATGACACTGTCTAGGGAGTAAAATCAAGCAATGAAGACGAGAGATTAGAAACATATAAATATCAGACATTGCACCCATTTGTGCATCGAGATTGTCTAAATCATACGTTTTAAGCTGAATCCTCACCCTTTATTATAGCATCCGCCACATTATGCTCCCAAACAGGGCGTTACACGTCTGTGATTGTTCAACACCTTTGAGTGATGCTTCTAATTTGTAGGCCAAGGTTATGGTGAAAATGTACTCTATTTTGCTCCGTCGAAAAAATAGTCCTCTAGTGTGATCAAAACCTTACAATGAGGAAGGCTCCCTTGCTGAAATTCAGATCGGGTATTACATCTGACTTTTAGCAGTGCCAGTTGAGGATGTGGGTGGAGCTAATATAGTAAGTGGGTGGAGCCAGTGGAGGAAGTGGGTGGGGCTGGAGAAAAGTAGGTGTGGCCTCCGACAAACATTTGAGCACCTGCACTTCATATTTTACAAATTAAGCACTGGCAAACAGATTCACTGAAAAACAAAAAACAAGTTGCATTACACACAGTCTAACATAGGCTGCTGCAAAATGATGCAATAAAAACACGTTCCTACAAAATATAGCCATTAGTAATAAGTGATCAGACTGTACCTTATGTAAGCATTTTTATAAGTATAAGATAACACCCCTACATTACCTCTAAAACAATCATCTTTGTCACTCTGACGCATTAAGCAGGGCCACTGGAATTATGTGGCAAGAGAGGACCAAATTATGCAACAGGTGTGATTAAATTATACAAGAAGAAAAGGTAAATTATGCAGCATAATCTGACACATTTTGTGGTTAGCTTTAGGTTTTTTTTTCTCCATTTTTAGTCATTGTAACACTGTCAGGTGAAATATTAATCCTCATTAGTACCAATTTAAAACCCAAATACATCAATAAGCAACAGCAAGATGACTAATCAACCTTTATGAAGGGCCTTCTACTGCTCTGGAACACGTCACCAGCCACATTTTAAGTAATTTTTGATCTGTTTGAACTAGAATCACATTTTTTTGTTAAAATCTGCAGATTATGCAACAGATGATGGATTATGTAGCAAATGCGGTAAATCCTTAACAGTGCTGAAAATGCTTCTGCCTCAGAAACTCATAATTCCAGTGGCCCGGGCTTTAAGTGACTAATCGATTAATGGCTGGCAGGAGGATGTAGTGTAACAGCCATAGTGGCTGACCTTGAAGCTGGGGAACAAGGTTTGAGTCTTGACGGGAGGCTCAAGCATCCTGTGATTCTGGGCAAATCACTTAATCTCCCTGCACCTGAAAAAAAATTAACGTGTCCGTCTGTAATGCAACTGGTGCTCATGTAAAGTGCTCTGATACCTTCGGGTCGAGTATGCACTATATAAAAATGCAAAAAAAAAAGGCTTGTTTCTTCTTTAACTGTTTGCACTACCACCCCACCCTTGCTTTCAAGCAGAGGCACCTCAAAGCAGGCACTAACCATTCAGGGGCAGTTGCTTTTGTAAAAGGTGAGTCCAGGGGGTTGCAGGGAGGAAGTCAGCAGGGTTCCAGTCAGATGCAGAGCGCTGGTCCTCTTGACCCCTAGGGCCTCAGAGTAATGGTCTAGGAGAAATTGGAAAAGAGTGAGATTCATAAATATAGTCAACGAGATGGCCCAGAAGAGAAAGCACTGTGTGGGGACTTCATTTTTATGGTTACAAATGGCCAGAGACCACTTCCTCAGCGAGATACCCCAAGGAAGAGGACGATATAAGGGAGCCTTTTTTATATATATATATAAAGAAAGGGCCATACATTAGTGCAGCAGGTAACGCTGTCAGGTGTGTAAGTGGCCACTGCTGCTCAATTATGGCCATCTCACCATGAAGTGGAGTGGGTGCCCATTTTCCTTGCTAGTATCAGAGCCCAGGTTGCCCTTGCTGCTTTTTTAACATAAAGGGGCAGAAAGAATCATTGGTACTGCAGCTGCAGTGGCACCAGGAGCCAGAGGTATAAGGAGCCAGCTAAACCTTAATTATGGCTGTCTACTATCCTTCCTTCTTAGCATTAGGGCCCACTGTACACTTGCTAGTGTTGATTTGAGCCTCGAGCAATAGCCTACGGGAGGGGAAAAATGAATGCAGGGGAGACACCTTTGTTTGGCCTCAGAGAGTTGGCACAGAAGGGTGTGTGGCTACATGGGAGTCCATGATTTTAACAATGGGTAGAGGAGACTGCCCTCTTTGCAAGGCAGTAGCTAACATTAGTAAAGCAGGTTCAGCAGCACTGGTTCCCAGGGGTCAGAGGGGCCCACTGCATCACAATTATGACTGTCTCACTTTAAAAAAGGTGCATGGGAGCTTATTTTCTAACACTAGGACCAAGGGCACCATTGCAGATAAAGGAAGACAACATGTGGGAGCTCTTGTTTTCTGAAAGGCCCAGTTTTAAGATTAGAGTGATGGTCCGGCATGGTGGCGAAGGGGTATAAGAGGCAGAGGAGATAGCCTGCTACTCAGGACTGAATTTATCATTTGTGCAGCAAGTGTAGTTGCGTTGAGGACCAGTAGTGCGAGGGGCTCACAACACCTCAATTATAGGGGGCAGTATTTTTGGGTCAATAACTGTTTTTGTTTGATTCATTTGCTGTTTTAGAAGTCTCATATTTATTGTGGTTTATGAGCTATAGAAAAAGTACTCCTGAAATGATCTCATAATCCATGCCCCCTACGCTCAGCCCTTCCCCTCCCGCTCACCCAATCCTTGCCGTAAAGTTTTGGACGGGGGGCTTGACATTAAAACATTTTGCTTAGGGGGGGCTCAGAGCAAAAAAGTTTGAAGACCTAGGCGTAGCTGAACAAGACAAGAACATCTCACTGGACACAGTTTATGGAGAATACTGCAAGGATTTCTGGAAGGATACTATGTAAACACAATCAACCTGAATATCAGAACAATTCCAAAATGAATATAGTGTAAAAAGTACTTTCTTTTCACACGCCTATTTATAATAAAATTGAACTATCATAATGCATCATCTTATGCATCTAATAGATTGCAAGGAGAAAGAACCGTACCTCACAATGCAGCCTTCACAGTTCGATGTTTGCAGCCAGTGGGAGGGATAGAAAAACTAGTTGCAGGGGAATATTGGAAGAGGTTTCAGGAGAGAAAATGAAAAATTAAGACCCAGATAATTTTAGCTCAAAGTCAAGCGAGAATGGAGAGGTATATGTGTATAGCTCATTGTGAGTGATACACGCTGTCTTGAAGGGTGCTCTTGTTTCTATGTTCAGTCACTGAAGTGTTACTAGTGCAGGAGTGATGTGATAAATCTGTTTCCAGAGAGAGAGAGTGCACTAAGGAATGCAGGAGGACTACCTTCAGAGGAGTACTCTACTAAGACCAGTCAACAGAGAGTTGCAACGATGATTTATTGACAGCACGGGGATTGGACAAGTTTCATGAGTCCTGATCAGGGATGGAGTGGCGAATACCCCACAGATGTCAAGGTCGGAAATGTGCATTCTTGCCAATGACATTTATTTGTATTTGTAGGTAGCGCCTTCTGTTTTAAATGAAGTATGGCAAGTTGGTTCTGTCAGCAATGTCAGGTTTGCAGTCGAGAATATTGCATGAGTCAGTCCCGGATTGGACTGGTAGCATCGAATGCAAAGATTTGCTAAGGGTGATTGATAACTGGTGAGATGCCATCCACTCTGGTGCACTTTGTAATGTTTGGATGAGTACAAGACGCCATTAGCAGAGGACATCTCGAGCTTTGGTTGTGTATCATCAACATTTGTATGCTAGAAGATCCCAGAGTTCTTGAGTAGAACTCCCAGTGGTTCTAAATATAACCTAAAGAGTGCAGGGTCTAGAATGGACCCTTATTGGACCATTTGCTTCAGAAATACAGAACTGGAAAAGCAGTTGCCAAGTTTGGTCTGTTGGCATAATTGGTCAAGTAAGAGATGAAACAGTTGATGATGATTTGATTGATGCCCTTGCGCTTATTGAGAATCCTTGAAAGTGTATTGGGGAGGTCTTGGAGACAGGAGTTACCAGTGTCGAGCATACATAGTGTATGACTGACCGCCTGGAGCACATTGACTGCAGTATGACAACCCTCTCTAAATCTTGACTGAAAACATCTCATTATCAGAGATATGTTATCTAGCTAACAGATCTGCAATACAGCGTTCAATTGTTTAAATGGGAAGGGTACATTTGAGACAGGAAAGAAATTGTGATCCCCCAAGGCGGGTGTGGGCTTCTTCAGTTTAGAAGTGACTTGGCCAATTTTAAGTTAGTCTGAAGCCACTATTTTCTCCAGGGAGAGAGTCCCTAGGTTTCGACCATTGTATGAGGAGCTGTTAAGTCAGGTCTGTACAATATTTGTAATGGGCAGAATGAAAGGGTTAGAAGGTTTCAAATGAGCAATTGTTCTTTTACAAAACATCATCTGTGATTACATCTAAGTGAGAGCAATTCATCTTGGATCTACAAGTGATGTATTTTTCTTCTAGAGTCATGTAGCTATGGCAACAGCACACAGTTCAATGCAATAATGTTTTGATTAAAGAACTTGGCAAATTCTTCAGACTTGGCAGCAGGATTACCAACTCTGACAATGGGTTGAGGTTTCTTGGCTGATCTATTCCAAAGAATGTTCCAGGCAGTTTTTAACAGTGTCGATAAAATATTTGATATGCTTGGACTTTGCAGAGATTATATTCCTTTTATAGTATCTTTGGGCAACCCTCAAGTTGTTTTTATTATACTTATTATTATTATTACCATTTGTAGAGCTCAACTGTTACAAAAAGGTGTTCTGGCCCTAAGAACTGTCTGCTGCCTAGTGGAAAATGAAAAAAAATAAACAAATGTGGAAGGAGAACCAGTCAAAAGAGCAACCTACAGAACATAGAGCCAGGTTTTCAATAGCTTTCTAAAAAAAACAATAGCTTGTTAGTAGAGTGAGGCAGAGGAGGGAGAGAAAAGTGCAACCGCCTATTGGTGCCTTCCTGAATTTGGGGTCAGTAAGCAGATTGGCACTGGCCGAGCGAAGCATGTGGGTCTGCCTGTAGGGAATGAAATGGGTTTGCAGGTAGCTAGCCCCACCAGATGGATAGATTTATGAACTATACATAGCGGCTTAAACTTGATCCTTTGGGGCACTGGTAACCAATATAATTAATACAGGGTGGCTGATAAAGATGAATAGCGAGAACGAAACAGTGCTAACTTTGCAGCAGCTGATTGAATACGACTTAACCATTTGATAATATAGTGAGGCACACCTAGAAACAGAGAGTTACAATAATCCAGACGACTTAAAATAAGTGACTGGTCTACAGTGGGTGAGCATGGTCAGACAGAAATGGCAAAGTTTTGCTGAGAAGCCGCATTAAGGATAAGCAGGTATTAGAGACCTTCTTTACATAACTAGACAATGAAAGCTCAGCGTCCCTATATACACCAAGGATCTGTACTACTGAAGAGGCTTCGGCGTCGGATTACTAGGTAATGGCCAAAAGATTGCTGGTAAAGAAAGGGGAGGTCTGCCTGTGGCACAGCTGAGGATGTCCATTTTTTGTATAAAATTGAATGAATTCAGCCCTAACCAATATGAGATGTCCCATAGGCATTTGTGGAAAGCTTCGAAGGGCAAGGGGCTCGATTGATCAAATTACAATATTATTTGTGTGTCTTCAACATAATTCATGAAATTAGATCCATGACTATAAATCAATTTAGCCAGTGGTTTCAGGTATATATTAAATAGTGTACGGCTAAGGGAGGATCCCTGAGTCACCCCTTGCTCCACTTTCAGGAACCCGGATTGAAAATGCGGGAGGTATATGGCTTGGGCTCTGCCTGATAGGTAGGATTTATACTAATTGAGGGTGGTGCCCCGGATGCCAATTTCCCCTAGCCGTGGGATCAAGAGGTTATGGTTACTGTATCAAAGGCAGCTGACAAGTCAGGTAGTATTAACACTATAAAGTGCCTATTGTGTTCTGCCCCGGAGCCCTTACTAGCTGAACTTAAAAACCAAACAGAACCCTGCCAGGTCCAATTCAGCACTCGATCATACTCAGTACTGCAAAGGAGCGCGCAGCAAATCCCCCAAGAGCAAAGAATCCAGTAAGCAACAGATCCCTAGGATAAATAAAACCGAAAGTATAGCCACACAAGAGTGGGGATGGCTATCCAGGACCATAAACACCAAAAGTCATAATCCTTGACATACCTTGCGCACGACACCAAACACAAAAAAAACTTTGAAATTCTGCTCCTGGAACATCAACGGCATGGGAGACAAGACCTCTGACCCGTAACTGCAATCATATCTTCAAAAATTCGACATCATTTCACTCCAAGAAACATGGTGCGAATTACCAATAGAACTGCAAGGATTTAACTCACACCACTTATCAGCTACAAAGAGTGCCAAATCCCGCCATAGCAAGGGAGGTCTTGGCATTTTAAAGCTCTATAAGGAGCATCCATGCAGTGGAGCCATAGCCCCATAACTTAGCGCCCCCCAACACAATGCGAGTACTCAGAATTACGACACAGGGGGTGGGCAAAAACTAACATATGATACTAATAAATGTATATCTACACCCATGTGATAAAACCAAAGGCAGCCACTAGCTGGAGGAAGAACTGATGAAAATACTAACGGAGGAGCAATCGAACAGCTTGATTATTACTGGGGACTTCAATCTATATATGTTCAGTAAAACAGTTGATGACAATCATATGGACGAGGACCCATTAGCCTGGTACACACCACCACAAGAAAATAATACTTGCGGAAGACATTCTAAAATAGCTCAGAAGCTTCTTGCGACCTTAGAACAGCTGGGCTTTCGTGCATTAAATGGTAGATTTCCAGGAGATCGCCCACAGGCAGCAACATTCCATAATGCAGTAGCAAGCACAACAATCAATTACACTTTTATCTCCCATCATATGTTCTCAAAAGTAGAGGATTACCACATTGGAACCTTAGGCTACAGCAATCACTTGCCTCAAGAAATCACGATAAAAGCGTTGCCAACAGCTCAACTACAGCCAGTAAATGTACACTGCCCAGAGTATACAAATAATGAGAAAAGAGTAAAATGCAAAACAGATGACCCGGAAGGACTGCAGAGCTTGATACAATAGAAAGCTGGAAGACATTCTGTCAGGCTCTACGGGGCTCGCTGCCTGCGGCAGCGTTCTTTCCCCCGCTCGAGAACGCTGATGCGTGCCCCGCCCGCTGTTGTCTGTCAGCGGGCGAGGGCGGCGCCTGAGGCGTACTTAAGGGAGGGGTCCGCGTTGGTAATGCGCTTTGCATTCCAGCACGGATCCCGCCAGGCCTCCCACCAATTCACCCCCGCACTTACCTGAATCCTTCAGCAGTAGTTGGCTGTTGGTCGTCGCTCCGGTCCTTGATTGTAGGGCCTCTCCGTGATTCCTTCTCCTTCCTGGGTGCTCTGGTGTTCTTCTGGAGCAATTCACTACGTAGTTCCTCGCCAGCCGGTAACATTGTTTCCTTAGAGCCTCAGTTTCTTAACCCATGGCTTCCCGGGCAGCTTGCCTCTGAAAAGCAAAGAAAGCAGGGGTTGTAAAGAATCGCAGTTTCTTAGTTTCTCGTGTTTATTTTTTCTTATTTAAGTAGGAGGAAGGTTACACTTATCTGATGGCTATATGTTAGAAGTGTGCTTCTGGTGGTCTTTTTGATTCTGTTAAGTCTCTTCTTGCTGCAATGGAAAAAGAGAGATTATATTATTATTAATAGAGAATCCACTTATTTATTTAAGGTGACCCTGCGCTTTTTGCCCTGTTTTATCTGTGCTCTCTCCTGTCCTGGGAAATTAGTTTTTTGGTTTTCCCCAAATTCAGGCATAACGGATGACTATTATTTTTAAGGGTCTTATATACTCCTATGGTGCTTCTCAACATAGGTTAGTATATTCATGTTTATCTCTTGTTTGTTGCCAAACTCTCGCAGTCCTTATACATACTTAACATTGTATTTCCTATTTCAGATACTGTGAGTGTTCTACAGTCCATGGGAATTGTTCCCCCACACATGCTTAGCATATTCATTCACAGGTATCTTATTAAAAGTAGGGTGTAATTGTACAGCCCGTTAATTGTACACTAGAATAGTACTTACCTTGTGTTTTTTCCTTTAGGATTCTCAGTGACCACCCAACAGAAGAACCAGTGGAAGTCAACCCTTTCTTCCTTCCCTTGTTTTGTTTCCCTCCTTCCCCACCTTCCCTCTTTTGCTTTGACCTAGTTGGGCGAAGGAGGTCGGTGAGGGAAGTTGGGACCTAGCATCATTCCATCCATTTCGTCCCTGCAGTAAATCCAGGTGAGCCTCACAGAACGCGAAGCCCACGTTTTACATTACTGCCCGGGCGTTATGGAGGAACATCCGATAACGTTAGCTGATGTGGCGAGTATTATAGGGAATTTACAAAAAGAAACCCAGGATTTAACCCTTAGAGTAGATTCTCTACAGCATGCTCTCGGGCTCCACCACCTCCTGATCCTTTGTCAGGTTCCCATACTGCCTCTTTTACATCACATCCTTCTTCGGCTGGTACTACGCCTCCGGTGTATCACATCACTACTCCCTCTTCTATACCTCTAGCACCCCCAGAAAGATTCATGGGTGATCCGGCTAAGTTTGCAACGTTTATTAACCAGTGCCAATTGCACTTTATGTGCAAAGCATCCTGCTTTCCCACTGAGCAATCCAAGGTGGCTTTTGTCTTGTCATATTTAGGTGGTACAGCCGCCAGATGGTCAATTCCCTTAGTGGATAGAAATGATCCTCTGTTGTATGACTATAGAGCCTTTAAAGAGAAGCTATGGCGTTTATTTGACAGGAATTCATTCATGCAGTCTGTGGATACTGAGTTATTAAATCTCAAACAAGGATCAAAGGATCTTATGACTTACATCTCCTGTTTTAACAGATTGGTGGCTGAAGCCGGATAGCCAGAAGCCAAACGAGGTGCTCTTTTTTACAAAGGCCTAAGAGATGATTTGAAAGATATGTTAGCACAAGTTGTAGACCCTCCAGAAACCTGTGATGCGTTACTCGACTTGGTAGTTAAAATGGATCTCCATTTGCATGAGAGAAAAAGGGAGAAAGGCCGTATTGAAACCAAGTACTCTACTTTCAGAGAAAGGAAACCAGAGGCAGACAAACCTATGGAGGAGCCAGAACCCATGCAAATAGGCAGTATTAAAGGGTCCCTGAGTCAGGAAGAAAGGCAGAGATGATGGGCTAATAATCTGTGTCTATATTGTGGTAAATCAGGACACTTTCTGAGGGATTGCCATATCAAACCAAAACGATGTACAGAGTCGGGAAACTGACTCGCCTGAGCATAGTGGAGACGAATTGCTCAGGTGAAACAGGTTTAATGGTCTCCCACTTGATAGGGTCGGATCCCACTTCCTACCCCCTACATAATTTTTTTTTTTATCTCAGCCCGGCTTAGTTGGGGTGATCAAAGTATAGAAGTACAAATCATGCTTGACTCAGGTGCCACTGGGAATTTTATTGATTCAGCCTGGGTTGAGAACATGAACATTCCTATGGAACCACAAAAGACTGTGGACATTGTTAAGACCATTGACGGAAGTCATATGAAATCTGGGCCTGTCACTCACACCACCAAACAGTTAGGCTTGCTCCTCCTAAACAAACACCGTGAAACTATCCGATTCGATGTCATCTCCTCACCACAGTTCCAGGCCATAATTGGTCTTCCTTGGTTGATGAAACACAACCCTGACATTAATTGGAGAGACCATACCTTAGTTTTCTCCTCTGAGTACTGCAAGGGTCACTGTCTAGAATCTCCCACTACAGTGCAACACTTGGCTAGTATTATTGATTCTGGTTTACCTATATTACCTGACTGTTATAAAAAAATTCAGAGAGGTGTTCGATAAAGAGAAAGCCTCAGCCTTACCACCCCATCGGCCCTATGACTGCCGTATTGACTTAGTGCCCAGAGCCTAAATCCTGTGTAGTCGCATATATGCATTGACCGAAAAAGAAAACATTTATTTTAGGGAATATCTAGACGATATGTTGCAAAAAGGATTCATTCGCCTGTCTAGATCTGCGGCTTCTTCCCCCCCTTTTTTTATACCAAAACGGGAAGGGGTCTTCGGTATTGCATAGATTACAGAGCCCTTAATAGCGTGACGATTAAGAATCGATACCTATTGCCTCTGATTCAATCCTTACTCGATCAAGTGAAACAGGCCACTGTTTTTACTAAGTTGGATATAAGAGGCGCGTATCATTTGGTCTGAGTATGGGTAGGGGATGAATGGAAAACCGCCTTCCGCACGAAGTTTGGGTTGTATGAGTACTTAGTGATGCCCTTTGGGCTGTGTAATGCCCCTGCGGCTTTCCAGGTCTTTATTGATGACGTTCTAAGAGAAACCATGGATGTGAACACTATCGCTTATATTAATGACATTCTGATCTACTCTGCATCTATTGAAGAACATATCAGACATGTAACAAGGGTCCTAACACGACTCAGAGACAACAACCTTTACGTGGAATTAGACAAATGCGAATTTCATGTTCCTGAAGTCACCTTCTTACGTTTTGTATTGTCAGCGAAAGGAGTGACTATGGATCCTCAAAAAGTTGCTGCCATCACAAAGTGGCCCTCTCCCCGGTCAGTGAAAGAAGTGCAGAGCTTTCTGGATTTCGCAAATTTTAATAGGCGATTCATACAAGGGGTTGCATCTCTAACATCTCCTATCACCAAACTTTTGAAAAAAGGGATGTCGTTTAATTGGACACCAGAAGCTGAAAAAGCTTTCTCCTGTTTAAAAGAGTCTTTTGTCACAGCTCCTGTCTTGAAACATCCTGACACTTCCCAACCTTTTCTATTGGAAACAGATGCATCTCAAGTTGCTATAGGAGGAGTGTTGTCTCAGAGAGATAGACAGACATGTCATCTACATCCTGTAGCCTTCTATTCTCATAAGCTAACTCCTGCTGAAAGGAATTACTCCGTAGGAGACAGGGAGTTATTGGCAATAAAAAGGGCCTTTGAAGAATGGCATCAGTACCTACTCGGAGCTTTACACACTGTCACTGTTATCACTGATCACAGAAATCTGCAGTTCTTGAAGACAGCTAGGGCCTTATCCATGAGGCAGTTGAGATGGACCCATTTCTTTACCAATTTTGACTATGTTATACAATTTCAGTCGGGCACGTAAACATAGCAAAGCTGATGCTCTATCCCGCTCTGGATACAAGTTGTCTGATGAACAGGGCACACAAGACCAACCTATCATTTTAAGTCCTGACCATGTCCTAGGAGGTACCTTTTCAGAGGAATCCTTTTTGAAAGAAGTGACCTATGCACATGAATCCGAAGAACTCAAGGACTTAGAAACCAAACACAAAGGAATCAGGATTAACAACCTAGTCTATATTCAGGGAGGCTTAGTTCTCCCCACAAAAAACCTTCAGTTACAAGCACTGGGCTGGTGCCAGACACACGTGTTGGCAGGTCACCCCGGATACAAGAAAACCCTTGCCCTGCTTAAAAGGTATTTTTGGTGGCCATCCATGAATCAAGATACCCTGTTTTATGTTCAGAACTGGTACGTTTGCGCACAAAGTAAAAGTTCCCACCAGGTACCAGCAGGGCTCTTAACCCCTCTGCCTACACCTCGTACACCATGGCATTCCATTTCTATGGATTTTATTGTAGAACCGCCACCCACCAAGCAAGGGCATACCGTCATATTCGTAGTTGTTGACATGCTATCCAAAATGTCCCATTTCATACCTTTAAAAAGTTTGCCTACTTCGAAAGAGCTGGCTTGTGTATTTCTATAACAGGTAGTGCGCCTTCATGGCCTACCCTCTGTTATTATATCAGACAGAGACCCTCAATTTGTGTCCAACTTTTGGAAAGGATTGAACAACCTGTTGGAGATAGATGTACGGCTCTCTTCTGCCCATCACCCCCAATCAGACGGTAAGACAGAAATGGTCAACCAGTGAATTGAGCAATACCTGCGGTGTCACCTCTTACAGGCGGACAGGGATTGGGACACAGTTATATGGACTGCGGAGTTTGCGTATAACAATAGTGAACATGCATCTATTGGAGTATCTCCTTTTTTTGTAACTATGGATATCACCCTCGCTGTGGCTTTGTATCTCCTTTAGTTCCTACTGACTCTCCTGCCGCTATGGATTTGGTGTCTCGTCTCCAAGACATTCATGTTTCAGCCAAAAAGTCTTTGGAAGAGGCCAAGAGCAGGTATAAAGAAGGTGCTGCTCGTCATCGCCGACCACCGCCAGATTATGCTGTGGGAGACAGGGTCTGGTTGTCCACTCGGAACATCGCGATTAAAGGAACTAACAAGTTTAAGCCCCGTTTTATTGGTCCCTATGCTGTTTCTAAGGTGGTGAATCCTGTTGCTCTGAAGCTCGAATTGCCTGACTCATTGCATGTCCATCCTGTCTTTAATGTGTCTTTGTTGAAACCTGTTGCCCCTGGTACTGTTGTTCCTGCTCAACCCCCCCTGTTTTGGTGGATGAGAATCCTGAGTATGAGGTGGCATATATTTTGGACTCTCGCTGAGTGCGACGTCGGTTGCAGTACCTGATTCACTGGAAGGGTTATGCGCCTGATGAAAGGACGTGGGAACCTGCTTCTAATGTGCATGTTCCCCGCTTGGTTCGTTTGTTTCATTGGCGCTTTCCGGACAAGCCCAAACCTGTTGGGGGAGGGGTCTTGGGGGGAGTGTACTGTCAGGCTCTTTCCCCCACTCAAGAACACTGATGCGAGACCTGCCCACTGTTTTCTGTCAGCGGGCGAGGACGGCGCCTGAGGCGTATTTAAGGGAGGGGTCCACGTTGGTAACGGGCTTCGCGTTCCAGCACGGATCCCACCAGGCCTCCCACCAATTCACCACCGCACTTACCTGAATCCTTCAGCAGTAGTTGGCTGTTGGTCGTCACTCCAGTCCTTAATTGTAGGGCTACTCCGTGATTCCTTCTCCTTCCTGGGTGCTCTGGTGTTCTTCCGGAGCAATTCATTACGTAGCTCCTCGCCGGCCGGTAACATTGTTTCCTTAGAGCCTCAGCTTCTTAACCCTTGGCTTCCCGGGCAGCTTGCCTCTGAAAAGCAAAGAAAGCAGGGGTTGTAAAGAATCGCAGTTTCTTAGTTTCTCGTGTTTATTTTTTCTTATTTATGTAGGAGGAAGGTCACACTTATCTGATGGCTATATTGTTAGAAGTGTGCTTCTGGTGGTCTTTTTGATTCTGTTACGTCATTTCTTGCTGCAATGGAAAAAGAGAGATTATTTTAATTATTAATAGAGAATCCACTTATTTGTTTAAGGTGACCCTGCGCTTTTTGCCCTATTTTATCCGTGCTCTCTCCTGGGAAATGAGTTGTTTGGTTTTTCCCAAATTCAGGCGTAACGGATGATTATTATTTTTAAGGTCTTATATACTCCTATGGTGCTTCTCAACATAGGTTAGCATAGCCATGTTTATCTCTTGTTTGTTGCCAAACTCGCAGTCCTTATACATACTTAACATTGTATTTCCTATTTCAGATACTGTGAGTGTTCTACAGTCCATGGGAATTGTTCCCCCACACATGCTTAGCATATTCATTCACAGGTATCTTATTAAAATTAGGGTGTAATTGTACAGCCCGTTAATTGTACACTAGAATAGTACTTATCTTGTGTCTTTTCCTTTAGGATTCTCGGTGACCACCCAACAGAATAACCAGTGGAAGTCAACCCCTTCTTCCTTCCCTTGTTTTGATTACCTCCTTCCCCACCTTCCCTCTTTTGCTTTGACCTAGATGGGGGAAGGAGGTCGGTGAGGGAAGTTGGGACCTAGCATCATTCCATCCATTTCGTCCCTTCAGTAAATCCAGGTGAGCCTCACACATTCACTAAAAACCTTGGAAACAAATATGGAGTCAAAAAGGAAAACCACCAAAACATGAGAACAGCTCGTCCTCAAAACAGACCTTTCACCCTCACCATTGGAAATAACGCACAAGTAAAACACCTTAAAGCATCCATAAATCGCGCACTTCGGAAACTAAAATTAAAAGCCACTCGCAGGAAACTAATGTGGCGCCTCAAAAAAGAAGCAGAGGAGACTCTTTGGGCAAAACTTCTGCACAATATCAAGATCAACAACAGCTCGCAATTTTGGCAAAGGATCAATACTCTGGCTAATCCGTCGAGCCAAGGCATCAACTCACATGTGACTGAAGAGGTTTGGACAATTTTCCTCCAATCTCATTTCAATGGAGACCTAGGAACCCAAACTTGCACCAACATTCTCTCGTCCGAATAGGATGCATCATCGCCCCAAACCGACTCCATCTCTACATCGGAACAGCTTTTCACAATCACGAACAATCAAATTTGCAAAAGAATCTCTAAGGGTAAGCAAGAGGGAGCTCCAGGCCCAAATGGGATCCCGTCAATATTGTTCAAACATGATCAAGAATACTAGGCCAAAGCAATAAAACAAATTTTTGAATCAATCCTGCAAACATCAACGATACCGTCATCATGGAGGGGCTCGATTATCTCTCTGATTTGTAAAAAAGGTAATTGGAACGATCCCAAAAACTACCAGCTAGTAGCACTATTGGATAACAATGCCAAATATTACGCAGGGTTAATACTACAAGAACTAACGACTTGGGCTACAGAAACTGCAGCAATACCGCCAAATCAAACAGGGTTCTGCAAAAACATGGGGACCTCTACAATATCTTAACCCTCTCACTAATAATAGATGCCGCACTTGCACTAAAACAGCCCCTGTACATGTGCTTCCTTGATTACAGCTCAGCGTTCGATCATATAACTAGAAACTTACTGTGGCAAAAACTAAAAAAGCTGAACATTCCATCTTTACTTTTAAAACAGCTAATCCTCTTACACACCAACACCTGGGTGCAAGCAAAATTAGGCACAGGAGATTACTTAACAAAGAAGATCTCCACGACCTCTGGTCTGAAACAGGGCTGCGTGCTAGCCCCAATACTTTTTAATCTCTTTATGGCAGAGTTATCAGCCAGGCTGAACGAAAGCAACTTGCACGCCTTGAAGCTTGGAGGCCTGCATTTATCAAATCTATTCTATGCGGATGACCTAGTGCTCATCAGTCGGACACCCATTGGCCTACAGCGCTTGCTCGACATTACATCCCGATATTCAGAAGTTAACAAACTCAGCATTAATCAAGAAAAACAAAAGTCATGAGCGTGAATACCCTCAAACAAAGTCATTCTACCACTGGCAACACGTAAGCTGGAAGCCTTACAAGAGTACAAATACCTAGGAGTCATCATCAATAATAAAGGGAACTTTACAGCTTAACGCGAAGCCATAAAAAAGAGGGGGACAGTGACAGCCGTGGCACTAAGAAACTTTAAAAATAAGATCTCTGTTTCAAGCTTCTCCTCGCTGACTAGGGTGATTCAGGCGAAACTCATACCATCCATCACCTACGGAAGTGAAGCCATGAGAGGGAGAGATGCTGAAACACTGGATGGCACCACAGCAAGAGCGTTACAAATGATTTATGGGCTACCAAGATACACATCCCCGCACAATTGAGACTAGAGTTCAGGATACAGAGACAAGAGTTGGCCCGTAAAGGAGCATATATCAAAAGCTGGTATAAAATAAGAAAGGGGGAGCCTGAAACACTAACCGAATCTTATGGAAAGAACTGCAAGCTATGGAGGCATGCCCAGCTAGACGTTGCCTGGAAAACTCGCTCAATCAATTAGGCCTACGACACCTCTGGGAGACATCAGGGACTTACACAAGCTTTAAAAAACTAGTTAAAACACTGTTAAAAGAGAGTCCCTCATACAAGATAAAGCCACCTTGTCAGAGCGAGCATACTGGCTTTTCTAAAACCACCAAAGAGAAGTTCCGGAAAATCCGCCTAGGTATATTACCATCTGCGTACCACCTCCCGCCGTGGTTACACCCACCGAAGCCAGCAACCTGTCGTCTCTGTGGGGAAGGGGAGGAGGACATCCTGCACCTCCTAACTATCTGCAGGGACCTATTATGGGAGCGCCGAATGCTACTTAGACCACTTTTTAACAGGAAAAATATACAGACCTGCAGACAAGCAGTGCTAGCAAGCTTCTCCGGCGAGGATGTCCAACTGAGCTGCCGTTTGGTAAAATTCCTAACCATTGTGGACACAAGATTAAAAAGCCAAACTAATCAACAAATGGTTGCATAACGACACAATCAAATAATCCTAAAGGCGATTCCGGACGGACGCGGACATCATCAAAAATGCAACAGATGGGCCGATCGCGCAACAAACTAAATGCAACTGCAACTGTCGGTTTTTAGCTGCACTGGATGGCTCCTGGAAGCCTGCCACTGCCGCACCCACACTTGAATCACGTCCACTTCGGATTTTCCGAACTGAACGACCTCAAAAGCGACCTTGGGCGGATGAGGTCCCTAACAATATTGCAACAGATGATCCAACCAAGCTATAAACTAAAAAGCTACCACAATCTTTGGGTTTTAACTGTACTGGAAATCCTTCTATCTGCGATCTTTGCACACAGAACATGCACTTTAATTCTATTCAGATCTGCGATCTTTGCACACAGAACTTGCACCTTATCTCACTCCAGCTAGGGACTCGGAACCATAATACCTTAGTGATGTCATTTTGAAAATTTTAACCAACCTCTCTTCGACTTTAAATGCGATACAAAGCTTTTGTAAAATCGTGTAACCCGATTTTTTGCTTATTTATTTGTGTTTTATCAAGTAAACTGTTGCAACAGTTTTAATTAATCATGCAAATAAAGTATGTTCATGCTCAATGCTATTGTGTGCTGCCGTTCCAAGGTCGTCTAATACTGCAACCAATGAAGATCTAGTGCAGTGAGCTGGGCGAAGGCCTGAAAATGCCGGATCAAGTAACTTATTACCCTCAAGGAAATTGGAGAAGATTATATTACATGTTTCTCAACGATTTTCACAGGAAAAGGGAGAAGAGATATCAGCTGGAAAGTGCTTAAAACGGGGGGATACGAAGAGGGTTCGTTGAGCAGTGGGACCACCATAGCTGTTTTACAGTCTGAAGATACAACTCAAGATGATAGCGAAAGATTACATAAGGACTTCAAAGGTTTAACAAGACTGTTACGGACCTGCTTTCAGAACTTTGGAGGAAAAGGATCTAATTGTGATCCAGACAGAATACAATTGGCAAGATTCAAAAAGTCAATGGTGTTGAGTGAACCTGATGGAGCACAGATTTCACCTGGATTTAGACAGACACAAACTGCATTTTAAATGGCACGCAGATTTTGGTGCAAGTGAAAACACATGAAAACATGAAATGAGGCCTGGTCAAAATGCTTTCAGTCTGAAATGCTTTCATTTAAAACCCATGCTCAATTAATTATTCCAGGGTGATTAAAATGTGTTTAGTTTAGATTTAACCTCACTATAGAACGTACATTTAATTTAAGAATTGTTTTTTTTTTACTTTTAAAGTAGCACATAATTGTGCTGAAATAACAGGTATTTTGCAGTGTAGAGAAGCACGTGACTTCAGTTTGCTTTAAGCAGCAGTTCACTAACCTTGAGATAAGGAATGGAATGTTTCCTCCTGTCTCCTCTCCATGAAAGACCTTTGTTCCTCTGTTCCCGTCTCAAGAGAACTTGGCTTTGTTGCATATTTTAGACAATGCATATTCAGTTCATAACACATCTTTCTTATAATATGTATTAATTAATCAACCATGCACCAACACTACACGTGGGGCAAACGCATTTTGCATGAAAAGCTATCTAAACCCAGTAGCGGTCGGTGGTGGGAGTGCCGCCGGGCGCTGACGTGGGGCGGGGGAGGGGCAGGGTGGGGGGTAGTAAACTATGGATTACGGCCGATTACAGGTAAGTACACATATGAATAAATAAAACGAATTTCGTTGCGCGCGCTGCATCGCATTTGAATAACTTACCGGTGCAATGCACTCGGTAAAGGGCTGTATTCAAATGAGGCCGCCGGTTTAATGGTGACTCGCCGTTTCTAAAAATAGGTGATACAAATGTATCCTCATTTTAAGATTTATTGGGGCGACATAAGAGAATTTCACCCATAATTCACCACTGTGACCAGACTCTATTGTCGCCAGTCAACATACCTTATCAATAAGTACGTATAGCGTCTATGTCCTATAATATAAATCACGCTCCGGTCCAGGGCATATACTCTTTATTTGGCAAACCACTGTTGTGTGAAAAGGGTAAAGAATATATAAGAGAACCCCTATTTTCAATGAGTATAGCTATCTTGTATGTGACAGCATTATCTAACATACCCACTCACACTGATATATACCTGCTTATAGAAAGTCAGGGTACCCTTCTCCGGGCCGCAAGTAGAAGGTATGGGTCTATACCCTTGATTCTTCTTATATCTTGTTATTTGTCGTATTATGAATCCACAGCTGTAATGCGGGAGAAAAAACAAACCGGGATGCAAATTAGCCTCTGCTTTCCTATTGTCACGCCCGCATGACCTCGTAAGCGCCCCCATATTCTTACCTTTCAATTCTAACGATTTGCGCTAAGCGGGACCCGATCGTCCTCTCCAGTCTTCCGATCCGGCATCTCATTATGCTTAACGATCCCGCGCTCACTATATGAGTGATACGCCCCCGTACGTGGGTATCAATTGCACGTCAGGTGAGACCACATGACTGGCGCTGTCAGCTTGGTCCCGCCATCTTTGAAAGGTGAGTTTCAACTCTGAAACATAGGCGCTTAATGCAAAACGAGGGATTGTCCTCTTGCACCAGTATACGTGCATACTAGTTGCACGTTAGATCTAACCATATGAGTGCCCCTATCTATTAGATCCTGCCATCTTAAAATGATGAAGTACATAGATACCTTATACGTATCGGGTGGTTGTCCTCATAAGTAGCCTTCACGTCTCACGTCATACTCAATCGGTGAGCGGAAAATAATAATGAAACCTATCACTTTCATTTTATCTCTCAGTTATTAATGGAGATAGTATGAGTGCATAATTGCATTCATCCTCTGTACTACTCACTTTTATTACTACTTTGTTTCTGCTGTTGCCTTAAAACATATGGTTGGTTGCAAACCAAAAGAGAAAAACGTTGCAAAACTAACAACACACCATATTTAGGCTATCAACTTCATCCAGTCCTCTCTTGTATTGAGTCCCTTCTGTACAGTGTTTAATCTCGAGATGTACCATTGTTCCCTGTTCTTTCTTTTAGTGTCCAAATTACCACCTCTTCTATTTCCAGTGCTCTTCTCTATAATGAACCACTCGAATTCTGTGTTTATGTTTGAGAGTGTGGTAATGGTCCACTAACGGGGCGTTCTGTTTATTTGTTTTGAGAGCTGACCAGTCTCAACCTCAATTCTCTTCCTGTCTCCCCTACATATGGTAACCCACATGGGCAGCATAACAGATAAACTACATTAGAGCTTCTGCAATTATTCAGCCTCTTAGATGTCAACGTATATCCATTGTATATCATTGTTTTTGTCACTAAACAGTGGTCACATATTGAGCAGCTTCCACATTTTTTGATACCCAACGCTCTTCCTTTTTGTAGCGTACTTTGTTGCATGGGTCTGGCCTCCCTGTATGTGTGAACTAAGCTCTTACGTAGGTTATCATTGCGTTTAAACACAAAACAGGGGCTTGCACAGTTTAACTTCCTCGTTTTCATTTAAAATATTTCAGTTTGAATTTACAATGTTTTTTATTTTGTTACTGACATTGGAGAATTGGCTAACGAATACTATTCTGTCATTAGTAGAGTCCTTCCTCTTATTGACAAAGCTCTTATTTAACATGCTTTACCTGTTATAAAACCGTGCTCTTTTAAATGCATGTTTTATCAATTTTTTTGGGGTAACCTCTGTCCAGGAGTTTATCTCTCAAGGTATCAGAGTGCTTATAAAAATCCCTTTGTGCTTTGGGATGATAACTCTAATAATGTAAGAGCGTATTCTTGTCAGTCGGCTTGGTGAAAAGCTCAACTTCCAAATGCCCATTCACATTTTTAATGGAGATATCCCAAAAATTCACTGAATTGTTGTTGTAGACTGCCAGGAATTTTAAATGTGGATTTCCCAGGTTCAGCCACTCTAAGAATTGCACCAGATCAACCTCTTGGCCCTCCCAGATAAAGAAAATATCATCAATGAAGCGGTGCTAAGACACAATATTTTCATAAAAAGGGGCCGCTTCATTGAAGATATACTTATTTTCGAAATTCCCTACATACAAACAGGCCAGACTTGGGGCACAGGTAGCCCCCATGCTGGTCCTTTTACATTGAAGGTAAAGATCCTCACCAAATAAGAACATATTATTTTTCAAGACAAGAGTAATACATTGCATGATGAATTCTTTATTCAGAGATAGTGCAAGGATTTGTACTCTGCGGAAATTATACACAAATACCCTGAAAGAAAGAAAAAGGGAGATCCGCGAAGGGGCGTGGGAGAAACTAATCCAGGCTGCAGAATTGAAAGACTCAGCCCTTTTTGGAAAACAGTTAATCACCCCTTTTTCAAAGATAATACAACAGTAAATATTGATACTGTGGTACCCCCAGAAGACTGGGTTGCCCATTTTGAAGGCATTTTTAACCCAGATGGTGCAAAAATAACTGAGAATATAAAAGGAAATTTTATAATGGTAGAACCCGTCAATTCTTTACCAATATCGCCAGAAGAGATTAAATTAGCTTTACAAAAATGTGCGAATGGTAAGGCTGCCGGCCCGGACGGGGTACCAATAGATGTTTTTAAGCAGTATATGGATTTCTGGATACCTATTTTAACGAATGTTTTTAATGCCACTATTGGGGGCTTTTTACCAGCTACCTGGGTTGAAAGTATCATCGTACCGATTTTTAAAAAGGGTGATAGTGGAAAGCCAAATTGCTACCGCCCAATATCTCTTCTTGACTCCACGTCAAAATTGATGGGCCGTATAATGCTGGAAAGACTTGAAATTTGGGCCAACGAGGAAAAAATACTGACCGATGTACAGTATGGTTTCAGAAGAGGAATTGGGACGGTAGAGCAGTGTTTAAACTTAGAGTTGATAATAGGGAAGTATACTTTAGCAAAGGAAGGGCGCTACACCTCTGTTTCGCTGACCTTACTAGTGCCTTTGATTTAGTCAATCACAGCAAACTATGGCAAACACTGAAGGGGTTAGGGGCCCCCACTGATATAATTACATACTTATCACAGATCTATACGCATTTAACATCTAGGGTACGGTTCGGAAAGAGGGGGGAATGTACACCTGACTTCAGTGTAAGGAGCGGCATCAGACAGGGTTGTGTATTAGCGCCCCTTCTTTTCTCTCTATATGTTAACAATGTAGACCCCTTTTTACAAAATCTTAGTGTTGATGCTCCGAAAGTTGGGACTCGTTCAACCCCCGTACTGCTTTATGCAGACGACGCTGTCCTTATATCAAGGACAGCGAACGGCCTACAAAATCTTATAGAAAACTTTGCCCTATACATGACAAAGAAAGATTTGAAATTAAATTTAAAGAAAACTTTTGTAATGACATGTGGGGGCAAAAAGCCTAAAAACAAACAACATCATGTAGGTGGAGTTTTAATTAACAGAGTCTCATCTTTCTCTTATTTGGGGTTGCTTTTTAATAAGAATGGTACATGGAACTTCCATATTGAATTATGTAATATGACATTTTTAAGATCAATAGAGAGCATTTTTAGATTTTCGGCGAAGATGGGAAATAAGCCCATCTGTGAAATCTTAGCACTCTATCGGAGCAAATGTATTTCAGGGGCCTGTTATGGAGCTGCTATTTGGGGTAGGTCTAACATCCTCTCCTACAGACCCAAGAAAATAAATTCTTAAAGAGATTATTGGCAGTCCCCAATGGGACCGCAAACTACACAATTCATAAAGAACTATCAGCTCTGTATATTAGTGATACAATAAATGTTGCAGGTCTTACCTTTTGGTACGGCATTTGGTCTAAGGACGAAACAAAATTCACAAAAGAATTAATTATGGACTGCCTAGCACTCGATCAGAGTAGGAAGATTCCATGGCTGGAGCATATTCACAATATTTTAAAACTTTGCAAACCTGACATGGATAGAAGAGACCCCCTTCTATACAGGAGCTTAGTAAACAGGAACTTAAGCACAAATATTTAAAAATAATGGAAAACGAAAGAGAACGGTCTGTCAGTCAAAAATACACTGTCATGTCATATTGTGAACGACCGCTTGTGAGAGGCCTACAGCCGTACTTAATATTGGTGAAAAACGTACAACAGAGATTTTACCTTACAAGGCTAAGGATGGGTATGTTACACCACCTAGTTGCTTTCCCTAGAGTGGAAAAATGGTGTCAGAAACTTCCGAATTGCCCATGTGATGGAAAATCTATGCAATCCACGATGCACTTTATTCTCTTTTGTAGTTTTTATAAGGATATCCGGAAATCAGTTTTAAAACCTCTTTTTTTATCAAACATGCTTTTTAATTATAAATATGCATTCAACCTTGTATGTAGTCTAGAAAATGTGAAAATTATAAGTACTGTTATTCGTTTTATACAACTTGCAGTTAGGAAACGAAAAGATTATTCACATCTAGATGCACTGATATATGAAAATTTAGATGATTATTTTTAATACCGTTCTTTTTTAAGTATGTACTGCTTGCCAAGATGTTCACTTTGTATTCTAGGTTTTACTATGTACTTCTTGCACTAGCACTTTATTTCCCACGATCGAATGTATTTACTCTTGATCAGTTTGTAAATCCTTAGTCCTTTCAGATCACCAAGAATGATTAATGATGGTCATATGGATTTCAAAAATATTCTAAAAAATAATTTATAAATGTATTTTAAATCTTTTAAATGATCCAGAACGACAATGTACATTTAGGAATGTTTTTATAGTATGCTTTTATGGTGAGATTTGTTGCACCGAATAAAGCTGATTTTGATTTGATTTGCATGATGAATTCTTTATTCGCACCTCTCGTGACTTCTTCCGTTAAGACATCCTCTATCACCATAATGGTGTCATTCTGTGGGATGTTAGTATATAATGCTTCAATGTCGAGGGTCACTAAAATCTGATTATGATTGTTAAAATTAGTGCCCTCGACAATGGAAATAATGTGAGCAGAATCCCTAATGTACGATTTCTGTTTCAGGACTAATGGCATACTAATGGCATACTTGCTGAGAGGCTCTAATAAGGACCCAAAATAGCTTACTATTGGCCGCATAGGGATATTCCTATCATTTTTTTGGGCAATCCGTAGATTGCATGAATGATAGCATTATCATTCTTGAGGAATTTATATTCCTCCAAACAGATCCATTCATTGTCACTGGCTATTTTCAATAACTCATACACCTGATTTTTTAATATCTCCATCTTATTACTTGGGACCTAGGTGTAGCGATCCCTGACATCAAGTAGTTCCAGCATCCTACTTTCATAGTCACTGGTATCAAAGATCACTACACCACCCTCTTTGTCAGCTGGTTTGATAGTAAGACTGACATCATTTTGTAAAGCTGCCGTCGATAATCTGTGTTCCCTCAACATATTATTGAAATCAGGATGTGCATCTCTAACTGCTTTCCTAACATTAACCTCTACAACCCGTTCAAATGTGTCTACATTTTTACACACTTGGAATATAGAGGGTGTAAAAGTGGATCTCCCCTTTAAACCAGAAATGTTATCTTTTCTCACACATTCTCTGTTCTCAAAGAACCTTTTGAGTCTAATTTTCTGAAAAAATGCCTTTAAATCTTTCTCCAAATTGAATTTATTGATGTTTGTTGTGGGGGCAAAACTAAAACCTCTCTCCAATATTTCTTTCTCTACATTAGTCGGAGCCCTTTTGGATAAGTTTATGATGGGAAATTTTTTTCCGCCAGTACCTCTGGTTTCGGGTCTTGAGATATTCCTGAGGTGGGTTCCTCATGTACTGGCCCCTGCCCTGATTTGAATTTATCCTCGTGCCTCTCCTTTGGCGGTGATCTAAAAAAATCACCATATTCGCCATTGGGGGCCGGTCCGCTCTGCTCTGATCTAGAAGGTCCCTCTTCATCACTACTGGACCCAGAGGTCTCGGAGAAGGTGACCCTTTTTCTCCCTCCCCTTGAATAGGTAGATCTTTGGTCATAGTGTCTTTCCCCTCTTTGTTCTCTATTCTGTTGGAAGTAATCCTTGTTAGTATATGGATATACAAGAACTTAACTGAATTTATTGATGTCCTTCTTTAATTTAATGTTTTTTTTATTATTAAGATATTCCTTGTACCCATTTACTTCTTGATTTAACTCATCCAGGCGTTTTGCCTCTTCTAATACTATGCTTTCTTTGAGGATCCGTTCTAAGTCCTCTATTTCCGGTTTCTCCAAAATAATCATTTCCTGAGCCGTTTCGATGATTAGCAGGATCCAATCGCGACTACATCTATTAGCAATTTGGGTCCAGATTTCTAAAAATGTCCTGTTCTCCACGAACAGACCCAGCTCATTGCGGACTTGTAGTCCAATTGGAATCACACTGGACTTCAGATACTCAATCAAGAATTCAGCATGCAACTCGGTCCTGATAAGCTTTTTCTTTAAACTCAGGGCCTTCCCCCACTTGTCATTATTACCTGTAACAATTGTAAATTTGTTACCATTCTTCGAACTTGTACCAATAATTTTATTAAATTGGTCTTCCATAAACCCAAAGGTTTTAAATGGGTCCATATTTAATGCTAGATTCAATGTATAATGCTGTTAAATAACAGTCGTCTCAAACAGAGCTCTCCAACCCGAGGGTTGTGCAAGTAACCTTGAAAACAAGGAGAGGGGCCCCCCTACTCAAAATGGACAGGGCACCAAACAGACTGAATAGTCAAAAATTAGTTATCCCTTTAGAGACACTAGATCAACCACATAATCACATACAGATACACCCTACTAATGGTCACAGTCAACAACACCTCACCAAGGGAACACACTAACTCAGGATGTCAAAACACTTATGTGCTCATTTAATAAAAATGTAAACAATTTTCCAATAAAAACATACATTTGTTCTATTTTTAGAAAAGGCGAGTCACCATTAAACCGGCGGACTCATTTGAATACGGCCCTTTACCGAGTGCGTTGCACCGGTAAGTTATTCATAAGATATTATGCATGGGCATGAATGCACATTAGGTGTCACATGGTGATGAAAGCAGTATGAATGCATGTGTGGGGTAACTCACTTATGGATGTTGGAGCACTTATTAGTGGTTCTTTGATGTAAAATCGTTTTACTGTTTTTTAAATATAACTTGTTTTTAAAAAAACTCTCAAAACATCAGAATAAGAATAAAATCAAGTTGGAGAGTTGTGATATTATGATTGGGTAGGGTTTCTCTTGTGTGATAAAATCTCCACTTTTCTCACATAATAGGGTTATTGTATAACACAAACGGAAGGAGAAGATTTATTCATATGTTTGTCCTGATGAAGGTGGTTATATCGGGTTAATCCACTGAAACGCGTCAACGCTGGAGTTTAAGTTAAATTTGTAAAAGACAGAAACATATGGGGACAGAGAATTTATTCTCCTGCGGTGTGCTGTCTATTGTCTCAAATTAACAACTTAATGACAAATTTGAGTGTCTTATCATATTCTTTTCCTGGGGGTTGTTTTTATTTAATTATTGATGACATTGAAATATATCATGTTTTTATGACATATTGAATGTACTATGGGGTATTTTATTGTATGTTTTTATTGAAAAATTGTTAACATTTTTATTAAATGAGCACATAAGTGTTTTGACATCCAGAGTTAGTATGTTCCCTTGGTGAGGTGTTGTTGACTGTGACCATTAGTAGGGTGTATCTGTATGTGATTATGTGGTAAATTCCTAAAGCGTCAAAGGGAGAACTCTTGAGTACGGCCTAATAGTTTGCATTCCCTTATGCGGCCACTAGTGAATGGTAAATAACCCTGAACATGCTACATGAAGGAGGGGGGAGTTGGGATTTGCCTGACAACTATTAGAGCCCTGACTTTGAGGGGGATTGTGTTGTTACTTCATTACATGTGTAGAGTCAGAAATAAAGTTTATAAAAGCAAGTGTTTGGCTGGACATTGATTTATTATTCGTACTGTTTCCACTTTTGGTTATGAATTGCATTAAGTGACCTGGAGCTATATCCTCCTCGAGGGAGCCTTGACTGCTTCACCACACCTACCACTGAGAGTCAAGTGCAGAAGGGGTACTTGTCCAGTTGAGGAGGAGCAATAGTAAGCCGGGCCCCGGGACTTCCCGAGTAAAAGGCCTCAACCATCACTGTTAGGCCCAGTAACCCCTGCTTGAGCCACGACCCTCTGAAAGGGGTTCTGACAGGCACTCTGTAGTACTATCAGTGATAGATTGCACATAAATTACAGGATAGCATGGTATGGATGGCGGTAGACAGAAATACACATAATAAAAAATATTTGGAAAAAACTATTGGATTTGCAAAGATTGAAGGAATGAATGTAAGAAGCAAAGATGTCAAGTCACAAAGCTAGGTGTGGTGAACAAGTTGAAAGAGATGACACCATTTTTTATGATCAAATAGTGAGGGGACTGAAAGAAGAAAGCATATAGAAACACATGTAACTTGAAAAATTAGGATGTTTTTCAGCAATGAGTTGTGTGAAAATATGAAAAAGACAACAAAAGCAAAACTTAAGTTGCCTATAATGTCACTTCAATTCAACTCAATAAATCTTTATTTGATCTTAAAAAGATCATAAAAGCACAGAGTAAAAACAATTCCATAAAACATATAAAATAAATGCAGTATCATAAATAACATTCTCAATACATTCATGATTAGCTAAAGACATAAAAATCACATCAATCCATCACATGAAACAAATTGAATTAAAAGAGAGTATAACTGTCTCTCTAGACCCCTCAACTACCTTACTGGCTCCCCTCTTTGTGGTTTCTACTGCAAATAGCCATCTTAAAAAACAATAAAGCTATAACAGATATTAGGGCAATTTAAGATTTGAAGGAATAACCTTACAATTTCTAAAAGGCTAACTTTTTCAATGTGGGTTTAAGACAAAGCTGAAAAAACTTACAATAGAAGCCACGGAAAAACATAAAATGTTTAAAAGATTGTTCTGCCTTACCATTGCACGCTACCCCACGCATTTGCCCCATTATAAAAACATGCTAAACGCTAAACCAACCCCTACCTGAATCTAAAAAGGAGAGACTTCTCACAACGTGTTAAGTCTAGCATAAGGTACATAGAAGTATCGCCTGTCGCAAAAATGGAGTAATGATGGCAAATAGTGTGTTTACAAATAGCCTCCTGAATCCTCTGTGAGGAGGTATGTTCAGGAAACCTCTGCTTGACCACCCTTTTTTCGGTCTTAGTAATTAAACCAGGGGTACTAAACAAATCAGGAAGACCAATATCAACCAGGGATTTACGGACATTGTCCAGACATGGTATGGAGAGTCCCTTATCCAGACTCAGAAAGTCCTCAATAACTGCCCTATTGAAACTTGCCTCAGTATTACTTCACACGCTCACCCAAAGCAGGAGGGGTGCCGGTTTATAGTATCTGAAATGTACTCTAGGTTCAGTTCGGAGTACAAAATAAAATTTACACATGAGGGCGGAAGGATTCAACAGTCTCCTACAGATTCAGTTTTCATCTACTTGTATGGTAGCAGCATTATGAAATCCACAACCCCCTGGTTCCATATGTGGCAGTTAGGGCACATTGCATTATGTACACTTTAATAAACGGGGAAATCGTGGACCTATCGTCCTTAGCTAAATAATAAATGGAACCTGCTGCCCTTCTGAGTTTTCTACCGGGCTGTATTTATTTGTATCTGCCAAGAATCACTTGACTCACACACCAGTCCCAAATCGCAGAAATTTCCTGCTGCACTAAACTGTTTCTCGCCTAGTTTTAATACTGCAAAGCTTTCCTATCAGGTCCGCAAGTCATAACGTGTGATTTCGCAAAATTTGTTTTTATATCTAGAGTACTCATAAATGATACAAAAGATTCCACCGGGATACGCAGCGCACAATGGGGGATATTCACAAGAACGTGTGCTAAACATCTCCAAAAAATGTTAATGCAACTTTACACATCGCAGCCCATCGCGGGAAAATAACCCTGTGTTAACGTGGAATTCACAACACGGCGGTACCATGCGATAGTCCCCCGAAAACGCGGCCAATGTCCGCAATACAACCACCGCGACTGAGATAAAAACACAAACCCCAACGCGTAAAAAGACGCGATGTGCCCAAACGCGATAAGAAAACAGTGACAACCAGCGAGAGGCCAGCAATACCCACGCGTAATGCGGGAAAAAGCACAAGAACAGCATACGAAAAATGCCACTAAAAACGAAATCAACTGCGGAGTACCACAGATGCACCCTGACCGACTGCAGAGGACAACATGAACCCCACAATCCCCACGGAGGAACACCCAGGAATACAGGGCTCGTGGAAGGGCAATGAGAAGAGGAAGAGGAAGACGGATTACAGTCTACAGGAAAACCCGATTATCGCCATGGATGAGACAGAACACCACCACAAACTGTACGTCACCCCCAACGTGTCATTGGCAACAAAGAGGCAAAGATGGCACACCACCTCGGACCATGTGAATGCCGTCGCATGGCAGAGGAGGACAATGGAAGAGCACAAGAGGCGCTGGACTGATGTGAATGGCAAAACCAAGCAGAAACTCGCTGCCAACACGAAAGCAGCAACGCACCCCGGAGGAGGGGGGCCAGCAGAACACCAGGAGCTGAATGCCATGGAGAAGATGGTGGCCACAGTCACCAGTCGGGAGACGGTGACATGAGTTGGTGATCTGGACACTGCCCAACATGACCCAACATTACATCAACATGGTGCGTAGCGACTTGGGAGTGGGGGGACGGGGGGAGATGGGCACAATGGCACACATGCACAATCAAGCAGGGCACACTGCACACCCACAATGACTCTGGATCATGTCCCTGATCCCACAGGAACACCTCAGCACACACACAAACACCAAGTAGTCCCACAAACACCATGTGCCCAAAGGGGCACCCACCCAACACATCAACATTCACACAACCAACACATGCCCATGTGCGAAACACAGCAAACATGCATATACGTCAGCCACACTGACAATGCAAGAGACACCACATGACGAGTAGCTTGGCTGCAGTCCTATCATCATGGCAATGTACACGGCACGACACTGAGGTGGCTGAGTGCGGACAACACCCGAAAAGGAGCAGATCACACTCGGACACAACTACCTGCACAAACAACCCCTGACGTCAACGACACATCTGCGGACAAACCATGCCCAAGAGTCACGACTCGACAAAGAGCACAAGTTACCCAAGTCTGCAACATCTCAGCACCGTGGAAGCACAGAACTGACAGGCACACCGCATGAAAGGGATCAGTGGCAGACAAATCAGAGCCGCAGGAGTGAATCACCCACCGTGCAGCATACGCACATAAGTATAAGTGCACCTCGACATTGACAACATCCCGGTACAAACAGCAACACCTCCACAACAGAACACAGGACACAACTGGTGCCGCAAATGTGCACAACATGGCAAATCACATCTGGCACAGCAGGAAACTGTGACATGACAATGTACAAGTACAACCTGTAACCTGCAAATATGTTTTATTCACACATGCTGTGCCTGTGGACATTTTGTACTGTCCCATGATTGCCAGGGACGGCCACAATGTGACGTTCTCATGAGAAGAAATTGGCAATGATGTTGTTCCTACGGGCCATTCCGGCCGCAGCTTCAGTAGGATGTGGGCCACCTGCCCCATCGTTCCCATCATCGTCCGGTACTTCTGGAACTGGGATCCATGGGGCATTGGTGCGTACACAGATGTTGTGCAACACACAACATGCAACGATCATCTTGCACACGATGTCCGGGCTGTACAGGAGCTTTCCACCTGTGCCGTCCAGGCACCTGAAACGTGACTTCAACACGCCAAATGTGCGTTCAACGATGCCCCTGGTGCTTATGTGGGGCGCATTGTACTGCCTCTGGGCGGGTGTGTTCGGGTCTCGGAGGGGTGTCATCATCCAAGGGCAGAGTGCATATCCTTGATCACCTGGGACAGTGCAGAGAGAAAAGAGTCAATACTTGGTTCGGCATGATGTGTTGGCAGGCCCACTAGTCCACTGATGCCTGTGCTGGCTGTGTGTGGGGTGAGTGTAAGCCAGCCCTCAGGGAGTAGCTGGTGCTGGCAACAACTCCAACAGTCATCAGGCACTCAGAAATGCAATGTCAGAACAACAAGGGAGCATGACTTGAGTCGCACAGGGTTAGTGGCCCCGGATGCACAGCGGCCGACACGGGCCTACCGCCACGGGACGCTGACCTGCGGGAGACTGGGGTAGGGTCATGAGGGCAGAGCAGGGTCTCGTATGTCTCAGAGGGTGCCTTCCGCGGAGTGTCTCGGGGGAGAATGGGAGGTGTACCCCCAGGGCATGATGCAGAGGGCACATGCCAGCTGTGTCCGGCAACATGGCAGATATGAATGCCACAGACTCATGCCAGTCACCAAGTCTGTACCTGCCTGTTGCTGATGACAACCCCCAGGCCACAGGCTCAGACACCAACAATGTTCCGCCAGAGGCTGATGGTCACTCACGGCGCACAGGGTTAGTGGCACCAGGTCAGTCCTTGCTACTGGTTGCCCTCCTCCGTAACGGTGATCCGTGTTTCCACCGGACTGTGACGCATCTCCCTCTCAATCCTCCCCCTGCGTACACTGGCATGGACCCTGCCATTGATTAATGATGACTCAGTTCAAGATGTGGGACATGCTGGACTGCAGTGTAGTCCGGCTGCAGCGGTGGAGTATGTCAACGAATGGGGACCCCTGGGGGCCTGTGTCACGGAGGACAGCGATGGCCTGAGGAGGCCGCCAAGGTCATGGGCATGGGTCTTGGAGCTAGCACCGGCACGTGGTGGGCCCTCTTTGACATACGACTGTGTCGGCAGGTGAGCAGTGCTTGGAGCGCTGGGGCGGGCAGGCCTGGTCTGGGTATCAGTGTCCTGGGGAGCAGCAGGCGCACAGGCTCGCAGGCCCCGCTGCTCACGGCGTCGGCCTCGTGGCAGACTGCGAGGCGCCGCCCTGGCAGTGACATTGGCCTTTCCAGGAGAGAACCACACTCTGCGCCACGGGGTTTTTGTCCACACCCCTGCGCAGGCCTGGAGTACTCCGGGCCAACCCACTACGCTCACGCACACAGGGGGGGACGCAGCGAGCGACATGTCCGCGATCTGACCCACGGCCTGGGGTTACATGGTTGCGTCCACTGTTCACTACTCTCCAGTCACCAGCAGTTGATGTCTGCATGGACATATCTGTGGTTTGCATACCCATGTCTGTCCAGCACATCCACGCCTCACTTGTCATTGTGTACATTCCCATTCACGGGTCACTTGCATCCTTCGCACACGGCTGCATTCCGCATCTCCACAAGTTCAGCTGTTGTGTGGCTGTGGTGCCATGATATAGCTGTATTGTGTGCAGGGGAAGCCCAGGATCACCATGGAGTTGTGTTGTCGTGTCTGGTAGGTGGGCATGTTGATTGACATGTTGTATGTGGTTTGGTCATGTGTGCATTCCCACAGTTGTGCGTTGTGTGATGGTGGCTTTGAGGTGTGTGGTGTGTTGATTTGGCACTTACCAACGAGCAGTCCAGTTCCATAGATGCCATCCTGGAAGCGCTGGTTGATGATGGACTGTCGGAAGATGTAGGAATCGTGCACACTGCCGGGGTAGTTTGCGACGACATTGGTAAACATTCCCCGGTGGTCCACTATTGCCTGCACATTGATGGAATGCGTGTGCTTTCTGTTGCGGTAGTGGTGTGCAGTATCTGCAGGGGGCACAAGTGGGACATGTGTGCAGTCAATGGCCCCCAACACGTGTGGGAAGCTAGCAAAGGTGTAGAAGCCTTGCTTTGTCTCCAGCTGTTCCTGTGCAGTGTGGGGGAAGTGAAGGTACTGGGGTATGAAGCTGATGATGGCATCCAGAACAGGTGTGATGAACTTTGATAGGGCTGGCTGTGAGACTCCTCCGACTCTGGTAGTTGTTGGTTGGAAGGTACCAGAGGCCAACAGGTGCAGCACAGCCAGCAGCTTTGTCTGCGGAGGGATGTTGGTTCTCCGCTGGGTTGGGACCGTCAACCTGTGGGCGATGTGGGTCATGATGCGGATGATGGTTGTCCTTTTGAGCCTGTAGTGGGCAATGACTTCCTCGGGCGTTAGGTCTGTGAGACTGGTGCGTTTTCGGTAGGTCTGCTGTCTTACTCTGCGCTGCCTCTGTGGTGGTCCGGGGGGGTGCGGGTCCGGGTCCTGGAGGTGGTGGCGGTCCTGGGGGTGGTGGCGGTGGGTGTTGTGGCCCTGTTGGGGCTCCGAGCTGCACGATGAGTAGCTCCATGGCGTCGTTTGTTCTTCGGGTGTGGCTGTGTGCGGGGCTCCGTTGCCTACTGCAGATAGTCATCAGGCTTTACACCAGCAGGAGGCAGGTGTTAAATACCTGCTGCTACCGCGGCTTATCGCGTGGTTTTGACTCGCATCGCAGATCTGGCAGTTCGTTGTGAAAGTGGTGTTGTGGTGTTTTCGTGTGTTTTTGTACGGGAACGCCTACTCTGCATCTCATTAGGGTTAGTTGGTGGTGTCCTCCCTGGGGATATGTTTTGGGGCAGTTATCGTGGGAATACTGGCGATGTCTGCAGTTTGCACCCGCTTGTGAATGGGGTGTTAAATCTATCTCCACTTTTGATGGGTTAAGGTTGAGATAATTCGGCGGTAGGTCCTTGTGAATATGCCCCAAGGAGTTCTAGCTAACACTTAAATTCCCATGGTGAAAAGCATCCCGTTTAATCACAGTTAGACATCCCCATTTTTTATTGTATACGGGTCCCAAACCCATACATTATTGTGAAAAAGCTTTTTCTAATAGTGGTATTTTCAACAGAAAAATCAACATGGACTGAAAGAGGCTGGCTCCAGCTCGAGAACTGAGCATCATTACATTAGAGCAGTAAAAAATCATTGTTGTTTGTCACTGCTATGACGTGATGGCAGGTGGTAACAGTAATTAGAAAAGCTTGCTTAAGGATCATGGAAAGGTGTGGGACCCATCTGTAGTATGAGAGCAGAAATGTGATGCCTGATATAAATCTTGGATCGCCGGCAGTGAAAATAAATAGCTTGTGCGGCTAAATCCCACATTTCAAACGTAACCCCTTCGATGCTCATGACGAGCTGGACTCGTCATGGCAAACAGTGGTCGTGTGCTCATGACGAGTCCAGCTCGTCATAAGACCACCCACAGGGGAAGCGCTGGCGCTCCCCCCGTGGGAATCCGATCGTCGGGTTTTTTGGGGGGAAGGCAGGGGAAGGGCTTCCCCTGCCTCCCCCCGCCCCGCCCCTCAATGACGTCAGCGCGCGAGGCGCGCTGACGTCATGGGAGTTTCCCTTTGTTCCCTGACGCGCTGGAAGCCATTTGCTTCCAGCGCGTCGGGGAATAAGGTTAGTTTTGGCTCCGGGGAGGGGGATTTGAAACAGAAGAGGCATCGAGGGAAAGGAAAACCCTTCCTTTCCCTCGATGCCTCTTTGTGCATTCCTGCTGCACGATCATGCGATCGTGCAGCAGGAATGCCCACTAGACGCCAGGAATTTTTTAAAAAACGGAAAATACTGTTTTGGGGAGCGGCCCCTTGGGCAAAGGTCGCTCCCCTTTTGGGGGCCTTATGTTTTTGGTGCTCTGCCCCCTGGGGGGCAGTTTTATTTATATAGCGCGGGGCTTTACCCGAAGGTGTGAGAGCGCTTCACAATAGGAACAGTAACATTACATGATGAGAAGGTTACAAGTGAGCATAATACAAAAGCAAGCGTTACATTACATGAGGAAAAAGTGACAATTGTGCATGATACATGAGATACAAAATACAAATAGAGGTATAATACTGCAATAAGTGGCAGAACACACTGGGAAGGCACTTCTATAGGCATGGAGTACAGAATTTCCTATAGTGGAAGAACTTCCTTGAGGGAGTACAGAGGGCGTGAATTAAATGAAGGGTACACAAATCCAGCACAGCACGCAAGGGTGAGGAATGTACAGGAAAAAGTACAAATTTACAATGAAGAGCGAACTTCCTAGAGGGGGCTGAGAGTGAAAGTATTAGTTCTGAAAGTGTCTTTGGAAGAGAAGAGATTTGAGGTCAGCTTAGAAGATCCGGGTAGAGGAGGTGGCACGGAGCAATGGGGGAAGCAAGTTCCAGATTCTCACCGCATTGCCTGAGAAGGATTGCGCCATCGATCTTTCCCTTTTGAAGACGGGGGGCTCAAGCAGAAGTTTTTCGCATTGCGAGAAGGGCGAGAGCCACCGGACAATTTCAATTTATTCGCCAGGTAACGAGGGGAGGACGTGTGTAAGGCTTTGTGTGTGATGCAGGCAGTTTTGTAAATAGATCTTGCCTCGATCGGAAGCCATCAAAGAGAGGACAGGATAGGAGTGACGTGGTCGCTTCGTTTAGACCCTGAAATGAAGCGAGCTGCTGAATGGAGGATGGATTTGAGAGGGGAAAGGTGGGATTTGGGTAGGCCCGTCAGAAGAGAATTGCAATAATCCAGTCTTGAGAGAACCAGAGATTGTACCAAGGTTTTTAAGTCTTTCTCCGGGAAGAACCGACGGATCCCCCATAGAAGGCGCAACTGGTAACGTGCGTTCTTAATAATAGAGTTGATGTGGGAGATTAGGTTGAGTCTTTTGTCAAGAATGACACCTAGGGATTTAGCGCTGTCGACAATGATGAGTTTGTTGTTGAGTAGGTTCAGCTGATCCATCCAAGATTGAACAGGAGGAGGTGAGAGAGAGGTAGAGAGGAGGAGGAATTCAGTTTTGGCGGGATTCAGAATGAGTTGGTGAGCTAACATCCAGTTGTGAATAGAGTTGAGAGTAGAGTTGAGTAGTGAGAGATCGTGTGCGGAAGATAAAGGTATCTTCCCACTAGTCCATCAGGCATTTATTTGTGGAGAGTGACCCCTTGGGTGGCAGAATAGCAGTATGTTTTTAGGCCCATCTGCCCCCAAGGAGGGCAGAAGCCACTAGACACCAGGGTTTTTTAATTTTTGTGTTGGGGAGTGGCCAAAAGGGCAAGGGTTGCTCCCCTTTTACGGGGGTGAATATTTTATTTATACTCTTTGGCCCACCTACCCCTTAAATTGGCTGGTGGATTGTGTGTGGACTGGTGCATTATTTGCATATGTGATTGTAATGTTTTTTTTCTCCTTTTTATTCTAGTGTAAAGCTTTTTATTCCTGTTTGCGGTTTCGGCAGTGGTTGTTCTGCAGTTTTGCGTAATTGCATTTATTTGGTAAGAAAAATATTTTTGTTGTGTGTACTCCAAATGAGTATTATTGTAATGCATGAATGAATTTTTTTGTAAGTGGTGTCATAATGGCAGCATATTTGTTAGTGTTCAGAGCATGAAATTCTTTGCGATGTTTTGCATTGTCTTATGTGTAATTTTTTTTCTTCTTTTTTAGTGGGATATTGTTGATTCTTACTGTGTCTGTGCAGAGTAGGTGGTGGTGAGTCTAGCTGCTTCTGTCACGTGAGTGGTATAGTGTTGGAGTATATAGGTCTTTGTGATAAAGCTACATTTTGTTTATTTCTTTTTTTACAAAGGGTTTGTTGTTGTTGACTTGTTTGACAAGTAACCTTTATTAGTAAGCATTATGGCTAGCCGTAGAATTACTGCTCAGCAGGTGGTTGGTTTGCTTCTTGAATCTTCCTCTGAGCAGGATTATGAGACTGACAGTGCGTCTGAGGGAGAGGAGGGAGGGAGGGAGGGAAGATTCAGGCAGTGAGTTTTCTCTCCACATGGAATCATCGGATGATGAAGGTACTCTCAGTGCAGATGAAGTGCCTGTTTTAGAGGAGGATACTACTGTGCCGATGGTGCAAGAGGCATCTGGATTGCAGCCTGGGGCTACTAGGCTTCCTACTGGAAGTGCTGGACTCTGGGTTGATCCAAACATGGTGCAGCCGGTGTTGCCTGCCTTTAGTGGTTATGCAGGGTGTAGAGTGGATTGTGAACATTATTTGCCTATACAGTATTTTCAGTTGTTTATGGATGATGTATTTTTGGGTGAGATTGTTGAGCAGACTAATTTGTATGCTGAACAGTTTTTGAGGGACAACAGTGCCAGACTTAGGCCCCATTCTAGAGCTACCCGGTGGAGTCCCACAAATCTGGAAGAGATGAAGAAGTTTTTGGGTTTTACTTTTTTGATGGGTTTGATAAGGAAGCCGTCCATGGGTTCATATTGGTCTACCAGTCCCTTGATGGCAACGGCCATCTTTCCTGCAGTTATGACTCGTGATCGGTATTTACTTTTGCTTCGGATGCTGCATTTTGTTGATAATGGTTTGGCGTTGCCACGAGATCACCCTGAATGTGACCGTCTTTTTAAGATTCGGCCTGTTCTTGATCACTTTGTAGATCGATTTTCAGAGATCTATACTCCAGGGAAAGAAATATCTATTGATGAGTCTTTGGTCCTGTTCAAGGGCCGTTTGGTTTTTAGGCAGTACATTCCTAGCAAGAGGGCACGCTATGGAATTAAGCTGTATATGTTGTCTGAGAGTAGGACAGGATATGTTTTTAATTTGCGTGTGTACACTGGTAGGGATTCCACTATTGACCCCCTGGTTGTCCGTCCACTTTTGGAGTTTCAGAGAAAATTGTGTGGGATCTTGCTAGAGGACTGTTTAACAGAGGCCACCATTTGTACCTTGATAACTTCTACACTGCTGTGCAATTGTTTAAGGAATTGTTCAAAGTGGACACTTTTGCTTGTGGCACAATCCGCTCTAACCGTAAAGGTTATCCAAAAGAGCTTGTTTGCAAAAAACTTCAGAGGGGACAGTGCAGTGCCTTGCGTAGTGAGGAACAGCTAGCTGTGAAATTTGTGGACAGGAGGGATGTGTACATGCTGACTACCATCCATGATGAGAGTACTTCACCTGTGGCTGTTTGGGGTCAGATTGCTGAAGTGCGCAAACCTGTGTGCATTTTAGACTGCAATAAGCACATGGGTGGTGTTGATAGAGTAGATCAGAGGTTGGAACCTTACACTGCTATTCGTAAGGCTTACATTTGGTATAAGAAGTTGGCCATCCATCTCTTCAATTTAGCAACTTTCAATGCTTTTGTTGTGTTCAAGGAGTGTTCTCCTGCGTCAAAGTTGACTTTTGTTCAGTTTCAGCAGTCTGTCATAGGCAGCCTTGTTGTTGTGGAACAGGCAAGTGTTCCTAGAGTTGGAGTGGTGGAGGATGTGGCTCGATTGAAAGATCGCCACTTTCCTGATCACATTCCTCCTACACCCTCAAAAGACTTTCCCACTAGGAGATGTAGAGTCTGTTGGCGAAGAGGTACGCGGAAGGAGACTCGTATGTACTGCCCTGAGTGTCCTTCTAACCCTGGGCTGTGTGTGCCTGCTTGTTATAGAGCGTACCACAAGCAAAAGAATTATTGGGAGCAACCATGAGTGGTAAAGTGAACTGCCTGGTCTGTAATGTTTAAGAATTGTTGTTCTGTTTCAAGGTTGGCATTAGTGCAATGTATTTAGTTTCTGATTTTGTGTTAGTAGATTTGTATCTATTTGCAATTTGTTTGTGTTTTCTTTTTTGTATAAAAAAATCCTAAATGTGATGGTGGTGTGTGTAGGCTGGTGCTTGGCTGGCGGTGTGCGTGGAGTGGCGCTTGGCTGGCGGTGTGCGTGGAGTGGCGCTTGGCTGGCGGTGTGCGTGGAGTGGCTCTTGGCTGGCGGTGTGCGTGGAGTGGCTCTTGGCTGGCGGTGTGCGTGGAGTGGTGCTTGGCTGGCGGTGTGCGTGGAGTATCGCTTGGCTGGCGGTGTGCGTGGAGTGGCGCTTGGCTGGCGGTGTGCGTGGACTGGCGCTCGGCTGGCAGTGTGTGAGTAGTGACTTGCTGCTGGTCACTACACACACTGCTAGCCGAGCGACACTCCACACACAATCAATCAGCTTGTGTGGTTGCTGTGTTAGGAATGTGGGCGTGTGAAAGTGACGGGCCCTTGAATGGCGCTGTTTGCCGGTGTGAGTGTTGTAATGTGATGGGCCCGCGGCTGGTTGTGTGAATGGTTTTGTATTTGTCACACGTATGAAAGGTGTATGAATGGCCTGTAAAGAGGTTGGTGCCTGGTCGTGGCTTTACAGCTCACGAGCTGTGAGTCAATGGTTCAGTTTCTCATCCTTTCAATTATTAACAGTGCATTTCATTTTTGTGAAATCACTTGTTAATACAATTGTATATACTGAACCATCACTCACCCTCGTGCCAAATCCAACCAGTATGTGTGTGTGCTTGAGGATTAGATGGCTGTGCAGTAATATTTTTTTTTGTCTTTCTCAAGCAGGGTGTACCTTGTCCCTTTTTGTGAATGTTGTAATGTGTTTGTTTCGTGCCTGGTGGTGTGAATGGTCTTGTGTGTATCACGTATGAAAGGTGTGTGAATGGCCTGTAAAGCGGTTGGGGCCTTGACGTGGCTTTACAGCTCACGAGCTGCGAGTCACTGGTTCAGTTTTTTGTCCTTTCAATTATTGACAGTGCATTTCATTTTTGTGAAATCTCTTGTTAATAAAATTGTATATACTGAACCATCACTTGCCCTCGTGCCAAATCCAACCAGTATGTGTGTGTGCTTGAGGAATAGATGGCTGTGCAGTAATCTTTGTCTTTTTAGTCTGTCTGCCAAGGTGTACATTCCGTCTCAGAATAACCTACCAACTGTAGATATTGTCGTAAACGAAACACCCATGGGAGTACATGGTGATATCTCTCTTGTGGATCCCAACAAGTTATGGTACCCACAATGTCCTGCAAACCTCAAAATGTCTGTCACATTTTCCTTGCAATATTGTGCCAAAATGTTCACGCTGCAGAAATAAACAACACATTATCTCAAAATGACCTGGTTTTGCAAGGGGGGTCACCTGGGTTTTAGGCCCGGGGCTCGGCGGCCACCTAGGGAAACCTACCAAACCCACACATTTCTGAAAAGTAGACACCCGGGGGCTTCCAGGGAGGTATGGCTTGCATGGATCACCCAATGTTTCCTTACCCAGAATCCCCTGCAAACCTCAATTTTAGCTGAAAAAATCACTTTTTTCACACATTTTTGTGTGGGAAAGTGTGGCATCACCGGGCTCACACAAATTTCCTACCACCCAGCGTTCCCCCAGGTCTCTCGATAAAAATGGTGCCTCACTTGTGTGGGAGGCCCAAGTACCCGCGACAGGCAAGGGCCCACAACGTATTGAGGCGACCTCAAAATGGCCTATCACAAAACGACCTGGTTTTGCAAGGGGGTCCCATGACGTTTTGGCCCGGGGCTCGGCGGCCACCTAGGAAACCTACCAAACCCACACATTTCTGAAAAGTAGACACCCGGAGGCTTCCAGGGAGGTATGGCTTGCGTGGATCCCCCAACGTTTCCTTACCCAGAATCCCCTGCAAACCTGACATTTTGCTGAAAAAATCCCTTTTTACACACATTTTGTGTGGTAAAGTTGTGGCATCACCGGGCTGACACAAATTTCCTACCACCCAGCGTCCCCCCAGGTCTCCCGATAAAAATGGTGCCTCACTCGGGTGGGAGGCTCAAGTACCACGCGACAGGCAAGGGCCCACAACGTATTGAGGCGACCTCAAAATGGCCTTTCACAAAACGACCTGGTTTTGCAAGGGGGGTCACCTGGGTTTTGGCCCTGTGCTCGGCGGCCATCTAGGGAAACCTACCAAACCCACACATTTCTGAAAAGTAGACACCCGGGGGCTTCCAGGGAGGTATGGCTTGCGTGGATCCCCCAACGTTTCCTTACCCAGAATCCCCTGCAAACCTCAATTTTAGCTGAAAAAATCACTTTTTCAGAAATTTTTGTATGGGAAAGTGTGGCATCACCGGGCTCACACAAATTTCCTACCACCCAGCGTTCCCCAGGTCTCCCGATAAAAATGGTGCCTCACTTGTGTGGGAGGCCCAAGTACCCGCGACAGGCAAGGGCCCACAACGTATTGAGGCGACCTCAAAATGGCCTTTCACAAAACGACCTGGTTTTGCAAGGGGGGTCACCTGGGTTTTTGGCCCTGTGCTCGGCGGCCATCTAGGGAAACCTACCAAACCCACACATTTCTGAAAAGTAGACACCCGGGGGCTTCCAGGGAGGTATGGCTTGCGTGGATCCCCCAACGTTTCCTTACCCAGAATCCCCTGCAAACCTCAATTTTAGCTGAAAAAATCACTTTTTTCAGAACTTTTTGTGTGGGAAAGTGTGGCATCACCGGGCTCACACAAATTTCCTACCACCCAGTGTTCCCCCAGGTCTCCCGATAAGAATGGTGCCTCACTTGTGTGGGAGGCCCAAGTACCCGCGACAGGCAAGGGCCCACAACGTATTGAGGCGACCTCAAAATGGCCTTTCACAAAACGACCTGGTTTTGCAAGGGGGGTCACCTGGGTTTTGGCCCTGTGCTCGGCGGCCATCTAGGGAAACCTACCAAACCCACACATTTCTGAAAAGTAGACACCCGGGGCTTCCAGGGAGGTATGGCTTGCGTGGATCCCCCAACGTTTCCTACCCAGAATCCCTGCAAACCTCAATTTTAGCTGAAACAAATCACTTTTTTCACACATTTTTGTGTGGGAAAGTGTGGCATCACCGGGCTCACACAAATTTCCTACCACCCAGCGTCCCCCCAGGTCTCCCGATAAAAATGGTGCCTCACTCGGGTGGGAGGCCCAAGTACCCGCGACAGGCAAGGGCCCACAACGTATTGAGGCGACCTCAAAATGGCCTTTCACAAAACGACCTGGTTTTGCAAGGGGTCACCTGGGTTTTTGGCCCTGTGCTCGGCGGCAATCTAGGGAAACCTACCAAACCCACACATTTCTGAAAAGTAGACACCCGGAGGCTTCCAGGGAGGTATGGCTTGCGTGGATCCCCCAACGTTTCCTTACCCAGAATCCCCTGCAAACCTCAATTTTAGCTGAAAAAATCACTTTTTTCTGAAATTTTTGTGTGAAAGTGTGGCATCACCGGGCTCACACAAATTTCCTACCACCCAGCGTTCCCCCAAGTCTCCCGATAAAAATGGTGCCTCACTTGTGTGGGAGGCCCAAGTACCCGCGACAGGCAAGGGCCCACAACGTATTGAGGCGACCTCAAAATGGCCTTTCACAAAACGACTTGGTTTTGCAAGGGGGTCACCTGGGTTTTTGGCCCTGTGCTCGGCGGCCATCTAGGGAAACCTACCAAACCCACACATTTCTGAAAAGTAGACACCCAGGGGCTTCCAGGGAGGTATGGCTTTCGTGGATCCCCCAACGTTTCCTTACCCAGAATCCCCTGCAAACCTCAATTTTAGCTGAAAAAATCACTTTTTCACACATTTTTGTGTGGGAAAGTGTGGCATCACCGGGCTCACACAAATTTCCAACCACCCAGCGTCCCCCCAGGTCTCCCGATAAAAATGGTGCCTCACTCGGGTGGGAGGCCCAAGTACCCGCGACAGGCAAGGGCCCACAACGTATTGAGGCGACCTCAAAATGGCCTTCACAAAACGACCTGGTTTTGCAAGGGAGTCACCTGGGTTTTTGGCCCGTGCTCGGCGGCCATCTAGGGAAACCTACCAAACACACACATTTCTGAAAAGTAGACACCCGGGGCTTCCATGGAGGTATGGCTTGCCTGGATCCCCCAACGTTTCACTTCCAGAATCCCCTGCAAACCTCAATTTTAGCTGAAAAATCACTTTTTCACACATTTTTGTGTGGGAAAGTGTGGCATCACTGGGCTCACACAAATTTCCTACCACCCAGCGTTCTCCAGGTCTCCCGATAAAAATGGTGCCTCACTTGTGTGGGAGGCCCAAGTAACCGCAACAGGCAAGGGCCCAAAACATTTTTGATAGGCAATGTTGATGTTGCCTCAAAACGTTTTGTGTCCTTGCATGTCGCGGGTACTTGGGCCTCCCACACAGTGAGGCACCATTTTATCGGGAGACCTGGGGAACGCTGGGTGGTGGGAAATTTGTGTGAGGCCAGTGATGCCACACTTTCCCACACTAAAAATGTGTGAAAAAGTGATTTTTTCAGCTAAAATTGAGGTTTGCAGCGGATTCTGGGTAAGGAAACGTTGGGGGATCCACGCAAGCCATACCTCCTGGAAGCCCCGGGTGTCTACTTTTCAGAAATGTGTGAGTTTGGTAGGTTTCCCTAGATGGCCGCCGAGCACGGGGCCAAAACCCAGGTGACTCCCTTGCAAAACCAGGTGGTTTTGAGATAGGCAATTTTGATGTCGCCTCACTACGTTTTGGGCCCTTGCCTGTCGCGGGTACTTGGGCCTCCCACACAAGTGAAACGTCTCAACAGGTATATCAAGCGGGGGACTGTTCAAAAAGGTGTATCAATCACACAGCACAGGAAAGAAATAAGGGAGACCAATGAGATTGAAAAAGATTGTTATTTACATATAGAAGCACTGAAATCAACTAAATTGCAGTAACCATAACAAACAAATGTGCACTGGAAGTGTTCTAGTGAATAAACGGCGCAGTGACACACGTGATTAGAAACAACGTGAGGCGGCGAAAAATTATAATAATAATCAGTGTAGGTCAAACAAAAATATTTACAATCACAAACATAATTCCATTATTTGTGAATGACCCTTTGGTTGCCGCAATTGGCGTTGTAGAGTCGACGGCGTTTCGACCTCTCCTAACTCAAGGTCATCATCAGGACGATGGTTACCCGATTTATTTAAAGTGCTCTATAGAATCAAGAGGGAAAGGAGAAAAATCAATAGGACTGAAACCCAAAGAAAAAGAAGAATAAAATGCAGGAAGGAAAGTCGGGGCAATACCTGGTGGCACTAGGTGGGGAGGGGAATCCAGAAGGTGAGGTCCTACACGACTGGAACTGTAGGCGGTGTGATTTGAAGAAGCCTTCAATGGCTGGAATATCGTCTAAAGAGAGAAAATTAAGAAGGCAATGGCTATCAGTTCATTTTTGCGAACTGGAATCTAATTCATAAACTTTTTTCAAATTGTTTTTATTCATACTACATGTTTTAACATCTACATTGGTGGTGTAACACTTGTCAACACAGTTGGTCGCAATACACAAGCCCAGAGTTTGTCAAATACATTAGTGATTGTTTCCGCTGTTTTGTAAACTGTTTACTCTACAACGCCAATTGCGGCAACCAAAGGGTCATTCACAAATAATGGAATTATGTTTGTGATTGTAAATATTTTTGTTTGACCTACACTGATTATTATTATAATTTTTCGCCGCCTCACGTTGTTTCTAATCACGTGTGTCACTGCGCCGTTTATTCACTAGAACACTTCCAGTGCACATTTGTTTGTTATGGTTACTGCAATTTAGTTGATTTCAGTGCTTCTATATGTAAATAACAATCTTTTTCAATCTCATTGGTCTCCCTTATTTCTTTCCTGTGCTGTGTGATTGATGCACCTTTTTGAACAGTCCCCCGCTTGATATACCTGTTGAGACGTTGTTTTATTGATGCAATACTTACCCGGTCTCAACTGGGTTAACGGGTTTACTCCTGTTTCTTGTTTTTCCCACACAAGTGAGGCACCATTTTTATCAGGAGACCTGGGGGAACGCTGGGTGGTAGGAAATTTGTGTGAGGCCAGTGATCCACACTTTCCCACACAAAAATGTGTGAAAAAAGTGATTTTTTTCAGCTAAAATTGAGGTTTGCAGTGGATTCTGGGTAAGGAAACGTTGGGGATCCACGTCAAGCCATACCTCCCTGGAAGCCCCCGGGTGTCTACTTTTCAGAAATGTGTGTGTTTGGTAGGTTTCCCTAGGTGCCGGCAGAGCTAGGGTTCACAAACTACAGCTAGGCACTTTGCCAAAAAGGGTCATTTTTCACTGCGAAATTGAGGTGTGACCACGTTGCGTTTTGCGCCGTTTCCTGTCGCGGGCACTAGGCCGACCCACACAAGTGAGGTACCATTTTTCTCGTAAGACTTTGGGGAACGCGGGGTGGGTGGAAATTTGTGGATCCACGCAGATTCCAGAACTTTCCACCACAGAAATGTGGGGAAAATGTGGTTTTTTTGACAATGTTTTAGGTTTGCAAGGGATTTTGGGTAACAGAACCTGGTGGGAGGCAGTCAAGTCACCCCATCCTGGATTCCCCTGGGTGTCTAGTTTTTTAAAAAATGTATAGGTTTGGTAGGTTTCCCTAGGTGCCGGCAGAGCTAGGGTTCAAAAACTACAGCTAGGGACTTTGCCAAAAAAGGGTCATTTTTCACTGCAAAATTGAGGTGTGACCACATTGCGTTTTGCGCCGTTTCCTGTCGCGGGCACTAGGCCGACCCACACAAGTGAGGTACCATTTTTCTCGTAAGACTTTGGGGAACGCGGGGTGGGTGGAAATTTGTGGATCCACGCAGATTCCAGAACTTTCCACCACAGAAATGTGGGGAAAATTTGGTTTTTTTTACAATTTTTTAGGTTTGCAAGGGATTCTGGGTAACAGAACCTGGTGGGAGGCAGTCAAGTCACCCCATCCTGGATTCCCCTGGGTGTCTAGTTTTCAAAAATGTATAGGTTTGCTAGGTTTCCCTAGGTGCCAGCAGAGCTAGTGTTCAAAAACTACAGCTAGGCACTTTGCCAAAAAAGGGTCATTTTTCACTGCGAAATTGAGGTGTGACCACGTTGCGTTTTGCGCCGTTTCCTGTCGCAGGCACTAGGCCGACCCACACAAGTGAGGTACCATTTTTCTCGTAAGACTTTGGGGAACGCGGGGTGGGCGGAAATTTGTGGATCCACACAGATTCCAGTACTTTCCACCACAGAAATGTGGGGAAAATGTGTTTTTTTGGACAATTTTTTAGGTTTGCAAGGGATTCTGGGTAACAGAACCTGGTGGGAGGCAGTCAAGTCACCCCATCCTGGATTCCCCTGGGTGTCTAGTTTTCAAAAATGTATAGGTTTGCTAGGTTTCCCTAGGTGCCGGCAGAGGTAGGGTTCAAAAACTACAGCTAGGCACTTTGCCAAAAAAGGGTCATTTTTCACTGCGAAATTGAGGTGTGACCACGTTGCGTTTTGCGCCGTTTCCTGTCACAGGCACTAGGCCGACCCACACAAGTGAGGTACCATTTTTCTCGTAAGACTTTGGAGAACGCGGGGTGGGTGGAAATTTGTGGATCCACGCAGATTCCAGAACTTTCCACCACAGAAATGTGGGGAAAATGTGTTTTTTTGGACAATGTTTTAGGTTTGCAAGGGATTCTGGGTAACAGAACCTGGTGGGAGGCAGTCAAGTCACCCCATCCTGGATTCCCCTGGGTGTCTAGTTTTCAAAAATGTATAGGTTTGCTAGGTTTCCCTAGGTGCCGGCAGAGGTAGGGTTCAAAAACTACAGCTAGGCACTTTGCAAAAAAAGGGTCATTTTTCACTGCGAAATTGAGGTGTGACCACGTTGCGTTTTGCGGCGTTTCCTGTCGCGGGCACTAGGCGGACCCACACAAGTGAGGTACCATTTTTCTCGGAAGACTTTGGGGAACGCGGGGTGGGTGGAAATTTGTGGATCCACGCAGATTCCAGAACTTTCCACCACAGAAATGTGGGGAAAATGTGGTTTTTTTGACAATTCTTTAGGTTTGCAAGGGATTCTGGGTAACAGAACCTGGTGGGAGGCAGTCAAGACACCCCATCCTGGATTCCCCTGGGTGTCTAGTTTTCAAAAATGTATAGGTTTGCTAGGTTTCCCTAGGTGCCGGCAGAGCTAGGGTTCAAAAACTACAGCTAGGCACTTTGCCAAAAAGGGTCATTTTTCACTGCGAAATTGAGGTGTGACCACGTTGCGTTTTGCGCCGTTTCCTGTCGCAGGCACTAGGCCGACCCACACAAGTGAGGTACCATTTTTCTCGTAAGACTTTGGGAACGCAGGGTGCGTGGAAATTTGTGGATCCACGCAGATTCCAGAACTTTCCACCACAGAAATGTGGGGAAAATGTGTTCTTTGGATAATTTTTTAGGTTTGCGAGGGATTCTGGGTAACAGAACCTGGTGGGAGGCAGTCAAGTCACCCCATCCTGTATTCCCCTGGGTGTATAGTTTTAAAAAATGTATAGGTTTGCTACGTTTCCCTAGGTGCCGGCAGAGCTAGGGTTCAAAAACTACAGCTAGGCACTTTGCCAAAAAAGGGTCATTTTTCACTGCGAAATTGAGGTGTGACCATGTTGCGTTTTGCGCCGTTTCCTGTCGCAGGCACTAGGCCGACCCACACAAGTGAGGTACCATTTTTCTCGTAAGACTTTGGGGGAACGCGTGGTGGGTGGAAATTTGTGGATCCACGCAGATTACAGAACTTTCCACCACAGAAATGTGGGGAAAATGTGTTTTTTTTGACAATTTTTTAGGTTTGCAAGGAATTCTGGGTAACGGAACCTGGTGGGAGGCAGTCAAGTCACCCCATCCTGGATTCCCCTGGGTGTCTAGTTTCCAAAAATGTATAGGTTTGCTAGGTTTCCCTAGGTGCCGGCAGAGCTAGGGTTAAAAAACTACAGCTAGGCACTTTGCAAAAAAAGGGTCATTTTTCACTGTGAAAATGTGGTGCGTCCACGTTGCGTTTTGCGCTGCTTCCTGTGGCGGGCACCAGGCCTACCCACACAAGTGAGGTACCATTGTTTTCGGAAGACCTTGGGGAACGCGGGTGGGTAGAATTTTGTGGATCCGCGCAGATTCCAGAACTTTCCACCACAGAAAAGTGAGGAAAATGTGGTTTTTTAACCAATTTTTAGGTTTGCAAGGGTTTCTGGGTAACAGAACCTGGTGAGAGCCAGTCAAGTCACCCCGTCCTGAATTCCCCTGGGTGTCTAGTTTTCAAAAATGTATAGGTTTGCTAGGTTTCCCTAAGTGCCCGCAGAGCTAGGGTTCAAAAACTACAGCTAGGCACTTTTCAAAAAAGGGTAATTTTTCATTGTGAAAATGTGGTACGTCCACGTTGCATTTTGAGCCATTTCCTGTTGTGGGCACAAGGTCTACCCACACAAGTGAGGTACCATTTTTATCGGGAGACTTAGGGTAACACAGAATTGTAGAGCAACTGTTATTACCTATTGACTTTCGATGCATTTCTGCCTTCCAAATGAAAGACAATGTGTAAAAAATAAGTCATTTTGAAAAATGACCTATAATTCTCATGCTAGTATGGGTACTCCCAATTTCGGAAATGTGCACATATCTACTGTTTCTAAAATCTACATTTTGTTCCCATTTCAGAAATACATAGGTGTCTTTCATAACAATTTTTCCATGTATACATTTTCCCAAAATAATTGCTATATACCCGGTACATAATAAAAACCATTGCAAGATGCTGCTCAGTTATTGGCTCTGGGTTCGTCGTGTTCTTGGTAAACCTACAAGTCCTATATATCCCCACAACCAGAAAGGTCCAGCGGATATAACGGTATATTGCTTTCAAATAGCTATCATAATTAGAAGAAGTTACAGGTGAAAACGTTGACGCAAATGGCTGTTTTTTTCAACTAATTTTCAATTTTTCCTTCATTTAACTGTTAGTTTCTATAAGGAAAACTTTAAGGATCTACACAAATGACCCCTTGCTGAATTCAGAATTTTGTCTACTTTTCAGAAATGTATGGCTTTTCAGGATCCATTATTGGTTTTATACCCATTTCTACCATTAACTGGAAGGAGGTTGAAAGCACAAAAATAGCAAAAATAGGCTATGTCCCAGAAAAATGCCAAAACTGTGTAAAAAAGTTGGTTTTCTGACAAAAGTCTGCTTGTCCCTGAAAGCTGGGAAGATGGTGATTTCAGCACCACAACCCCTTTTTGATGCCATTTGCAGGAAAAACAAGACGCTTTCATCTGTAGCCCTTTTTCGCATTTTTCCCCAAAAAACAAAATGTTGCTGTATTTTGGCTAATTTCTGGGTCCCCTCCAGGGGAATCCACAAACCCTGGGTACCTTTACAATCCCCATGATGTTAGAAAAAAGGACGCAAATTTGGCTTGGATACCTTATGTGGTCAAAAAGTTACAGGGGCCTAAGCGCGCACTACCCCAAATAGCCAAAAAAAGGCTTAGCACAGGGGGGAAGGCCTAGCAGCGAAGGGGTTAAAAGCATAATGTCAATGTTTCTATTTATTCATAAAGGAACTTTTATTTATTAATTTAATTACCTAGCCAAGTGTTGAGATGAATGTAAAAAAGCCTTTTTTTTTTGCCATAATTGGGAAGATCTGTTTTAATTATTTTTACAATTTTTCTGAAGTAGTTGGCAAAGTAATTCCCATGGACGTCAATTAGGGGTCACCAGGGGTCACAACTGCGACCCTACGTCACCTGTTGCGACCCATGCCAGCTTGCTTTCGACCCTTGACTGTTTGTCTTGTCAGCCTTGGCAAGCGCTCTGGTGGCATAAAATCAGCCTCAGTGTGAGCAGCGCTTCATTGCACTACTATGCAGTGCAGACATCATAATGGCCTGCAAGCTCGGCCTGGGTGAGGGAAAGAACTTGTCTCACTCATTGCTATGGTAACCCCCGGGCTGATGCAGTCCTTGATTTGATGCATTGTATGTATCTGCCGCGGACCTGGGCAAGGATGCTGAGTGAATGAGCTCGAAGCACGCACAGCATTGCTGAGCATGATTGGACAGTGACTGACTACATGTGTTGCAGCTAGCAGAACATGTGTGTGAGTGCAAGCGTGCACCTGCTGCACCCCACCCTAGCTGTGGACATGGTGCCTGATGCAGTATGTGTACCACCAGGTCCCAGGGCCGTCAATCTGGTGCCACGAAAGTGCTACCAGTAATGACGCCCCCAGCAAAATATTATTGGCTAGCCACGGCGCGGCCTTGGAGTCGAGTTGGACTTGTGCCTGCTGCGTGGGTGCTGGGTGTCAAGACTCTAGAGGGACTGACTAGAATCAACGCAAGTTCTGATTTGAAAGATTTCTCGAAACACTATATAATAGTTCAGGTGTTGAGGTCATGGTTTAAACTGTTCTTTTGTGGACTATTCAAATCTTTTCTACATTTATGATAGGACTTCCCATGTGCCAACACGTGTTTCATCTTTAGCTGTAGTCATGAAAGCAGACTTCATCAGGGCATGTCATATATATTTTCAGTTTATCTTTTTATCCAAAATTATAGAGGTACAGCATAAAGTCGATCAGGGTAGTACTGCAAAGTGTATGATAAGATTCTTGGTAACCCAAGTAATCTTGTGTGGAGACTGGGTACAAGCAGTAATGCTAGCTTGGTATCTTCGGAAGCTAATGGTCCCGTAGAGTGTCGGGTCCTTGGCGCAAGTTCTGGACCAGGCCATGAGTAACTTTCTTCACTTAATTGTAACTCTTTTACTGATTCAAATGGTCAGACCTTGGGCAGTCTGCGGGGTAAGTGAGGTCATGTGGTGGTGCCGGCCATTGTGATTCTTGCGAGCTGCGGGCCCTGCGCAAATATCTAACAGAAGCAACAAGTAAAGTAAGATAATATTATCTGTTTTTGGAGTGGACACAAGATTTTCAAATGCCCTACCAAACTTCATAAATGGTTGTTAAAGAGCACACATTTCCGGTTCAACACTTCTAGCTGTCTAGCCCTTGCTTAGGTAATGTAAATAACACATTAATTGCCATTTTTTTATATCAAATACTGCATCTATGTAGCCACAGCATGTGCACGCCGGTCAGTGCTGGTGGACTGGCCAACAAGACATTGTCTGTTTTGAACACCACCAAGTCTGGTATGGCCGTACCAGGCATTGGGCGACAGGCAGGCATTTCCCTGGGAGGCTATAAGGGTGGGGGCAGGTTTTGTTTGTGGGGGCTGGTCTTGTAGCAGTGCAGCAATTTTAAAAGCACTGCAAAGTTCCTTGTATATTCAGCAGTTTTCGGGCAACAATAAAAAGTGTCATGTTAACCCTGGAGTTTTATTAATGTACCTTCTGGAGAGAGATGGGAGTCTTGTCTAGTGGCAGTTTTCACTTATCTAAGATAGCGCAGAGGGTTAATATGCCTGCTGCAAACAACGTGTACCATGCATATACATATGAGGGAGAAGTAAGATTGGGTGAAACCAGATGAGGCAGGGGATCCCCGGAAACAGCCAGAGCTTGGGAAGCGTTAGTGACACTATTAAAACACCCACCTAATGAAGAGGACGAAGGAGCATGGGATGATACCACCATGGAGGGGGGCCAAGGGTGATCAAGAGTATACTTTCTCACATTACCTAACAGGAGACAAAGGTCTTAAAAAACCAAGGTGCGAACCTTGATAGGGTAACATTAATAGAAACCTACTGGATCCAGGCACGCCTAGGGGAAGGGAGGGGGGAGGAGAGGGAGTTGGGTAGTTAATCGTGTTTGTCAGAATAAGAAGACTTGCCCTAGAAAGAAGGAGCTAGCTAAATTAACGGTTATATCAGAGACATCAATGGAACTTCTATAACAGAGGCCTCTGAGGGCATAAGGATAAGGTAATATAGAACTTAATATGCCTCATCGTGAGACAGTACAATTGACTAAAGTTATTAAATTCCTGCTTATATGGTAATTATGGTAAACTTGGACAGCTCCATTGTATAATCTGAAATGTAAGGTGATATGGAAGAAAAGCTTAATAAAATTTGTTTTAAAAAAAAAATGTGTGCCATGCATATCAAAGCACAATATTTTATGTAGATAACTCAGTGCGTTACTGCTTTTGTCACAGAGATTCTGTTGTTTCTGTGCAGTTCATAATTTACATTCGTAATCCAGCACAGTGAGCTATGAACTGTCATCTAAGAGCTGCATGAAAACTGCATGCTACACGTTAGAAAGTTATATTTTTTCCCAGTCTTTCTATCCTGATGTTGCTAACAAAGGTTTGTTTGGGTAGAAATACATTCTTATTATTAAAGTCAACCCTAACCACTGTGTTATGTTCTTCATCCTGAGTTTGTGCTTCTCCAGACCAAGCACTGTGAATGTGAATCCTATACCTTGTAGTCTCCATTGCCTTATGTAACATTGTGTATAAACTGATTTACACACATATGATTTATTGTATCTGTATGTGTGTGTGATGGATTTTGAAAATGTGTAAAGTTTTTCTTTAGCATGTTGGTAGCTTGCTAAATATTAGAGCGAAATTTTGTACAGTGTGTGTACAGCTGAAAGGCAGTAAAAAAGCAGGTTGTGCTTTGAATCCATTAGGTAGGACTGTTGAATATTGTAGGTTAATGATGGAGCTATTATAGCAAGTGTTATCTTTGAATGTTGGCACTGACATTATATTGGGATTAACAGGACTTCTAGTGTAAATGCAAAGAGAAAAACAGGATTGGGTCAGCTTCCCACGAACTTGAGACCGGCATGAAAAGTTGACTAGGTAAGAGGGGTAGGCCATTAACATATATTCTTTTTTTGCTGATATCAGCAACCTGTTACTGTTTTATTATAAAAACAGTTTGAAAGCTAGAGCATACCTCTTAATTCACCCTCAATATGAGGGAGTCTCCACCCTTTGGCCCTTCCTCTATTTCAAAACATTACAAATCCCATTGAAAGACTCAATTGTGTCTGTCCTGAAAAAAAGTACTTGGCCCAGCTCAGAGTCAAAACCACTTTGTATCTCCATTGATTTCACTGATGTTGTGCCCCAAAATAAGGAAATGACACCCTTGGTCACTCAAAAAGTAGAAGTATGCTACACTAACCATTGGAAGTCGGCATGGTTGTATATACAATAATATACAATGCTAAAATACAAAACATACTATATGCAATACATCTCTTGTATACTGTTTAACAAAATGGGCATAAAAAAAAAATCACATGCATATGTGTGAAAGGCTGTCTGTGTTTCCTCACTGTTATGTGCAGTGTACTATGCTATGCCCTAACCCTTTTTATGTTTTTTTGACATGTTAGCAGTAGAATTGCTGATCAGCTGTAAACAAAGGAACAAAGAAAATTATGTCTTTTCCTGCTAGAAAACCCAAAGATCCAAAACAAAAATCACTAAAAATCACTAAAAAAGGAGTACAAGTACCAAAGACCCTCCTACAGGTTCTAATGGAGGCAAGCAAACAAAAGAGCTATCTGATGCTGCTCTATCTAGCAGTGAAGGCATATGTTTACATTCTTATGACCTCCCTGAAACATCATCCGCTGCCGTTGCAGCTGCTTCTTCCTGTGCCGATGATAGTTCTGCCATTGTTGACAGTGATATTTCTTCACATGCTGAAAGTGTTCATTTCACACTGAGGTTGGCGATTCATCTTCTTATGTTGGCAGCTTAGACAGTACTTCCCTGGCTGGCTTTGCTGACTGTTCATCATCCTGCGATGACAATACTGCTAGCCCTTTTTTGGGGATTGACATAATACAGGCACCTAGAATCAAAGAAACTAGTCAGACACCAACATCAAAATCCCACCCAGCAAGCGAATTCTTGGCAGACGACTTGTCACTGAATCATTATAGTGACCCAGTGCAGCCAAAATGATAAACTTCCCCCTTAACTGCTAGCCGTAGGTTAAATAGAGATTACAAAACCCATCCTTGGTTAGAGTATTCTGTTCTTAAAGATGCTGAATAGTGTTTTGCATGCAGGCATTTAAGTGCTATTACAGTGGGAAGAGGAGGACGTGAACCTGGCAATGTTGTATTCGTTCATATTGGCTTCAGTAACTGGGAGCAGCTTACTCGTTCTTTGTCCAAACATTCACAGTCAAAGAAGCATAAATCATCACTTATTGCTTAGACCAACTTCAAAAGATTACCACAGCCTACAAACTGTCAGCAGCCAGTTTTTTTCATACTAGTAAGAGATGCGGAGCAGGAAACTTAGTAGAATAGACAACATGTGGAGCATCTGCTTAAGATAGTATGTTTCTTAGGTCGTCAAGGGCTTGCATTCTGTGCCACAGATGAAACTGAGGATTCTCACAATAGGGGAAATTTCATTGAATTGTTAGATTAAAAGCAAAATTGTCCAGGAGGTATGGGCACTATACCTCTCCTGATTACCAAAATGACATGATATCTGTGGGGGCAGCGCTTTGCTCTGAAGCAAATTGACAAAATATTTTGAGGTGCTAGTTGATGAAATCAAAGATGTTTCACATAAAGAGCAACTGAGTTTTATTATTCACTTTGTTGATGGTGATGGAAAAGTTCAGGAGAATGCACTAGGGTGTTACCATATGGAGAAGTTAGATGCCTCCAGCCTTGCTGCAGCCATTGTTGAAGCAGTACAGAAAGCTGGACTTGACTGGAAGAAATGTGTTGCAACGTGCTACAATGGAGCATCCATTATTAGTGGCTGTTTTAATGGTGTCCAAGAAAAAATAAGAGAGATCACATCACAAGAAGTTCACATACACTGCAATGCCCACCGCCTAAACCTTGCACTAGTGCAAACAGTAACAACATACAACCAGTAAAACATTTCTTTTCAACATTGCAAGCAGTTTATGTTTTTCTTTCACAAAGTTCACCAAGGCATGAGCTCTTTGTGAAAGCTCAGAAAGAGAGTCATCTGAATGTAATGGAGCTAGAAAGACTCTCAGGTACGAGATGGTTTTACTGGTACTCCTGTGTTAGAAAAGTACAGATGCAATTTGAATCTATTATCGTTGTTCTCCATGTAATAGAATCACAATACCGTGACAAGGGAAGCTAGTTCAGAAGCCAAAGGAATTCTTAAGAACATTAAAAACTTTGGTTTCTTACTTACATTGCAGTGTATAGGAACTTGTTCTCCAAAAGATTCACAGTCTATCCCAAGAACTGCAGAGAAAAGACCTTGACTTGCATGTGACCTAATTAAGTCAACGAGAAGTGATTTAGTGAAACTCTGTCAAGACAGTCAGTGCACCGAATTGTTAAGTCAGGCTAAGGGCTTAGCAGAGCAGTGTGGAATTGAGATTCAAGAAAAATCCAATCCAAGGACTCTGCCTGTGAGACACCATAAATTGAGTAACAAACTTACAGATTATTTTGACAGTACCTCGTAGGTAAAAGATCCTGCCATTTTGATGTCTCAGAAAGGTGAAGTTCACTGTCTGACTGCTTAAAGCAGGAAGTTTATTTCTCTACTTTAGATAGATTTGTCAATGAGTTTGATGCTTGATTTACAGACAATGTGGGTCTCATGTCTGTTGTCGGAATGTTCAATCCAAAAGCTGAAAATGTTTTGGACTTTTAATCTGCACTAGTTACTGTTGACAAATATTCAGAGGCTGTAGTAGACAAGTCTTTTACAATCCAAACTGGAAACTGCAAAATCGTATCTTTCAGACAAGAATGTACCAGATATTCACTCTGTCAGGCAGTACCTCATGTATCTACCAGGAGCATTTCCTCCGGTTTTGGATCATTTAAATCTAATTCTAACATTACCTATAACTATTTTAAAAAAATATCTTTTTGTTGTCCTCATCCCGCCATCTCTTTCTTGCTGGCGTTGGTTCCTCCTCCTAAAAGGGGGGGAAAACCACCCACACAAGATTATTGCTGTTCCGAAATGGCCTCCCCAGGCTAAAAAACACAGCAAGCATGGCTTAATGATTGGACCCTCTATTATTTGCCAATCCACATAATATTTCCAGACCCTGTCAAGGCACCGGGGATCACAGGCTATGTCTGTCTGACTTATTAGCTTAATATTTTTTGAAAGATCTTTGATGATGATGATATTAATCTTTATTCGATTATACATTATAATCATAAAAGATGAAAACTTTAAAAAGAGACATATAAAAACATTAAAACCATTATTAAACACAGACCAATTCATTTAATTCAAATAGGACAATTCATGAGCGTATAAGAACCTTATAAAATCAACGGCCAAACCTAACATATACATCATTATTTTCTCGGCACACATTATTTTATTCCAATGAAAGGCACCTTTTAGGTAACCAATAACTGCCGACATCACTGCCTGATCCGGTAATAACGGTAAGTATAAAAAGGCAGGTCGAAATTGAGTAAAATCTCTCACTTTTAAAAGTGTTAGTAGGTACCTTCTGCACAGAAGTTCATAAGATTTACAAAATAAAACCAAGTGTATTAAGGTCTGGGGAGAACAGTCGTCACAAGGGCAAATTAAAAGGGCATGGGGATGGAACTGACCAGGAGGGAAGCAAATCATTGTACGGATAGTGCCCAAATTAAATTTAGTAAGCAAAGATCTATCCCTGGAATGCTTAACTGCTGTAAGATAAATTTCAGGACCAATAACAGATTTCAACTGTAGAAAGGATCTGATGGAATTTTTCTCCAACGCCCAAGCTTCCCTATCCTCTTTAACCTTATTTAAAAATCGTTCCTTAAACAGACCATAATCACCCTTTTTAAGGAGGTATGGCCTATCGAAGATGTCCATACAATCAAGAGAACGGGCAACCGATTTTATATAGTTTATCCACGGTATCTTTTTTGTCCATACGTGCATTCCATATAGTCCTCAATCACACTCCTGTTGAGCCACAAACTCTCTTTGACCCAAACAGAAATCCAGAGTAGCAATGGAGCCACTTTAACCTGATCCTCCACATAGTTCAGACCCAATTCCTCATCGGTGACAATTGAGGAACTGTTTGGACTCAACCCCAAAAGTTTCCTACAGAATCGGTCCTCTTCCAGCTGGATCCCCCTACACTTGCGGTACCCCCAAATCGGAGCACCATAAGTCAGGACTGGGAGACACTTCATTCTGTAGAATTGTAACAGTGGCAGAATGGGCGCAACAGGCTTGTGTAAATTTGGAACAGCGACTGGAAATGCAAGAAAGCCAATTATTCTGATGGTCGAATGATATCCCCAGATAGGGAAAGGTGGAAACCCTAGTAATGTTTTGCCCTTTAATGTCAATGGGTCTAGTCTTAGCTGTCTTCCTCCCACAGACCATATAATGTGTCTTTGAGATGTTGGTATCTAGGTCCAGATCGTCCATGAACTTCACAAACCGGTCCACCAGGAGTTATAACCCGTTAGCCGTTCTGGCCTTCAATACGGTGTCATCGGCATATAACAGGGAAGGCACGCTGACAGACTTTACCCTGGACAAATCAGCTCCATTTTCACTCAAGAATGAGTTCAGGCTATTAATATATAGTAAAAACAATATTGGTGTCATCACGCAACCGTGCCTAACCCCTCGCAGTAGGCTAAAAGATTCAGTGGTCTCCCCTCAGTGCCATATCTGACGCGGGCATCTACATCCGCATGTAGGGCTCTAAGAAAATTAATCAGTTGGGCTGACAGTCCCATTACCCCAAGAATATCCCAAAGGCGCTACTGAGGTCCACGAATGCAAGGAAAAATGATCCCTGCTTCGCCACGACATATTTCCCTGTGATAAGGTTGAGGTTCAGGCATTGTTCCACAATGCCTATCCCTTCCCTAAATCCATATTGGACAGGGCAGATAATATCATTGGCCTGTGTCCAAGCTTCCACTCGCTGAAGGACGATACACCCAACCACCTTTACCACCGAACTTAACAGGGAAATTGATCTATAGCAGGTAGGGTCCTGCCGATTCCCCTTCTTGAACACAGGGACTATAGTAGCTGATTTCCAAGTCGACTGTAGGCCTAGCTGGGTCACGGCATTAAGAACATTAGTCAAAACTGAAGCCCAGAGGTGAGGTTCAGACTTGTATAGGTCCATAGGTATTCCATCTGGCCCAGGTGCTTTATTGGACGGACTACTCATGATTGCATCATATACCTCCTCATACTCAAACCTGATCTCAAGTGGGTACAGGTTATCAGCATCACCCTGGTTAGAGAGGAGATCTGTATCCAGTGCGTACACCTTATGATAGTGGGCGACCTAGAGGGCTGGGGGAGACTATATTATCTTGCGCAGCCACATTGGGCTGCCTTCCATTAACCACCGCCCCAAAACCCCTGGAATCTCTAAAGGAGCAAGTGGACACCAGCCGGTCCCAAGATGCTTCTTTGAGCTCCACCTTTTGCTTCCCTAGTGCAAGTTTATATGCCCTCCTAGCCTCCTTAATGATATCCTGATTATGGGGTTTAATGTCCAGAGCCTCCCGCAAGTAATTGCCCGCAGACCTGCATGCTTTGTCGAACCAGCCCGGCTTAGCACCCATGGGTTTACTCGCCATATCCCTTATGATATTAACGGTAGACTTGTTTAGCTGGTCAAATGCTTCCACCACTAGAACAGGTGATGTGTCAAGGGCTAACAGGGGCTGCAAGATAATAGCAATCTGACCACAGATTTATTCACCTTAGCCATTGGGAGGTTAGGCCACTTTACCCTCAAACCCCCATCTTTTGCAGTTAAGCCAGTCAGGCCAGGATCAGGAATTACGCCCGGGCCAACATTAATTCCTAGTACAATTTCTATGGGGTTATGGTCACTAAAGTTAGTTTCATGGACCACTCCTGGGCTAACAAGTCAATCAAGGGACCTCGAAATAAAGATATAATCAATTATGGTCCCTTTACCCGACCCCACAAAAGTGGGCAATTCCCTGGACGGGCTAGGGACCCCAGGCATTACATTCCTTAAACCAGCTTGACCAAGAGCCTCCGATAGCTTATGTCCCCTCTGGTCAGACTCAGCATCGCTTAACGCAAGATCTTTTAACACAAAAGGGTTACCATCGTAGGAATTGTGACCCAGCTTAGCATTAAAATCCCCACCTATTATTATGCTAAAAGATTTAAAGTAAGCATATGATCTAGACTCTAGGAGCGACACTACTTCAAAGAGCGCCTCAATCTGGCACCCATGGTCACCAATAGAGTTATAGAAGTTCAAAAGAAAACGATTTAGGGGCATATTAGCAAGACCCACGTTAAAATTATCGCCGTTTTAGCGGCAGGAAACTGCCGCTAAAACGGCGATAATGGGCTTGCTAATATGTGCTATGGAATTCCAATAGAAGCCCAGGTTAGATGTCCTGCACATCTAACCTGGGCTTCTATTGAATTCCATAACGCATATTAGCAAGCTCATTATCGCCGCTTTAGCGGCAGTTTCCTGCCGCTAAAACGGCGATAATTTTAACGTGGGTCTTGCTAATATGCCCCTTAGATCTTTAGAAATGAACACCCAAAGGATCTGAATGCCGCTATGTTTAAGGGGGATTGAAAATACTCTCAGATTGGCTGAAAATCGTACTAAGGTGATTCAACCCCCTTGAGGCTGACAACCATGGGAGGGAGTTGCTGCCACACAAAAATTTTCATAACCATCCCGGCCAACCGGGTCTAGAGCCCATGTCTCCTGAAACAAAATGATATCAAACTCAGTAATAAAGTTATGCAATTCAGGATCCTCTAGCTTATCCCTGATCCCTGCTATGTTCCAGCTTAAGATTTTTAGTGGGCGCCCTGGGACACTTAAAGGTGCAGACTCAGCAGTTGGAAAACTTGGGTAACCCCTGTCTAGGCTGGGAGGACTAAAACTAGAAGTACATGGAGAGATATCCAGGAGTCAATCATTTTGGTCCAAGGCACATAGGGGATCAAATCTGTTACTCACAGGATACACACAGGGCTAGCTATTTGTGCTGGGGAGATAGCTGGGTGCCCAAAAGAACGATGGATCGTGCTGTCCTTTAAAGGGGGATGGGGCTGTAAGCAGCGGTAGAAGAAGCCAAGCGGGAGGATGTTAATATGGGCTTCCCTGATGGGCAGTGGGACAGAACTATGGATCTTTAAAAAGCGGCGCATTTTCTGATTTCCAAAGCCTACATATCTCTCGTCTTGCCAACAGTACCACATAGAAAACAAACTTCGTTTTGGCAGAGTTTAAACCAAAATAGCCATCAGGACTGATCCCAAAACATAGAAGTTGAGGGCTTACCTCTATATGATGCCTTATTATTTCGCTGATGAAATTACATACGGTGTCCCAGTAGGAAGTCAAAGCTGGACGTTGTATGAACATGTGTATATCATCTGCCTTAACGACTTTACATTTTGGACATCCGATTTCTTGCCCAGCCATTCTTGACAGCTTACTTGGAGACCAGTAGGCCCTGTGGGTCGTAAACAGATAATTTCTCTTAAGTGAGGTAGGTTTCACCAATGCATATAATGTATTATGAGATACTTGCTAAATCTGCCTCATATCTCCCTCTATGGTTCCCTCTTCCCATATTGAAGATAGATCATGATATTTCTTGTCATCAGCCTCCAAGAAATCCCAATACTATAACGATACTTCCTTCTTTAATGGGCCGGTCTTTATCACCCGTTCAAACCATGCCTTCTCCTCTTCCTCTACCCACTATTGAGTTCCCCACCATGATTGTAGCTGATAATATTTAAATCTCATTAGCTGGCCATTAGTACATGCACTTAAAACTTGCCATTCCGCCAATCCCGATCCTATTCTCAAATTTGCCCAGTAGTTCAGGCCCGCTTAATTTAAGGGGCGACTTAACTGGTCCTCCAAACATTCTGGTGTACCCGGGGAATCCCAAATTGGGACTGAAGACATATAATATGGGATACTAAAGCTCTTTCTAAAGTATACCCAAGTTCTTAACACTGTTTTCAAAATTTTCAACCTAACTTTTTAAAAGAATTTCATATCCCCATATTTGAACAAGAAGTGGCTCTGCCCCAAACCATTAAGCATTGCTTCATATAGTTTACCCATTGAGGATTGATCTGGTTTGTTAGCCAACATCCGAAAGTTCTTAAAACGGAATGCATAGCAATACATCTGGAGGTCAGGCAAATCCAGCCCTCTGGCCACATACTTTACCCTCAGTTTTTTCCATGCAATCCTAATTCCCTTTAGGCCCAAATAAAGCTACCAATTTTTCCCTGCAGTTTAACGATACCCTCTTTAGGGAATGTAAGAGGTGTAGAGTTAAACAGAAAAGTAATTTTTGGGAGAACAATCATCTTAACCAAATTAACTCTACCATAGATGTTAAGTGTCGAATTGGTCCATCTCACTAAAAGTTTCTCAATTTCTTGACTCACTTTTTTCCAATTAATCAGAGGGATGTCCTCAAGTTTCTGAGTTATAAAAACTACCAGATATCTCATCTGCAATTTACCCTCCTGATTGATCGTATCTGGGTTCCAAGCCATGACCTCCGTTTTATCCGCATTAATCAAATACCCCAATATTTTATCAAATTCTATGGCCCCCTCAATCAATCTGGGTATTTCAAGTTGTGGGTTCGTTGTGTACAATAACATATAATCCGCATACAGGGCAAATTTGATCTCCAACTCAGCCGACTTAAATGGGACAATAGAAGAATCTGTTTTACTCTGGTGTGCAAAAGGTTCAATATAGAGATTGAAGAGGGGAGATAGAGGACAACCCTGCCTTGTGCCTCTGGTAATCTGTAAGCTGTTTGATAGCTCTCCATTTACCAAGACTCTTGCAATTGGGGCCCTATACAGATTTTGTATTGTGCTTATTATATTTTGAGAAAATCCAAAGCTCCTAAGGGTTTCCCATAGATATTCGCAATGGAACCTATCAAAGGCTTTAGCCGCATCCACAGCCACTACCGTTAAAGGAGATGTGTCTGCCATATCAATGGCACCCATCAACAAGTACGTAAGCTCATTTAGCTGCCGCCCTGGGATAAACCCCCTCTGATCCGGGTGAATGACACTCTTGATTACTCCTGCCAACCTGGAGGCCAATAACCCTGAAAAGATCTTATAATTGACGTTTAATAGGGATATTGGTCTATCATATTCTATTCTAGCAGGGTCTTTATCTGGTTTTAACACTAGAACTATGTTGGCCTCTGACCATGAAGCTAGAGCTTCTTCCCCTTTCATATATCTTGCATTAAACAACTCCCTTAATATGGGGATTTGTTTCTCAATAATTGCTTTATATAGCTCAAATGGGAGACCATCCGGGCCCGTGGCCTTACCACCTTTTATTCTTGTACACCGGGTCTTTATCTCCACTTCTGTGACCTCTAACCTTAATATACCCACTTGTGCCCTTGTTAATCTAGGTAGATCTTTATCCATTAGCCAAGACTCTATTATCTCCCTTTCCAGCTGTATGTCCTCTTTATATAGCCTACTCATATACTTCAGAGCTTCTCCTCTGATCTCAGTGTTAGTATCCAGACGCAGCCCTGATTCTGAATCCACCAAGACACGTCTCGTATTCCTAGCTTTAACTGCTCTAGCTTTCCAAGCCAAGAGCAAACTACATCTCTCACCATATGAGAAATGTTGCAACTTACTGACTTTCCATCTATCCTGGATCTTTTTTGCCAGCTGACTCTCATACTCTTCCTGCATATCCTCCAATTACCCTCACATAATAGATACCCCAACTGTAACCTCTGATGAAGCATCTTGAAGTTCCATCTTTCATCTTTGTTTTAGCTTAAAGTGTCTCTTCTTTGCTTAGTATTTCTCACCTCCTTCTAATCATTATGGCGCTGATTTCAGCTCTTAGATACGCCTTATAAGTATCCCTTACTATTTGTTGGCGAGCAGAATCTTTATTGAATACAAAAACCTCAGCGGTCTTATCTGCCAAGTCTGCAACAACCAGCTCATCCAACAATATAGCTCTATCAAGAGTCCACCTTCTCTGTCCCTGTTGTTCATTAAGTCTTAGGAATAGAGTCATGGGAGAGTGATCTGAAAGTAGGCCTGGGTCATAGGCCACTGACTCTACTTTGTCATATAAGGAATAGTCGACCAAAAAATAATCTATCAGTGAGTGATGTCGATATTGTTTGCTGTAAAAGTGAAACCCTTGGTGGAACCCATCTTCCTACACCAAGTGTCTAACAAATTTAGTTCTGCCATCATATCTTTCAACTTACGCAAAGTCTTATGTGTACTCGTATATTTGCCTATCTAGGTCTTTATTTAACACAATGTTAAAATCTCCCTATAACAATGGGGATGCAGATTTCCAAAAGATGACGTTGCAACCTATCTAAAGCTTCTGGATCATCACTATTTGGGCCATAATATGTTGCATAAGCTATCTGCATATCCCTGACCAAAAGGTTTACCACCAACCATCTACCGAGCTATCAGTATCATACCTCAGTAATTTTATTCCAGAAATTTTCCTAATAACTAAAGCTACTCCTCTAGTGCTGCCCCATTGGTCTGAACACACTACTTCCTGAACCCAGCGTAGCTTACTAAAACAAGATCTACTCTCTTTCCTCTCTAGGTGGATCTCTTGAAGCATTATAATATGTGTCCCACTATGCCTAAGTAACTCTGCCACCATTGCCTGCTTTCTCCTGGCCCTCAAACCATTAACATTCCAGGTTACAATTTTAACCTTCCTGTCCATTCTCCATTTCTTGGTATCCCAGCATCCCTCCCTGTATGCACTCCTGCTTGACATTATATAATAGGATCCTCCCGGAACTTGCTGTGTTTCTTATTGTTACTAAATTATGAGATAAGGACTTATTGCTTAATTTTTTTCCTCTATGCTCCCATATCCCAGTGCTCTCCCCCCTCCCCGAGCAACCCCCCTCCTATCCATAGGCCGTTTTGTCTGCCTTTTGTGAGCTCCCACCCGAGGGATAAGGTGCGTATCTCCATTACGCGTGATTAACATACATAACTATATACATATCTTTTCAAATGTCTCCCTCCTCTAACTCAAAGTGACACCTACGTTTTTGAGGTTACAACAGAAGCCTCTTCCATCTGAGCTATCAGGGCACCTACTTCCTCTTGGTCCCGAAGGTTGTGCATCTTATTCCTCCACATAGTCCTTAACATCACAGGAAATTTCATCTGTTCCTTGGCCCCCATCTTCTGAAGATACTTTATCCTAGAAACCAGCTCCCATTGCCTCTGCTGTGTCCTCTTTCCAATATCACACCTCACTTGATAGGTGAAACCCTCATACTTTAGAGTTTTCTCCTTCAATGCACGACCTGAGACCAACTCCTTTAGCGTATAGGCAAGGAAATTTACAAGGATTTATCTGGAGGATTTCCTGTTAGCAGTTAACTTAAATGGATCTCTATGGACTCTTTGGATCTCCTTTTCCAGGTCCACATCCGGTCTATCGACCAAGATCCCCTCTCTTAGTAATTTGTAGACAAACTCTTTCACATTCCCTTTCTCTGAAACCTTCTGGAGTGTTCAATATTCTAAGATTATTGCGCCTTGAGTGGTTTCCAACCTTTCAAAATCCTCACACAGGCTCTTATTCTTCTTCTTCAAGGCCTCAATGTCCCGAGAATTAGTATTCACCGTCCTAGTTATTTTTTTCAAATTCTTCTCTAAGGTTGACGTACGTTCCACAAGGTCATCTAATTTGTCCTCTAGAACAACACATTTGCCTTTCTGGTTTACTTCTGATATCTTGAATTTTTTCATCATATCAGGAAGGAGTTAAGTGAAGGTGTAGGTTTCAAAAATGTGGAACCTTCTTTTAAACCGCAGCGTTTTAGCTTACCAGTGCAATGCGCTCCTGAAATACAATTCACGCCATCCAAGGAGCCTGAGGGACAATTTGCTCTATGGTCAATTCCTGAGACTAAGGCGCAATTGTTCACACAGAGCTGACTTCTTTAGTGAAAAGAATATTCTGATTTCAAGACTGAGAGAGAGGCTAACCCAAGGGCCTGCTAAATAGGGCCAGAAAAAGAGCTTGATATTGCCTACTTGAAACATTACTGGAAGTAAAACCGAAAGACACTACAATGAACAAGTTAGTATGTGTAACAACATTCAACCCGAGAAGCCATGAGATAAAAAAGGTGGTTAAAAAATGCTGGAACCTAGTCACTACGGACATTAACATCACAGAAGATCCGATCTTTGCATTTAAAAGAGCTAAAAATGACAAGGACTATGTAGTTAATTCATACTTGAAAACACCAGGCACACCTGACCTCAGGACGCAATTGGGTTTACCCCCCCCTGATGGGACACTTCAGGTGTAGCCACTGTAAGGCATGCAAACTCACAGTGGAGGGCACGTCCTTTACACACTTGGGGCGTACACACTCACTGGCAATACATACGAACTGCAACAGTACAAATGTCATCTATGCGATAAAATGTTCCTGTGACAAGCTATATGTTGGCCAAACAACCCAGAAGGTCAAAACCAGAATCCTACAGCACTGCAGTAGAATTCCCTGTAAGGTGCAAGGGGCCCCCCTGGTTGAGCACTTCACAAACACTGGTCATCCTGCAGAGAGTCTAAAATGGTGGGTGATAGAAAAGGTTAGCCCACACCCAAGGAGAGGTAGCATTACATCCGCCTTGATCCTGAAGGAGTGTAGATGGATACACATCCGAGATACGGTTACCCAGGGCCTCAAAGAATTCGAAGAGACCTACAGACAAATGGGTCAACTTACCAACACATGAACTTCTGCACCTGACATAGCTGCCCTTATATACATGAATGTGACATGGGCTTTTCCACTCTGGTCCATACTTGGCATTTCGATCTGTTACACCGGTATGAACAAGATGTGTCTAAATACGTAGACCTCCAATTCATTTGCAAATTGATCACCACCTGTTGGTTGTTCACATTTCAAACAGTGACTGGTTCACTAGATTAACCATCCACTTCGTTCAAATATTCATTATACTGTGGACCTCATGGGTTTCTATAAGTCTGTACCATTCCATATATAAAGCAGATAACTACTCCTTTCCTAACTGATTGCAATAGGTTTTTGAAAAATTGACTATAAGTACCAACATTGAAATTATCATAAATCATATACATACCATCTTCCCCATTATACTGTTTCAATACTATTATTTCTTAATGCACGTTATTGAAAAATAACTCCTCTAACTATTTTATCACTGATTATGTGCCACTTCCCAGTAGTGTAAACTGCGAAAAGTCAAATTAATTTAGATCGAATGATTGTATATTTGCTGAAACATTGTACTGTCTCTCTAAGAACTACTGTATTAGTAAATACTGTGGTTGCACAACACAATAGAGTTATGGGGCTTTAAATGCTTTATGATTCACTTGAATTATATTGGGCATTACCTCTTGTAACAATATACACGTTTATTGTATGGGCATACATGATAACTGCACAACAATATGGATACATAACTTTTCATTTGATTTTTTATTTCGTTTTGTGCAACAATGTACGTTTTCCGTGCAAGTATGGTCATTATGCACAACAATATGTATACATCAGTCGCGGATCATATTGCCACTCGGATAATATTGTTCATTACCTTGTATAACAAGATACGCGTTGTTTTACATGCATTCAGAATAGCGGCACAACAGCATATGATTTGTCTTTTTATTTTGTGTAACAATGTTCGTTTTCCGCGCAAGTATGGTCATGATGCACAACAATATGGATACATCTGTCCCCACAGGGTCTGTAATAATTCCTATGTAATAATATACGCTTTCGGCGCGTATATGGCTAACACGCAAACCTTTTAAACATGCAGGCGTTTTACGAAGGGCATGTTTTGGAACGCAAAAAAGCCCTGCCCGTCCACTCCCTTCAAGCTGCTGCTCTCTGGCGTGCATGCCCAGAGACGCTCTACCAACTGAGGTTTGCTGTCTGACATACACACAGCTGATGTTTCTGTACGTGCGGACTCGCACATCCGCGCGGGCCGGGGCTGTCAAATACAGGTGACCGGGAGCACGCGCTTCTGCGGCGCTCTGCATTTGGTGCCCCTCTTGAAAGGTAAGACACGTGCGCCTTTGGCGGCGTGCTCTGCAATAAGAACTTAAAGTAATGGCTAGCGTTTAAAACAGAGCACCCCTTGTGATTAAATATTCTCCCTTTTACTCACAGTAACGAGTATAAGCAGACTAACGACTACTATCAGCTTCTAGTGACTGATGCGAACTATCCAGCAGCTAATATCACACTCTGTGTCGCCAAGGAGGTAAGACACTTTGGCACACAGTTTCACACAATTTGCATAAAATCTCTAACGACAATGCACACTTACTCTGCATTTTGGTAATTTGATTATTTCTAGATTCCAACCGGATGGTGGACTCTGTTTAATTGACTTTTGAGCCGCTAAGTGAGAATCAGTTTCTTTTCAAGACTCCAACTGGATGTGGAGTTTTACCTACAATAAAGGTAGGCCTTGTGCCTCTTTCCACTATAATTATCAAATCACTGGATATAGAGGAATCAATGACCCTTGTCTGTTTCTTCTTCCAGACATTAGCTGAATTTTAATGCGTAGGACCTGCACCACGTATTTGCTTAACTAGCCGACACTTCATCCCTCAATACTTAGGACCTCCACCACGTATTGTCTTGGTGAGTGCACTATTAATTTTTTGGCACTTTCCATCCTCTGCTACACCTCTGAATCATTCCACTTATATTTAATTATATTGTCCCTGTTAGGTTGTCAGTCCTGATGAAGGCCCGCCGTGACGCCTTTTGAGTTGCGCACAATTCTGGGTCGAAACGTCGACGTGTCCTTAGGCCATTTCCATCAGTCCTGTCACCCTAAGGCTGGAATAATTATTGCCAGGGCCATTGAGGAGAACACACATAATTGCGAAAGGACAGACCATTCTTGTTTTTATGTATATGTATATGTAAAGATCTTTCTACCTTTCACTGATATCACCATTGTGTCACCTTGTCTCACTTGACTCACATAAGTTACTTTTTCACTATTCTTGATGAAACTAAATATGTGACAGCCATATATTTCTAATCTTTTTTCATAAAAAAACAAAAAGTGATCATTCACATTGTATGAGTAATTTGTTCTTGTTGTTTGGGGTGTTTCAGAGCTGTTAAATAATCATGATGGAATAATTGATTGTTTTAAAACTTTATCCAGCATTGCACACTAAGCATTTTTTGGCCCGACAGCATCAGCTATAGATTACCTTACTTCCTAAACTTCAGCTGGGATGTCTTAGCCTGCTCCATGATTCTAAAGAAGGAGTTAAGTGAAGGTGTAGGTTTCAAAAATGCAGAACCTTCTTTTAAACTGCAGCGTTTTACCTTACCAGTGCTTTTTTGTCAGGGACTGTCCGGGACTATGTCGGGAACACAGTCAGGGACTTGGGCAAGGACTGGGAACGGGGTGGAAAACGTACACAGAGAGAGGAGTACAGCGCTGCCCAGGATCACACAGGAAGTCAGAGGAGAAAAGGGATCCAAAGGGGAAGCCTGTACAAAGGAACACGATGGCTAAGACTCAGAAAGGAAGGGCACTCACAAGGCAATTTAGCATTCAGACTAACTACACCCAGGACAGACGTGCAAGACATATATATAATACAACATTAACAATAAAGGGAATGTGGGGTAAAGGACTCAAGAGCTCCACACGGTAAGACTGAAGCTCAGTAAGTTCCTCACCCACAATTGCTGTTACAGATACTGACTGAAAATACCCACATATAGGATATGTATTGAAAGGCAGGGTCTGTGGAGCTTATACCTATGGTGATGTTATAACAGTAACTCAAAGACAATACTCACAGTGAACAAGAAACACCACCTAGGTAGTCAGCTGTGCCCACGGATCCTGGCGATCAAACAGGAACACGCAAGGCAGTAACAGCAAAGGGGTAGAACTAAACACAAGCACAATAGACAAGGAGCTAGCAAGGAGGAGTGCTTAACAGGAAAGGAAGGAAATCACAGGGCACACTTGGCAGAAAGCAGGTAACAAACATACAAGGTAACAGAAGCAAGACAGCAGAAATAGAAAGACAGCAAACTAGAACTGGAACCAAGCAAATGGGAAGAAACGCAGGGACTGGAACAGAATATACAGAAGGGGAGGCTACAAGGCTATACTAGAATAGTGCAGGTTCAGGAATCAAGAAAACAAAGTAGCATAGAAGGCAGTGCTGGGGCAGGAACAAGAATTGAGCAAAAGCTCAGGAGTCAAAGTAGCACTGCAGGTAGTGCTAGTACAGGAGAAGGGAAACTGCTGCAGGTCAGGAACAAGGAATGCTGAGGCTCAGGAGTCAAGGTAGCACTGCAGGCAGTGCTAGGTCAGGAGAATGGAAACTGCTGGCGGTCAGGAACAAGGAATGCTAAGGCTCAGGAGTCAAGGTAGCACTGCAGGCAGTGCTAGTTCAGGAACAAGGGAAACTGCTGCAGTTCAGGAACAAGGAATGCTAAGGCTTAGGAGTCAAGGTAGCACTGCAGGCAGTACTGGTTCAAGGAAACAGGAAATAGCTACAGCTCAGGAAACAAGGAGTCAAGAGAGCACTGCAAATCAGGAACAAGAAATAGCTGAAGCCCAGGAACAGGAACAAAGAATAACTATAGCTCAGGAACTCAGGAAACAAGGTAGCACTGCAGGCAGTGCTAATTCAGGCACAAGGAATAGCTATAGCTCAGGAACTCAGGAAACAAGGTAGCACTGCAGGCAGTGCTAATTCAGGCACAAGGAATAGCTATAGCTCAGGAATCAAGGAACACGGATTAACTATAGCTCAGGAATCAAGGAATATCAAAAGCTCAGGAAACACTGGAAACAAGGTTATCAAAAGCTCAGGAAACACTGGAAACAAGGATTGGCCTCACCGGTATACAGCTACAATGACCAACACTGGGCTGAAAGGAGCTGGGGCTTAAAAGAGCTCACAGTAATCACATGCATCAGGTGTGAGTGCAGGCTAGTAGCAGCCAGCCACAGGTGAACTGAATTCCTCCACCCATCCTTGGCCTGCAGGGGTGGAGACAAAGCAGTGAGCAGGGGATTATAGGTAATGGAGTTTCCAGCATGAGCAGGCTGGCTTCCACAAAACCCGGCATGGATTGGGAATGGATGTCAATTCCTAAATGATGTCCAAATGCCTGGAAGTCAGGATATGCATACAGGGGAGTGTCTGGAAGCATATTTGAATACTGGAAAGCCCCACAATTCGGCCCCCTGGTGGTGGGAACGAGAGCACAGGGAGTGAATCGTGACACTTTTTAATGTCTTTTACTTGGGACAACAGTAATGGCTTGTTTCCCAGGCAGATGTTTAACCCTTGGGCTCCTTCTCTTTTTATCTGGCGCCAACCTCAACTGATATCTGTTTTTTGCTGGTGGTTGAGGGTGCTCCCCTGAAGTTGAGACCCTTTCTGCAGTGCTTTCAGGGTTTTGCAGAGTGACTCCCTTACAGCTGCCGTTTCTCCCCCAGTCCTAACCAGCCCCCCCAAAAAAGTTAAGGGTACCTGGGAGAAGGTTCCTTTCACAAATGACATTTGGGGCGTCCCCTCACAGCCTACACTCTTCTAGTCCTTCTTCTGGGAACCAGTTTCTGCCAACCGGACCCAGGGCTCCTTCTCTTGTGTGCTGCCTTTCTCAGCCCTCTGTCCTCCACAGAGCTGGTTACTCCTGGCTCTACACGCAGCTGTTCTGACTCTGCCGGAGCCAACCCGGAAGTCTGCCCGAGCCGCAGCACCACAAGTGTGCCATAACGAAGCCAACATAGCGCACCACCCAAACTCTCCACCCCACCTGGTGTCCTGATCCATCCGCCAACCCCAAGATCTCCACAAAAGAAGCTGCTGCTTAAAGTAAGGTTTCCTCCTTCACCTCGCTAGACAGTTTATGGTAAGAAAACCTCATCCCTTTGGGTCTGGGCTCCTGCGACCGGCGTCAGCCCGCCGCCATGTACCTATAACGACTGTTACAAATGAGAGTTTCTTCTTCTCTATGAAAAGGGTAAAAAAATATTTGTGCAATAATTGTGCAGACAAGAGACTCTGTGATTAGATGATAATGGCTTGTGAACCTAAAGAGGTTAAGCAGCTAAATTTGAATAAAACCATTGACAGATTTTCTGACATGCGCCACCAGAGGTATCCTCTTAAAAAATTAGCTGGTCCTTCCCCTCATTCAGTGAAGCAACCTCACACTTTGATTTCTATTTAATCTTCTCATGAAGGAAATCAGCAGCATCAGTAGTGCTGCTTCCAGTGCAGCACCAAGTGAATATTTAAACCACATGTAATACTCTGCCAGCCACTATTATCTTCATTGATATCCAAACCTCCAACAGTTGCTTTGGAGTCATTTTCCTCTTACATTGAGGCATATGCCACCTGAAGACATCTGGCAGTGATCATAGAAGCCAATACCCTATGCAGGAGCACAAAGACAGCATCTACCACACTTCCATACAGTATGGTGGCAAAGTAAACAACAGTTACTCCTCAGTCAGTCTCTATTCCCCGTGAGGCCTATGTAACTTGAAGAAATCTGCCAGTAAAATGTCAGAATCCAGTTCCCTATGCAAGATCAAGAAGACAGAAGCTATCACACTGCCAAACAGTGTTGACCTTCTGATCATGGTTAGGCAAGCAACAGCTTATTTCCCAGTCAGTCTCTTCTTCTCACCTTGAGGCATATGCCACTTAAAGATATCAGTCAGTGATCACAGAAGTCAGTATTCTATGCAGGGGCACACAAACATCAGTTACCATGCTGCCAAGCATATCCACCTCCTCAATATGGCCAGGCAAGCAACTGCTGCTCTCCAGTCAATCTGTTTTCACCTTGAACCATTTGCTGTCTGAAAACATCAGCCCGCGATCACAGAAGAAAGTATTCTCTGAAGGGGCAAGAAGACAGCATCGAACATGCTGCCATGGCCAGGCAAACAACAGTCACTCCTCAATTAGTCTCCGTTCCCCTTGAGGCCTATGCCACTTGAAGATATCTGCCAGTGATCACAGAAGCCAATACCCTATGCAGGGGCACGAATACAGCATCTGCCATGCTGCCCTGCAGTATCGGCCTTCTCCTGATGGCCAGGCAAGCCACAGTTATTGCTCAATCAGTCTCTATTCCCTTGAGGCCTATGCCACCTGATGAAATCTGCCAGGAAAATCTCAGATGCCAGTACCCTATGCAGGGTCTTGAAGACAGAAGCTATCAGGCTGCCAAACAATATTAGCCTTCTCCTGGTGGCTAGGCAAGCAACGCCTTATTTCCCAGTCAGTCTCTTCTTCTCACCTTGAGGCATATGCCACCTGAAGATATCTGCCAGTGATCACAGAAGTTAGTAACCTATGCAGGGGAACAGACATCAGTTACCATGCTGCCAAGCATATCCTCCCCCTCAATATGGCCAGGCAAGCAACTGCTGCTTTCCAGTCAAACTGTTTTCACCTTGAACCATTTGCTGTCTGAAAATATCAGCCAGTAATCAGAGAAGAAAGTATCCTCTGCAGGGACAAGAAGACAGCATCTACCATGCTGCCATGCAGTATTGGCCTTCTCCTGATGGCCAGGCAAACAAAAGTGACTCAATCAGTCTCTATTCCCCTTGAGGCGGATGCCAGCTGAAGATATCTGTCAGTGATCGCAGAAGTCAGTAACCTATGCAGGGACAAGAAGAGAGCAGCCACCACGCTTCTAAGCACTATGGCAAAGCACCAACTTGCTGTCCATTTTGTTTCTTTCTGTCACAGTGGATATGCAGCCTCATCACATCAGCTTGTCATGTGTAGAAATATGGAAACAGTATTACAAAGCACTGTTAGACACCTTGATTCCCTGCAGCCAAGCACTTCTGTGCACCTATTTGTTCTCTCATCAAGACTAGCAATTACCAGTACAGCAACTATTCTTTATACCAGGCAGTAGCCTTTTAGAGACCTGTATACCATATCTGTGACACTGTCAGCCTAGTCAGGATTTCATATTAGATGAGTATCAACTTACCCTCAAGTCAGTCTCTACATAGGAGGATGCCCCTGATGGAGCAAGGTTTCAAAATTGAAACTTGCTTGTATGCAATCTTCCTCATAGTATTAATTTATTAAACTTGTATTGTCAATACTAATCCTTGCATTCACAAACACAAAAGGGATAGATGCTTGCCTATGTGTTTTACTAATGAATAACGCTTGTCCATAAACCAAGATGGCCGCTAAAAGTGCTGGACTTTATTGCGCATGTCGCAACCTGATCACATGGTGTGACGTCTTTCTTTGCTTGGTGGGAAACTTCTGCTTCTGCGCAGTGTGCATTAAAATGGCCGCTAAATGTTTTCACATGCTTAAGCTTGCTCTCATGTCATTATTAAATTGTCGTTTTCTTAACGCTACTAATGCAGGATAGTATTATGATTAAATGGGAATAGAGTTAGGGAAAGTGGGTATACAGTGAAACTTTTTATTTGTGATTTTAATATTTTCTTCTTGCACTTTTAGTAATTCGTAAACTTGGGCCTGGGTTGGTGTCTTGAAACTCGAGAGACAGAGGGTTCTGCGCATGTGTCCTGTATGCCTGCCAAGTGAAGTCAACTTGGACGTCTCCCAAGGCCACGACCTATTGGCCGAAGATGATGTACCCAATGTTTCCGGCGGACAAAATTGTTACTTTTCTCCTGTAAAATGTATAACATTTGTCGTGAGACGGTGTGGAAATAAAGCGAATGTATTAATTTGAAGGGGCGGGAACGTAAAGACAATAGGCTTCACAATTTTAGGCCAAAATTGACATGGTGCGAGAATCAACCCCCTGTCCCTGTCCAATCAGAAGTAGTGGTCCCATATTTTAGCAACATTTAGGGGAGGTACATGGGCGTAGACGGGTATAATAGAATATAGCATTAGTAAATTAGTCAGAGCATGCGTTCACGAAGAACAGGCGTCCATACTGCCAGAGCGCTCTCAACTCCAGACTGCCCAGCTGATCGGTTGCTGACTGAATTCCTGTCCGGAAGAAGTTCTGAGGAGGGGGCGGCGGAGTCCATTAGACAGGAGAATCGAGAGAAGTCGAGTATCAGAGAGGGGAACGGCACAGGCGTCGTTGTAGAGAGGTCACCGGTCCTGTCCTGATCCTGGAAGAAGTCTTTGCTCGTCATCCTTCCTGGGTCCTATCTTTTCCAACTCCTTGGCCGAGGGGCTTGGTTCTCGCATTTAGGTAACTATACTGCAACCTTTAGTTGCGCTGCTGTCTCTATCTTCTCCTCTTCCTTAAACACCGTCAATTATTAGCAAAATCATTTCTATGTTTTTCTTGGGTATTACAATCAAGTACCGTGTTTTCTGTATTTTACTCTGCTAAAACTTTAGATACAACATTTTAAAACTTCCTGACTCAGTGGTTATTTCAGGATTATGTACTATAATGAATGTCACTCATTTTAAACTTCCCAATTAGCAAAGGATCCATTGGTAAGTCATTACTCTTCAATCAGAAGGTAATTGATAGCAGGGACTTTGATAAAAGAGTACATCTGACACCCAGCGTAAGTATTAGTGTAGTGTGAATGTATGGGCCCAAGTGAGTATATGGTGTATGAATGCTGTTGGCTAATATTGCGCTGGATCAGATTTCTGGTAAGCAGAGGACGGTTTTTGTTACTCTTTGTTAATTGGGTAATGAGAATTTTATTTGTATTTTTTATGAACTAACATCCGCTTATTTTTGAGTTTTGTTATATGTTGTCCAGAATACCCGGGGTAGGTAAAAAGAATAGTGGGTGGCAAGTGGAAGCCATACTGCAGTGAGGTTATCTGTCAGGCAGAAATAGTACTGAGAAGTTAAGCAGGACTTCAAGTACTCGTTAGGGACTCTATGCGTGTGAGTAATAGCAAAAGGGTACGCTGATAAAAATTAGATGTTATATCACCTAGTAAGGGTAACATTGGAGAAGTAACAGGTACTTCTGGAGCTTGTGTGAAGAGTAGACGGAAGTGTTTTACTCGTAGTATATGTATTAGTAAACGGAAAGGTTTTACTAAAGTGTGGAAGAAACTATCCTTTTCAAAATTAGTGGAAACTGGCACGATAGCGAATGTTTTATGTTGTTACTGAAATTTAATTAAGATTTATAGAGAAAATAAGTTTGCGTAAATTTTGTAAAGGGAGGGTCAGTTGCCGGAGAAGGAGCTGACGTCACAAAACGCCGCGCTGTGGTAGGTTGAAACAGCGGGTGTGGAGAAAACCCTTGTAAAGGAGGGGTCAGTAGTCAGGAGTAGTACTGACGTCACAGGTGCCGCGCTGGGATTGGTTAAACCAGCGAGGACAGAAAAGAGCAGATTGTAAAGGAGGGGTTGACAGAGAAACATCACCAAAAGGCCGCGCAAGGATTGGTTCGGAAATAAAAGATAGCAGACATTTGATTGATCGAAAATATAGAAGCAAAATTCTTAGTGGATAAGGATTGCATGTTAAAACGCGATCCGACTTTAACAGGAACTCGTCCGGATAGGAGATGCCTAGGTTTTGCAGAATATAATTTTGTACACCGAAGATTAGATAGAATGTACGGAGAAAAGAGAAAAATGTCCTTTCTGCAAAGGATTAAGAACTATTTTAAAAAGGACAAACCAATCAAAACTAGAGAAGGAATTAATATTTCACCAGCTAAAACGCCAGCATCATTCATGATGATGGAGAGAGGTTATCATACTTGTGTATGGATGGAGAATTTGATAGAATACACCAAAAATTATGGAATATTAGCATTTCCCCAGAATGGCACGTTCAATGGGCGAATTCTTCAGAACTTGAGATTGAGGATGAATGACTTAGAACCCAGACCTAGATTAACTCAGTACGAAGCCCTAGATGAATGGGAAACCGAGGCATTTGAGCGGGATAGATCTAGAAGTAATAGGAGTTACCCAGGATTTTACCCCAGATATTTACGTGAGTCAAGAGAGGGTCAGATGAAACAATGGAGAAGGGCAATGATTACAGAGGGACTGTATCCATTATTCACAGAAGGAGAGAAATCAGGAGGCAAATGTACAGAAAAGACAAAACATTTAATGAGAAATGAGGAATCTGAAGACGAATTTATGGAGGAAATGTTAAGAAATCCCCCACCATATCAGGAAGGGACAAGTGGATGCTCCCCAAGTGCACCACCAAAAACTCCATTAGTGCCACAGGTAATGCATGAATTCACCCCGAATAGAATACTACATGACAAAGAAAAAGAAGCCCTAGAAAAGACCAGAGCAGAATTAATACAGAAAATAACCCAGATAAAAGTACATCCTGATTCATTGACTATTCCTGTAACAATTGGTCCAGTAGTTCCATTATATGGTACTCAAGGAAACTGCCCTCCATTGATACCTGTACCGACTCCTATGAATACTCCTGTGAGTAACCCCAAACCTGAAGCTCCAGTTATAATTGAGGATCAATTTAGTGACTGTGAATCCACAATATCACTCATGGATTTACCTATTCGAGGTTCTGTAAATAATACTCCAAGAAGAGATGTACCTGGAGGTTCAAAAGATGTAAGCTTAGTAACTTCATCAGGAACAAAAAGTGCTACCATAGTAACACCTGAAGATCTAGAAAGATGGGTACAAGGGTCAGTTAAACAGTGCACACCTCCAAAAGTATTGGATATCCATAAATTAAAAGTTGAATTAGAAGAAATAATAGCAGGAAATGTAGGAGTAGAACGCTTGAATACCTATGATGATGAAGAATTATTATTCTTGTGTAGGAGTATCACTAGAAATGTAAAGATATTCCATAAAAAATTGTCCAATTTAGCACTACAGATGGGAATCGAAATAGGGAGATCAAAAGTATTACAGAAACCATATAGAGCAGAATTTGCGGACAAAGATTTAGAAAATATGAATGCATATGGAAGAAGACTGCAAATAAGAGAATTAATGTTAGTTTTACAAAAATGGGGAGATCTAGATAAATGGAGATCTAGGTGGGCCAAGAAAAAGGAAGAAGCACGAACAAGTAGAACAGCATCAGAATATGTGATGAAGGAAGCAGGAAAAGCAGACCAGATGTATCCAATGCGAGAAGTTGCGTGAGGAGGATATGCACATGTCCCATGGAGCAGACAGGATATTTTATCATTTACGAATGATTTTCCAAAGCTCAGGGAAAAGCCAATTGAATAGTATAAGCAGGTTGAAAGGTTTGTGAAAGTGTCAAAGGTATTGTTGAAGGATTTAGATGGTTTGTTTGACATAGTGGTACCTGCCGATTTATGGACAGATTGTAATATCACAGTCGATTGGCCTAGTGATGAATATCCTAGAGAACCGAAAACAGGTGCCCCGTCAAATGATGTAATGAAGAAGTATCAGCAGGTGATAACCTACCTGAAAGGGAAAATACCCCCGAAAGAAACAGATTGGGTGAAAATAGATCGAACAACCCAAGAAGCCAGTGAAACAGTACATTCCTATTATGAGCGTTTATTGCAGGTGTTTAAACAGTATAGTGGATTTGAGGACATTGGAGACAAAAACATGAGTCAGTTTGTGTATCGGTTTGTTTACGGTCTGAAGCCAGAGATTTGCCAGATGATTAAACAACACATGCTGTGTTGGCAGGGAAAGCCCATAGATGAGATTCTGAAGTATGCAAAATATTGTGGAGACGATATTGAGGATAGACACAAGAAATTACAAGAAAAGGTGATGTGGGCACAGGTAAAAATAGCTGAGAAACAGGGAATTAATTTGGAAAATCCGAGTGAAAATCAAGGAAAAGATTCTGGAACGAGTGGTGATACGGGAAATGGTGGAAAATTTAGAGGGCGAATGAGTAGAGAAGAAGCTAAAAAGAAATTTCCTTGTCATGGATGTGGAAAATTGGGGCATTGGAAGGATGAATGTAAAAAGATTCGGAATAATAATGGCCCAAATCAAAACTTAAATCCACAGACGCAGAATGACTCACAGCAGGGTGTAAATCCTCAGAGTCAATTACCACCTCCACCTGTTCAGGGTAATGTAAGCAGAGCAAAACATGGTACAGACATTGGTTACCCAGGAGGGAGTGGTAAGAATGATTATATGACATCACAATTTCTTTTGCAGGACAATTATTGTAAATTCGACTCATGACGGTGCCTAGGAGAGGGGAAGAAGGAGTGCATACTTGGCGCATCCTTACAGGTAGATCAGTCTGGTCCATATGTTGAAGGAAATGTGAAAGGTAATGATATTACTTTCCTTTTGGACACTGGTGCTACCAGGTCTACTGTGAGATCAGCAGACATCCCAGACCTTCCTCTCTCTGGTGAAGATATCCAAGTAGTGGGGGTAGCTAATCAAAGAATTAGAACACCTCTTACCGAACCAATGTAAGTTAAAATTGGAAACTTCAGAGAAATGCACCAATTTGTAGTGTGCGATTCTAGCCCAGTGAATTTATTAGGTAGAGATTTATTGTGCAAAATGAACTGTACAATTTTCTGCACGCCGGATGGTGTGGCAGTTCAGACACCAGATGAGGACCATGTATATAAAATTATGGTTGCAAAACAAGGTACAGAAATAGATTAAATGTTTTCGCTGATAACAAAAGATGAGTTGCCAGAAGAATTAAAAGGTACAGTAAACTCAATAGTATGGGATTTCACTGGAAAAGAAGTAGGACTTATGGCAAAATTAGATCCAGTTCAAATTACGGTAAAAGAAGGTGCGATTTTCCCAAATACTAAACAATACAAAATGAGTGCAGAAGTAAAAGCAGGAGTCATTGAAGAAATCAATCGAATGGTAAAACAAAACATTCTAAAAGAAGTAATGAGTAGCCCATGTAATTCACCAATTATGGGACTAAAGAAACCTAGTGGAAAATATAGGATTGTTCAGGACCTGCGTAAAATAAACAATATTGTGGAACCATGTTGTCCCATAGTACCAAATCCTGCAGTAATTCTATACCAGATCCCTTGGAATGCAGGATGGTTCACAGTAATTGACTTGTGTCAAGCATTCTTTTCAATACCATTGCATCCAGACAGCCAGTATCTTTTCTCATTTAAATTTGAGAACAAAGTCTATGTGTGGAACCGTGTTCCTCAAGGGTACACAGAAAGTCCTTCCATTTTCAATCAGATACTGAAAAAGTGCCTTGAAAAACTAGTGATGCCAGGAAGCTCAGTTTTAGTTCAATATATCGACGACTTATTAGTAGCGTCGACCACCAGAGAAGACTTTGTTGTTGACTCCATAGCCTTATTAAATCTTTTGGCTGAGGAAGGGCATAAAGTTTCACCTGAAAAGTTACAGTTTTGCAGGACAGCTGTTAAATATTTGGGACACCAAATTGAGAGGGGAAAAAGAAGAGTAACCTCTGAAAGAGTAGAAATAATAAAGAGAATGCAAATGCCTGTAACCCAAAGACAAGTGAGAATGTTCCTAGGAATAGTAGGATACTGTCGACAATGGATACCAAATTTTTCCATGTTGGCTAAGCCCTTAATTAACATGACGAAAAAGAAAGCAAAGGACCCTGTTGAATGGGAGGATGAAAGTGTAGAAGCTTTTGTAAAATTGAGAAACGCACTTTGTTCAGCACCTGCCTTAGGCATGCCTGATTATAAAAGAGAATTCGCATTATTCTGTCAAGAAAGAGAAAATTGTGCACTTTCTGTCTTAACTCAGAGACATGGACTAGACAGACGTCCTATAGCATATTTTTCTGCTACATTGGACCCAGTAGCAGCCGCGTTGCCAGGATGCTTAAAAGCAGTGGCAGTGACTTGTTTGAGCATTGAACAAAGCAAGTCAATTGTGATGGGACATCCTGTAAAAGTGTATGTTCCACATGCAGTTGTCATACTGTTGACAAGAACCCGAACTCAGCATCTTACTCCTAGTCGGCTGACTAAATATGAGAGGATAATAATGGGTGCTGAAAATGTGACCATGGTAAGGTGTACAATAATAAATCCAGCAACTTTATTGCCGGACCCATATCATGAAACAAATAAAGATGACGAAGAAGATGAACATGATTGTGTACAGATTACAGAATTGTGTACAAAACCACGCCCAGACATAGAGCAACAGCCTCTTAAAAAGCCAGACAGGGAGTTATTTGTCGATGGTTCATGTCAAAGACATGAAGATGGTAAACTAACTGCTGCCTATGCAGTATGTGAATTAACTGGAATAGTTGAAGCATCCTATTTACCAGGAGTCAAATCTGCACAAGTAGCTGAATTGATTGCTTTGATAAAAGCTTGCAAAATTGGGAGGAATCAGAGAGTGACCATATTTACTGATAGTCAATATGGTTACGGGGTTGTGCACGAGTTTGGCCAACTGTGGATGCAGAGGGATTTCATGACTTCTTCAGGATCCCCCATTAAAAATGGACAATTTGTAAGGGAATTGCTAGAAGCAATACAATCAACAAAAGAATTGGCTGTGGTGAAATGTGCCGCACATCAGTCAGGAGATGACTGGGTGGTAGTCGGCAACAGATATGCAGACTTGGTGGCTCAACATTGTGCCAAAACCAGAACGTCAGTCAATAAGTGGGTGGAAAGAATGGGAATCAGCTGCCAACTTATGCTGTATATGCCACCTGAAACTTGGAATGAGGTGAAGAAATTGCAAGATGAGGTTGATGAAAGTGAGAAGAATTTGTGGATCAAAGTGGGTTGCTCCCAAAGAGGAGAAGATGAAGTGTGGATCAGTGCAGATGGCAGACCAGTCATGCCAGACTGTTTACTCTCACAAATGGCTAGAATGCATTATGGAGACACACACATAGGGAGAGATGCAATGATTAGGCTGTTCAGACAAAATTGGTACAATCCCAAATTCAGGGCTGTTGCAGAGAGTCTTTGCCAGAGATGTCTAACTTGCCAAATGCATAATCCAGGCAGGAAGACGATAATTGGGTTTGGAAAGATTGGAAAGGCAGAGGGCCCATTTATAAGACTCCAGTTCGACTTCATACAGTTACCATCATGCAGAGGACTAAAATATGTTCTAGTAATAGTGTGTCTGTTTTCAAAGTGGGTGGAGGCTTACCCTACTAGCAGAAATGACAGTATTACAGTTGCAAAACTGTTGTTACATGAGCTCATACCTAGGTTTGGTTTCCCAGTATCTTTGGAATCAGATAGAGGAAAACACTTTAACAGTGAAGTAATCAAATTAATTTGTGAAGCATTTCAAATTAAACAAAAATTGCACTGTGCATATTGCCCAGAGGCTTCTGGAGTGGTTGAACAATTGAATGGCACTATAAAGTCAAGATTGGGAAAAATGTGTGCATCAACATCATTAGAGTGGCCAGACGCATTGCCACTTGTCCTGATGGGAATCAGAAGCATACCTGACAGAACAACAGGATTGAGCCCCCACGAAATAATGATGGGAAGAGCAATGAGACAAACACATGTTCCCACAAACAAATTAGTAAATATATCTGATGATATGGTTCTGGATTATTGCAAAGGATTGGCTGACCTAGTGCGTTCTGTCTCTCATCAGGTTGGAGAAGACGCAGTTTCCAGGCAGCCTGAACTAGAATCTGAATCCTGGTGATTGGGTGGTAGTGAAGAATCACACCAGAGAAACGTGTCTATCACCCAGGTGGAGCAGACCTTGTCAAGTCATATTGACCACCAATACAGCAGTGAAGTGTGCAAGATTTCCTAATTGGATTCATGTAAGCCACACAAAGAGAGTACCAGAACCTGAAGAAGAGAATCCACAGACAACGCCAATCACTGAAGAAGCTGAAGGTTGCCCAGCTGAGGAATCTCAGGCTAGAGGTTCGAGAGAAGCTGACGAAGAACAACCAAGCACAAGTCAGGATTGGATACAAGTGGTAGAAGTTCCTGAAGTATATTACAGAACGAGAAATCAAACAAAATTGGAAGAAATTGAAGAAGATCAGATAGGTGAAGAAGAAGAAGTTCAGGATCAAGAAGAAAAGATAGTAAAAGATCCTGAACTAAATCAGATAGGGAAAGAAAATTGGACTAAAAATAGTGAAGATTTAATAAACTTTGAAGAGGGACAGACAGGTTTAGAAGAATCAGGTCAGGCTGCAGAAGTTCACAGTGCAATAAGCCCTGATCAGAAGCAGTTAGATCAAGAAGAATTCACTAAAGAAAAAGGGGTTAATACAAATGAACATAAAGAAATAAAAAGGAACAAAGCAAACATCTTGAAAGTCATTGTGGAGCTACTGAAAAGAAACCAATCAGACCTGAAAAAGGACAAACAAAAGAGGCAGTAATTAAAGAAAACAAAACAGTATTAAGCAGTAAAATTAACGAGATCTCTGAAGACGTAAACAAAGAAACAGTGCCAACCAAGAAGACAAGAAAAGGAGATCATTGGCCAAGTGTCATCAAAAGAGTAAAATACCACATAACAACCAGAAGTGAAGATCCAGAACAAGTACCTGAAGTGACAAGTCAAACTGAACAAGAGAAAAAGTCAGGAAAAAGAAAAAGTAAAAGACTGAGACTTGTGAATAACAAATTCAAGGGTCCTGACTGGACTTATATCATTCTTGAAGATTTTGAAAGCTCAGAGTCAAGTGACAGTGGTGGCGAAGGAACAAGTGCAGAACTAACATACAAAGAAGAAACAAGACCACCCTGACTAAACAAAAGAATCATCTAAAGAAAAGAAGAAGAGATAAGAAGAGCAATCTTCCTTGTCGAAAAATGCCTGATGATAGAGTTACTGGGAGACCAAAACGAAATTGTTGTAGGAGATGCTGTGCAATATGCATATGTAGTCTAGTATTGGTGCTTATAGTATGGTTAGTCCTGATTGTAGCAATTCCTTACCTTATGATAATAGATAAGAAGATTAATAATGAAACTAAAGGGAGGACAGCAAACATGAAGGGCAATAGAGTAGAATTAATGGCAGAAGATGAGGCAGAAATTCATCATGAAATAGCTGATAACGACACTAGTTTAAATGTTTTTACAAAGTTATTGTTTCAGTATGTAGACACAATGGAAGTTAGTAATTGTTATGTCTGTATGAAATTACCTGAATCAGTAGCAGAAGGATTAACATACCATCATTTACCACTGACATATGGCATCTCATGTAGTGTATTAACAAGTTTATTTTATAGAACAGGTAGGCTACAGTATTATTATTCAAACTTAGATGTGATATTTTCTGAGGTTCCGATTCGCAAGAGTATGAACCCAGTGCTTAGTAGTCAAGACGCACAGTTTATGGGAGAGTTTTTCTTAACTATGAAATCGATAGAAATAACACATGCACATAGACACAATCTAACATGTTCTTTACTAGAAGAAGAAAAGATATTTTTGAATTTAGTAGAAGATAGAAGAAATGATTTTCAAAAGAAAGCTTCAGAGCATAAGGCTCAGTTGCCACCTTGGGCGGAGAAGGAAGGGAGTTATACACCTAGTAAAGCTCAAGCTGCAATGGCTCTGGATTTCGTAAAGAAAGGGAAAATTTGTCTTCATAGGTTAAAGACTGATTATAACAATGTTTTCATCGGTACCAGTGAATGTGAACACAATTTTTTAATTCTGGGAGGTTGGGGACTCAAAGGAGGAACAGATTCAGTTTTTCCTGGAATCTATTATGTATGTGGGAATAAGGCTTACTTTAGGCTTTCTGCAAGGTGGTATGGAAGTTGTTATTTTGGAATAGTTTTTCCAAAGATATACCACGTAAAAAGAAACACTGGAAGCAATGAAAACAATAATGAGTTAGTACGTAGAAAAAGAGCTAGTTTTTCAGAAATTGTAGGTGATATATTTGGTGCATTGATACCTTCAGTGGGAATAATTCTGAACTCAAGGAAAATATGTAAATTGTCTACAGTGGTTGATCGTTTATCAACGGATACTGCTGGAGGTTTTCTAATGATTAATACGGAGATGGTTGCGATTAGATCAATGGTAATGCAAAATCGACTTGCTCTTGACATTCTATTGGCAAAAGAGGGAGGAGTCTGTAAATTATTGAAGACGGAACATTGTTGCACTTATATTCCTGATAAGAGTGCAGAAATTGGAACGTACATTCAGAACATAACTAAACTTGAGAAAGAACTTAAACCACTGGAAGTTGATAGTGTATGGGAAAGAATGACAAATAGTATATCGTCCATTGGAACCTGGTTTGCTAATATAGGGAAAGGACTTATAGGTCAAATATTAGTACCCTTAGCAGGGATAGCAATAATAATTTTAGCAATAACAATATGGTGCAAATGCTGTAGAAAGAATGGAACTTATAAAGTGACAGGAAAAGGAAAGAAGAGAAAACTAGATGAAATCGAACCAGAAGAATGGAGAAGTGATTTATACAAGAAATTAAAAGGAGACTGTAAGAATAGAAAAAGTAAAAATGAGAATGAAACGAATTGCTAGAAGTTGGCATCTGATTGAGGGTAGTAGTTTTGATGGCTCAGAAACGCCATCAGAGAGGGGATTGATGGAGCAAGGTTTCAAAATTGAAACTTGCTTGTATGCAATCTTCCTCATAGTATTAATTTATTAAACTTGTATTGTCAATACTAATCCTTGCATTCACAAACACAAAAGGGATAGACGCTTGCCTATGTGTTTTACTAATGAATAACGCTTGTCCATAAACCAAGATGGCCGCTAAAAGCGCGGGACTTTATTGCGCATGTCGCAACCTGATCACATGGTGTGACGTCTTTCTTTGCTTGGTGGGAAACTTCTGCTTCTGCGCAGTGTGCATTAAAATGGCCGCTAAATGTTTTCACATGCTTAAGCTTGCTCTCATGTCATTATTAAATTGTCGTTTTCTTAACGCTACTAATGCAGGATAGTATTATGATTAAATGGGAATAGAGTTAGGGAAAGTGGGTATACAGTGAAACTTTTTATTTGTGATTTTAATATTTTCTTCTTGCACTTTTAGTAATTCGTAAACTTGGGCCTGGGTTGGTGTCTTGAAACTCGAGAGACAGAGGGTTCTGCGCATGTGTCCTGTATGCCTGCCAAGTGAAGTCAACTTGGACGTCTCCCAAGGCCACGACCTATTGGCCGAAGATGATGTACCCAATGTTTCCGGCAGACAAAATTGTTACTTTTCTCCTGTAAAATGTATAACATTTGTCGTGAGACGGGTGGGAAATAAAGCGAATGTATTAATTTGAAGGGGCGGGAGCGTAAAGACAATAGGCTTCACAATTTTAGGCCAAAATTGACATGGTGCGAGAATCAACCCCCTGTCCCTGTCCAATCAGAAGTAGTGGTCCCATATTTTAGCAACATTAAGGGGAGGTACATGGGCGTAGAAGGGTATAATAGAATATAGCATTAGTAAATTAGTCAGAGCATGCGTTCACGAAGAACAGGCGTCCATACTGCCAGAGCGCTCTCAACTCCAGACTGCCCAGCTGATCGGTTGCTGACTGAATTCCTATCCGGAAGAAGTTCTGAGGAGGGGGCGGCGGAGTCCATTAGACGGGAGAATCGAGAGAAGTCGAGTATCAGAGAGGGGAACGGCGCAGGCGTCGTTGTAGAGAGGTCACCGGTCCTGTCCTGATCCTGGAAGAAGTCTTTGCTCTTCATCCTTCCTGGGTCCTATCTTTTCCAACTCCTTGGCCAAGGGGCTTGGTTCTCGCATTTAGGTAACTATACTGCAACCTTTAGTTGCGCTGCTGTCTCTATCTTCTCCTCTTCCTTAAACACCGTCAATTATTAGCAAAATCATTTCTATGCTTTTTCTTGGGTATTACAATCAAGTACCGTGTTTTCTGTATTTTACTCTGCTAAAACTTTAGATAAAACATTTTAAAACTTCCTGACTCAGTGGTTATTTCAGGATTATGTACTATAATGAATGTCACTCATTTTAAACTTCCCAATTAGCAAAGGATCCATTGGTAAGTCATTACTCTTCAATCAGAAGGTAATTGGTAGCAGGGACTTTGATAAAAGAGTACATCTGACACCCAGCATAAGTATTAGTGTAGTGTGAATGTATGGGCCCAAGTGAGTATATGGTGTATGAATGCTGTTGGCTAATATTGCGCTGGATCACCCCAATCATTACTAGAAACAGCAGCAGCTCATACCAGCAGATATAATTCTAGATGGAGAGATGTGAACTGTTGGCCTCTTTCTATTCGCTCAGTCTTCTTTTCAAGGAAGCTGAGTAGAAGCATCTCTTCTAATCAGTAATGCAGAATCAACATGACAGGCTGTATCTTCGTCCATGTGAGTAAAATCTGCTAAAATGTTCTTAATACTCTCTAAACATGCTAATGCAGAACAAGCATATTATTGATTAACACAAGTACTGTACCAGTGATGTGCATGTTCTCTATAAAAGAAATTAATGATAGTAAACCTGGAAAGGTACAATGGGTCCACAGGTTTAGAAGTATGTATACCATGTCATGGACAGAAAGGTTGGTGGGAGAACCTGACCTGCATTAAATAGCACTGTTATCTACGTTCCAAGACTGAGATTAAATTGCATGGTACTCTTAGTTTCTAAAACAAATGATAACATGAACTTGTTTTGAACATTATAGGCCCATCCACCTTCCCATGTTATAAGTTATTTGATGTTGCTAATGGCTGATTTCAACTTGACTAGCGTATTTTCTATTGTTGTACACTATTTGATAGGTGTGTGATCAATGTTACATTATATTAATTGTATATCTGAAGATACTATATGAAACAATGTATGTAACTCCATTTTCAATAGGATTTGAAGTATGTCTGTTTATAGGGTACTTCTTTTGTATCAGTAGAGATTTTCCAGCCTTTGTGTGTGATGTAAGTAACCAAAAGTTAGATGCATCACTACCTGTGATAGCACCAAGCCAAAGGTCATACAATGTCGCTTCCTTTGATTTCATTCGGTCCTAAGGTCATGTGATGTCACTTCCTGTGATGTCATCAGGTTAAGTGCCTTCCAATGTTACTTCCTGTGACATCATTGGGGTGGGTCAATGGGCAGGTGATGTCACTTCCTGTGATGTCACCAGGTCAACATTTGTGTGATGTCACTTCCTGTGACACACACAGGCGGGAGTCACATGGCATGTGATGTCACTTCTGCTACCTCTGGAATTTTGATGAATCGACGTCCACAGTAATTCCATTTCCATCTACAGGATTTCCATCATGTGCCTAGTTCGTTATGCTGATTGTAGGGAATGCAAATGCGATGGCTGGAATTTCCCAACCGATTTCTTCTGCGCTGGTTGGTCAGTTGCTCACTGACCTTCCTCACAATGGTCAAATCAGCGATGGGAAGAGGCCGTAAATGTCTGTAATAAAAACTGTGGCCATCAGAGTCTGCAAGAACAGTACTTACCCTACTTTCCATCTCACTTGTACTAACCATCAATAGAATGATATTTGTATTCTCCTGAACCTGGATAGCCAACATCTTTCCCAAATTCAATCTAACTGAAATTAAGTTACTACTCCTGTACGGTGGATGTCACTTTTATTGGCAGTTCTGGCTTACACACCTCTTTTCTCCCTGTCCTATGCTACTACCTTTAGCAAATTTCACACTGAGCAATCATCTACTCAGCATTTTGATGTAGGAGAAGTGTTAAAACTAAATTCAATCTAAACATTGTTCATCACACATCCCTAACCAGCCGCTCAGTCTTTCAGTAATAGAGGACCTCATTGTTTTTTTTCTGAACAAGCATCAAGCCCCGTTTTTATCTCCATCCGACCTCCTAACCCCCTGGGCCCCGGAGGTGGAAATGGTAATTTTTAATTATGCTTAGATGTACCTCTTGTTGAAGTTAGGTATTTAATTGGTGATTGAGAGATTCATGAAACTGCTGAAATCGTGGCCTTTCTAGTTCTCTGCTGACCGATTCTCTATAACTCTTTCTGTTTCATCACTGGGAAGCCCCTTTGGGACAGCCATGCACTTTACAAATCAGATTAACATAATATAACCACTTAGTATAAACCCATAACAATATTGAATCTACATTTATGTATCAGTTTAAAATATGCCATAATTTTTGCTGGGTCTTTTAAAGCCCATGGAATACCAGAATACCAGCAGGCCTCAAATTGGACCCTCAGTTGTCAACATCTTTCCCCACCTACCAGTCAGTCTACTTGCTAAGCCGCAATTGTTAGAGAAGTTGGTGACTAGAAAAATACCATTTAGAGCCAATTTATGATTATCTGATTGTGTGATGAAGTTATCAGTAACGCATACTTCATATCTGAGTTTCCTTTTGTTAAATAGTAGTTGATCACATGCATTGCAATGCCCTATGAAAATAAAAACCTGATCTGATGCCATAATGCAAAGTGAAAATGGTGACTACCACCATGAAAGGTCGTGAAATTAGGCACAGTAAGAGAAAGCATCAGCTTCAATAGGAAAATAATCAATACAGGACTTTCTGAAGCCATTTACGTGCATATGTCTCATGGTTATGTCATCTTTGAAGCATACATGTAGCACACATATTTGGTTCTCACTAAAAATCTTTGCCAAAAACCTGCCCCGAAATCAAGAAATTTGTGATGACAAATTGTCATGATCTGGGATCTCAAGATCCTCCTTATTGTTCAATTGTTCCTGATTGATAAAAACAAGGTGTGCCTTCAAGACACACTCATTGCCTCCTAAAATGTAGTCCTCGTCTTGGTGTTTTTAATATTACTAATATCTGCATCAAGCGAGGTTACCAAATAACAATATGCCCTTGGTTGCAACTTGTTTTTCTATTTAGTTTCAACTAGATATTTAATAATGCATGCCTTATAGCGTATGTAAACTGGTATTACAACTTACAATGCATTTGTAATTTGTTACTTCTAAATATAATTTACACTCATAAAACCAACGTTGACAGATTTAGCTTCCTATATAAATACTTGATTGCTATTCGTTCCCGTCCAAGCTTGGGGCACTTAAACATGAAGTTTAACCATGCACCCTCTTCTAGCAGACGTTGTGGGTACATGCAGCCTCTCTCATACCATCTTTCACCCCTCTCTCTTGCTCCCACACACTCTTCCCACGTCTGTCATCTGATTCACTTCAGGTCTTCGAGCACAATATCTTTCCTGTGTCTTTTCAAGGCTTCTGTCCCTCACACCTTTGCTCTCCTCCTCTTCTTTGGGTGTCTTCTGCGTACACAGATGCTCCCTCTTTATATGTCTGTGGCCTGCTGTCCACTTCTTTCTCTCTCTCAAAAACTCTTTCTGCTCCTCTGTCTGGGGTTCAATCACCACTTCATGCACAAACTACCTATCCCTCACTATCTTCCTTTCTATCATTCTCTGCAGCTCTCATCTCTATCTATTCACCATGCCACATAATTCCACTTCACGAATATATTACACCCCATACAATACTACCCCACACAATTCCACAACTATCAATTTAAATCCAACCCACATAATTCCACTCCAATCCACACCACATACATCCACAACACTCCAAACAAAAACACATGGGTAAAAGACATTATCATTTGCAACGCCAATAATTCTAACTCTCGCAAATGCGAGACCTATTGCATTGCAGATGCTGGTTCACCTAGCAATCACTATGCAGACCATGCTGTATTGTGTTGTAATTGCATTTATGTAGCGTTTACTACACTTGACTAGGCGTTGACGTGTTTTATATACTTTTACTCTGATTGGTTGACTTGTATCCCTACCTCTGCTGATGATGTTTGCATTCGGGGAACTACCTTTTAATTTTACTCTCCCCCTCACCCTTCCTCAGTTGCTCCTCTGCCCCTTCCTGCTTGGTACTTCTTTCGTGCCTCCCATATCCCACCCCCACTCTACAGAGAAGACTAGGTTTACACCTAGGATTGCCTTCTGGTCGGTTTTCTACCAGCATGCCCGGTATTTTAATATCCGGAGGTACATTAGAAATTAGAAAAATCACTTGAAGCCATTGTTCTATCACTTTTCAGTACCTACTTCAAACAGAACTTTAAACGTGCTCTAGAGCTGCCTTAAAGTTCCTTAACTGATAAATAAAGTAAACAACAAAAATGGAATGTTATAAATGAATATAGATGATTTGATATGCAGTTCTTTTGAAGTATTGCGTCAGGGCCTTTGCATACTCTTAAAACATGAACAAATGGGCAGTATTTTTTTTTGGGAAAGGTGGTAACGCTAGAAACAAGTCGGTTGTTGCATCTCATGTATTTTCTTGTCAGGTGAGTGGGTGCTTTGAAAGGTTTTCCAGGTCAGTGGGCCAGATGTATCAAGCAAAATTGCGTTCGCAAACGCCGAAATTCGCAGAATTTCAGGCGTTCTGCTAACGTAATTTTGCTTAGTGGTATGTATTAAGGCAAAACTGCCTCGCAAAATAAGGAATCGCAAAATTTGCGATTCCTATTTTACAATTGCATTAAGGAATCACAAATTGCGATTCCTTAAATCCAATGTAAGAAGAACCAAAAAAGTGCAATTTGGCCTTAAGGAATCGCAAATTACCACCAACTTCAAGTTGGTGATAATATGCAATTTCTTTGAAAAATGCACTTTTAGCATTTTTCAAAGTGCCATGTGGCGCACATACACATGTATGTGCGCCACATGTGCACACATACATATTTCAGGGGTGCAACAGGGTGTCAAAAGGACACCCTGGCACCACTGAATGCATTCTCAATTTGCGATTCTCTAATAGCGATTCGCAAATTGAGAATGTCTTCCCATTCATTCCTATGGGCCTCTACGCCCATAGGAATGAATGGGAAGGTATTCCTTAATTGCGAATCGCAATTTGCAATTCGCAATTAAGGAATATTAAGGAATCGCAATTATTATTGAGATTCCTACATACATAGCATTTTGCGATTCCTTAATAGCAATTCGCTAAAATTCGCTATTAAGGAATCGCAAATGCAATCCTTGATACATCTGCCCCAGTGTTTTTGTTTTGCACAGTCAGGCTGGATTGTTTTGTTAACCAAGCCACCACCACACTGTTGCCCTTTATCCGACTTACCTCTACTAATACGGATTTACCCAGATTCTTGCCTGACTTTGTCAGGCAGCACCTCCCCTCCTTCTCTGTGTGGCTCCTACCGAAATGAGTGTGTTTTGCAGGGGCTATGAGACATGTGTACCTGCTTGTTCTGTGCTTTCGGGAGCATGGAGCACACCTCTGGTTCTGTCCATGGGGTTGCAACCACTCCACAGCCGTGCATCATGGCAGTGACTGCCATCTTTTGTCGATGTTCCTTTTTCAAGGCTTGTCAGTAGTGGCATAACCAGCCAACATATGTGGCATTGATCGTGCAACCATTCTGGTTCATAATATTTGGGAGCATTAGGTGACTACTGCATGACTTTATCTATCCTCTGTTGAGCTTTTGGCATTAGGTGATTACAGTGTGCAGTCACTACATTTACTTTCACTGCAATATTGCATTTATTACAGAGAGGGGGTGACATGATGGGGGTTTGTAAACATATTGTTAGACGCAGCCATGTTGATTTACATTTTTCTCTTAGTCAGCCACTCTCTTGCTTAAAAAGTGGGGCGATTACATGCAGTAGGTGCAATTATGTTAAGACGTTTACACCGGGAAACATCCTTTACCCCGCAGTCTTTAAAATGACCATCCTTTACAAAGACGTCAGTACCCCGCATGCTACGTTATCACGCATTACTTTACCATGCAAGTTGTTACAACAACTTGCTGTAGGGGGCGCGTTGTTGGACTGGTGTTGGATTTTTAAGTCTAACACCTTCCCTACTGTTGCATAGACTGGAGTTGGAATAGTAATTTATACTATTCCAAGGTCCAGCGCCCCTTAAAGCAAGTTGTTTTAATGACTAATATGCTAAAGTAACGCATGGTAATGTCACAAGCGGGGTACTGACTGCATTGTTCTGTCATACAACCATTTACATCTAGCACTTAATTTGAGGCAGAAGTCCACCAGCACTCATTTTTGGAGACCAGCACTCATTTTTGCTTAGCAGATTTTGACCTTGAGCAAGAGAGTGAAAAACACTCAAGTGTGAAAGGAGGAGGAAGAAAATTATGGAAAAACAGTGGCAAAGGTAGAAAGTAGGAACCTGAAAGAGTGAGATAAAGCATCAGGGAGTGTTTAGTGGTGGATTAAAGAGGCATGAGGTGGAATTAAGATTATGCATCCTTGGTATTCAGCACACCAACATTCAGTAGCACTGTCTGCGGGCTTCTGAGCAAAACGTTGGGCCCAACACTAAGGGGCATATTTACCAGAAAATGACGCAGACCGGTGCTGCAAGCTATCTTGCTGCACCGAGCTGCATCATTAGGAAAGTGCAGGGATGCGTCTTATTTACAGCAATACGGCGCATCCCTGTACTTTCCTCTGTGCTGACGAACAATAGGCTGCCGAGCACCAATGCAGGCACCCTTGTGCCAAGGGTGCCTGAGTTGCAGGGATGATTGTTTTTGTGAAGGGACACCTTCCTGCACATAAACAATCATTGATGGTGTTTTCCTCCTTCTATGTGTGGTGCAGAATGCAGCACACATAAAACAAGCAAAGAATGAGGACAAATAAAGGTATTTCTCCTCGTTGCGCCACTTTAACGCCTCCCTTCGGGAGGCGTTAGAATCTGACGCATTCCCAAGTTTACAAAACCTTGTAAAATCTGGGGATGCGTCAGAATTCATGGGTGTTGTGTGGGAACACCCACAGCAACACCCATGGAATGCCACTTTTACACAGAGCACTGCGTGAAAGGGGGCCACACTTACAAGGCCATGAAAAACCACGCTGGCTGACTTTGCGTGCCCTTGTAAATATGGCTCAGCATTGTGCACCACTGGAGTGTCAAAAAAAGTGATGCTTCGGTGACGCAAGGGCCTTGCAAATATGCCCCTTAATCTTTAAGACATAGGTCTTCAAACTGTGGGGCGCGCCCCCCTGGGGGGGTGCAGCATCCCCTCAGGGGGGGCGCGCACTCCACCACTTCACCTTCCATTGTTGCCTCCAGGCGCCAGTCGTGTGTCTCAGCCATAGGCAGAGTGAAGATGCAGGGGCTCTAAGAAGGGGTGAAAAAACAACAAAGCCTCGTTAACATGTAAATGGTCTTAAAGACCTGTGAAGTACTCGGGTGCGGCTGGCAGCTCAAAAACTGTCTGTGTGTGTGCCCTGGAAGCTGTCTCAGCCGGGGCTGACACACACGACGGTGGTGGGGAGGGGGGGGAGGTCTTCGGATCTGCAACTTGTCAAAAGAGTATGCCTTTGTTCCGGATTTCTCTTATCTCTGATCCACACTTTGGGGACCCTCCTGCACCCACAGGGTGTGTCCGTACTGCGACACTTTGTAAGTCCAAACCGGTCAGACAGGAGGTCCTGTATTTTTCAGGCCTTTGACATGCCTGCCGCCACAGATTCAGATACTGTCAATTCTTACTGTTGTGTCCTGCCTCACGTACCCATGCTCTTCAGCCATGTCTGTGTGGAGGTGAGTGACAAGGGGGACTAAGGATTATCAGTGTTCAGCAATGCAATCAGACCCCACGGCCCTAGCTGCTGGTGAAACTTGCAGGGAGGGCAGAGATTGAAATAGGACAGCTCACGGGGAGACTGCCCACTGGAGCTCTCCTCGATCCATGTGACGTCTAAAACCTTAAGCGTGGCCTTCTGCTGCAACATGTGCTGAGGCGGTGGCACCTGTCGCAGCATCACTGTAGCAAACCACAGTCGCACCCACACTGGCTCCACGTCAAAGCGGGTGCTGCACAGTGCCCAGAATGAGATGCCAACAGATTTTATTCCAGAATCAAAGATAAATATTACTACATTTATCACTGAAACTTTGAACTAAGAAAACAAGGAATGGGACTTATGTCGGCTAACACAAGCAGCAAAGAAAGAGGACTAGAGAATGACGACAATGTCCCCATCTGCTTCTTTATGGATGTTCATTTGTTTACTTTGATCACGTTTGTTGTAATTATCACACTGGAATGCTGGGTATTGTAGTTTTTACTTGCGGCTGTGAATTCCAAGAAAGTAAAGTCTAATCTGAGCCTGTGTCAAAGTCATAGAAACTTAAGGAAAGGCTATTTAGTTAAAAAGTTGCAAATTGCAGACGGCGTTCAAAGTTAAAAAATATTTTTCTAAAAGTGAATTGGAAAACTTAAAAACACAAATGATCCACACCAGAGGCGCAACTAGAGCCAAACATTTTTTGGGGGGGATGGGGGTGGCTAATAAAAATTTCGGGGGGGACGGGCTAATTCAGGGGTGAAGAAACAACAAAGCCTCGTTAACAAGTAAATGGTCTTTTAAAGACCTGTGAAGTACTCGGGTGCGGCTGTGATAAGACGGACGCCAGATCAGCCAGCCTACAGCAGCTCAAAAACTGTCTGTGTGTGTGCCCGGGAAGTTGTCTCAGCCCTGGCTGACACACACAAGGGGGCGGGGGGGGGCTGAAGCCTTCTGAGCCCTATGGGCGTTGCGCGCCTGTTAAAGACCATGTGTATATTTACATACCTTTGTAAACTGATTACAGAGGCTGTTTGTTTTCTGGTTCCAGTACCCCCTGGGGCCCCACTCTGCCTATTCCTTACATTTGGATTTTACTTTTTACTGCCTTAGTGTGAGAATGCATTTTATTAATATGAATATAAAGTAGGGTTAACAGAAGAAAAATGCCAGCCACGTGTTGTTTAAAGAGCCTGCAAAGGCCTTGTCTTGACACTAAATAGGGTTATAAACAAAATAGTATGTATTCATTTGTAATATGACTTTTCAATCTTTGTTCCCTTTAATTATCAGTCATGGATCATTCAGGCAGCCTTAGAACACAATTAAAAATGCTTTCTATTTATTTTTGCTGTTCCAAGTATGCACAGATAAGTGCTGAAAATAGGCTTTAGGAGACTGCTTATTTTTGTACCGTCTGGGACATCAATATAATGAGCTGGCAACCCTAATCGCAAGACTGGAAGTTTGTTGCAGGATGAGCACAATATTTATTTCCTCCACCCTCGATCCCTGGAGCCTGAATAATGCCATAAAAGCAATAGTTTAACTTATATCTGAAACCCTATGCCAAGCCTCAATAACATGCTGAGTAACTTCAACTGTGTCTGGGAATGCACCCTGCATTCAGACAACTCACTCCTCATTCTCGCCCTTCACTTTCACACTCACCCTGCACTCGCAGGGATCACAATGTACTCACACTGATCACCATGCACTCACACCACCCGCTCACCCTGCACTCACAGTGACCACACTGCACTTATGCCACTCACCATGAACTCACACCGTTCTCCATCCACTTACATGAGCACACCGCACACTCTGCACTCACAGTGATCACTCTGCACTCTGCACTCACAATGCTCTTGCGCTGTTCACCCTGTACCTCACCCTGCAGTCACACGAGTTCACCCTGTACCTCACCCTGCAGTCACACGAGCACACTACTCACCCTACTCATGTGACACTTCACTCACCTGTCCCTCTCACGTGTGCGATCAGTGTTAGGGCCAGCACTGGCTGGGAGTCTTAGCGCCCCACCCCCCGAAGTTCGGGTCTAGTTGCACCCCATGTTGCTTCCCACGTCGGAAGTACGTTTCACTGCAAGGAATTTACAATGGTTGTATCCTTCCTGAAGATTCCATTCTCTGGCAGGTAAGAGTGAAGAGCTTTTTGTATTATTTTTTTAAAGCCTCGCTCCTTTCCCCTTCGTCCCACTACTAGTGGGGACGTTGGATGTTTCAAGGAGGAGCAGATTTGGCATTAATGCCATAGGTGCTGACTTTGGTTCTGGGGACCCCGGTTCGAGTCCTAGTATCGGCTCAACATCATGTGATCCTGGGCAAAATTACTTAATTTACCAGTGACTTACGAAAAATGAATTTGACCTTGATTAAAGTCGCTGGTGCTTGTATAACATGTTCCAATCCCTAGAGCTGAGTCCACAAGCCTAATATAACAAATATTGTGAAGTATGCCTACCATCTGTCCTCACTTCTTTCGTAGACCAAATTTAAATGTTTTCTTGTGCAGCTATTTCTGAAGCTTTGGAAGGCAATCTTCTTTATAAGCCAACTATGCTAACACATTGACTCTTGATGCTGCTAGAGAATAAAGATGTATATATCCTCTTGAATCACTTATATCACATGTGTATGATGTAAATGTCCCCTAGGCCTTCTTGGAAAACTGTGGCAGGCCTCCTACTGACATGGCAACACTTGGCTATACTCCACATAATCATGGATTTTTCAATCGTGTCAGAAAGCATGTTTTGTGGAACCCCTTTTTCTGATATCTTGTTTAGGGGTAAGGATGTGGCGCAACAGCCAGAGCTGATGACTGTAGAGCTGGGGAACCAGGTTCAATTCTTGGTGTCTGCTCAACATCCTGTGATTCTGGGCAAATCATTTAATCTCCCTGTGCTTACAAAAAATGAATGTGTGCTTGTGTAATGTAAAAGATGCTCCTGTAAAGCGCTCCAATACCTTTGGGTCATGTTCGTGCTATATAAAACTGCAAAAAATATATTACAACATTTTGTGAGCACTCCCGTTTCCAGGTAATGCTCAAGACTGGAAGTGGAGCACAACCTAAGGATGGCAGAAGCAAGAATCCATCCACACATTGTCTCTATGGAGAAAAACAGGCACACCCCACACCTGTGTTTTGGGAGTGTTTTTGCTAATCTATCCTAATTTTTGTGTTTTATGTGAAAAATAAAGCACCAATGTAATTTTTTGTGCTAATTTTTTCTTGGAGACTTTTCATTTGAACTTTAGAATAAGCACAAGCACTAAAAAAACTTCAGTTTACTAAACACTCTTACTTTATTTAATATTATTTGCCCTATACGACCTGGGCTCTGCAGGAGGGAAGGGCCATCAATGATGCAGAGTACCAGCTTCCAGAACTTTTTTGTCAGGTGGTGGTGGTGGTGGGGGGGCTCGACGTGTAAAAAGGTTTAGATGGGGGGGGCTCAGCCGACAAAAGTTTGAAGACCTCTGCTTTAAGAGATTAAGCACTGATTATGCTGGTGCTCCAAGACCATCCTGCAGTAGTTAAACCATCCGCATGCACTGCCCCGGATTCATAGGTAATTTATTTCAATTATATTTTATTTCATGGTCATGCATGTCTATTTTGAGAGCTATGCCTGCTGCTGCATAGTTTGCATTCGTATCTGTGAGGTGTGCTGTACACACTACCATTTGCTATGCATTTCTCCTTCAGAAAGATAACAATTTCTGTGGTCTGTCCAGTATTTACCAAGAAAAAGTCCACAGAACTAGTGCAAAACACAGAATGACAGATGACCACTAAACAGTCTGCTAATTGATATTTTGCCTCAGTACAAAAAAGCCCACTTTAGACTAAGTGAAAGTTGATGATGTTTTTGGATCAACTTCCTTTGTATCATGATAAAACCAAAAATGAAATGGTACCACTGTTGTGGTACAAGCATTTTTGGGAAATTGGATGCTATGATCCCAAGATTGCCACTCACTGTCTCTCAAGATGGTAGATTTTGTTGCTTATATAGCAAATCTTTAAGACAACCATGTAGGCCCAGACTGTTTTATTTGCAAATGGACCACAAAATAAGGCAACCATCTTAAGGTCAGGGTCCAGACAAAGCATTAAAAAGCCTCTTGCAATGAAAAAAAATCTAAAGGATTTTTTGTATATGATTATTTCATGAGATAAAAAATAAACTGGGACAAAAATGTGATTATTGAGCATACTTTTCAGTCTCTTGTGCATTGCAATGGATGCAGTTGCTAGGGTTTGAGGTGATAGACCAAGCACACAGTAGCATAGTGGTGAGCCAAAATATATTTCTCTGAGCTCGTTCAAGATGTGATTGATCCTATCTCAAAGCAATGGCTGGAGGAACCTGACCCAAAGCCCACCATGTGTATAATGTAAACATTAAGGGCCGGATTATGAGTTCGGTGGTCCATGGGTCTGCCGATCCCAAGGTGGCGATCTGTGGACCGCCAGACTGGCGGTCCACTCACCGTATTACAAGTAGGGCAGTTGGACTGCCACTGGACCACTGCTACTGCCGGGATCTTTGATCCCAAAGTGGTTGCGCATCAGTCTGAGGCAGCAATATGCTCTGCTGAGCATATGACGAGTTGTCTCACTGTGACCCTTTCCACTGCGGTGAGCCCTGCCATGGAAAGGATGACAGTGAGGCAACTCAGGGGGACCAGGTGCATGCAGTGGGCACATGGCGTGCCCCCCTGTATTTTTGCACCCCCTGTTCCTGCACAGAAAGAAATGCACAACATTGGTTGGGCTGCAGAGCTCCTTTGACGGTAACTTTCCAAGGCTCTCCTATGTGCCTTAGAAGGGCACTGCCATGGGACTGCCACCACAGGACTGTCCGCCTGTATTATACTCGTAATCCGGCGAGTGGTCAGATTACGGATTTGGTGGTCTCGCAGTGGGGCACTGGCATGGTGGCCTGCTGTCAGACCGCCAAACTCGTAATCAGGCCCTAAGTCTTGATAAATCTGTGATGTTCAGCAAGATGTAAACAATGGAAAAAGTGGCATACCCAATCTTAAAACAAATGCATAAATATGTATGTATGTGTTATTATTATCGTATGAACCGAGCTCATTGTCAGGGAAGAGCTCCAAGGAGTCAAAGGCGAGGATACGTTAAGTGTTTGGCGAGGATTTCTGGTAGAAGAACACTGTTTCTTCCTCACATTGTGGTGTTCATTCAAGAGGCACATACGTCTTTACTAAATTGAAGCAGGGTTGGTGCGGTCCTGATGGACATAGGCATTACAGGCATGTTATATCAGGTTTGGGGTGCAGAGCCTGAAAAGGCCTTTTGCCTTGTTTTTTTCTTTTTAATAGGTTGTTATCTCCAGTCTGTTGGTGTCTTGTCTGTGGGTGTCAAATGAGCTACCAGGGATGGTCAACTTGTCACCCAGACTGGCAGGGGGGTTGTTCATGATGGCTTTGTAAATAATGCAGCTGGTTTTGGTGATGGTGTGGGCTGTCAAAGCGAGCACTGGAGTTCACTTGGTGATGGAAGATGACTTAGGTTAGGGATTGCAGTAGGTTTATGGCAGTGTATACAGTCAGATGATTAAGATAATGTTAAATTTTAGGGTTTAGGATTATCCGTAGTGTTAAGTATCAGATTAAGTTTTGAGTCAAGGTAAAGTTAAATTCTAGATTTAGGATTACGTTTACGGTTAGGCTTAGTACTAGATTTAACACACATATATAAACAAAACCACAGAAACAAAAGCATCTTCAAGCCACAGAGGCATTGATAAAAAAACAAAATCACAGTTCAAAAGAGAATGTAAACTTTTTAAACCCTCTAAATTGGTTCAAAGTTGTGGAACTAACCAAACACCCATCTGTGTGCTGTTGTTTAGGAAGTTAACAACAGCACACATCTGTGTATGCATTGCTGTGATGCAAACACCCAATAATGTAATTGTGAACTACTAAGAGTTTAATTTCTTTTGCCATTTAGGGCAACCCAGAGCTGGCCCAGGCCTTGTATCTTCATGGGATCTCGCGAAAGTAGAAGCAAACAAGTCATTTTTACTTGATTCAGACAGAGCACTCTTGGTGTGTTCCCAGATTGAAGACCATGAGAGGAATAATCAGACAATAGGCTATAAAGCCACAAGTGCATCCCATGTCCATGGCTTGTGTTTATACCCTTGGGATTCAGTGCCACAGCACAGTCAGTGGAACAGTACAGAAATCTACCAAAGTTTTCCAAATTATGCAGATTCAGTTTCCTGTGAAACTAAATGGCCAGAACTCTGGGAAGGAACTGAAGAAAACCTTTTCAACGGCCATTGCAAAAAAGAACATGGCCTCTATAGACCGACCTTGCAAGGTACCTCTAAAGAGTTACAAGCATGTCAAATTCTGGAACATTCTAGAACATTTACCCCTGCTTCTCAGGCACCAAATTGTTCCAAAGATGGTTTCCAGTTATCAAATGAAGATGAAACAGAGGAAAAGAGTTGCCATGCCTTCGCAAAAACAGAACCCATTTTTTCAAACAATGCTGTCAAGCTTCCTGATGAAACACAGGACAAAATTTCCAAAGAGTATGATGGCAGCTTCTTAGATACTTGGACAGCGATCTCTGAGCAGGAGGTCTCCCTGGCTAGAAGGACATCCTTCCACGACTGCTCTTTTGAGATGGAAGGGGTAAGTTAACGTTTGATGTCCTGATCATATTCAAGCTTGAATCTTCCAAATATTTTATTTGTCGAATACCTGAGATTTGAACGGCCCAGCTTTTTTTAATTTTGAAGCCACCCAGTAGAAGTACAAGTAAGAAGTCAGCATGACGTATTACGATTTAACTTTGTATTCTGCATATGTTTTATTTTTAGTTCGGATAGACGATTGTTATATCCTAAATGAAGTGTATTTTGATTGGAGTTGTATGTATACATGTATGATGGCTATGAATGCACATAACTATGCAGAGAAAATAAAGCTAATCAATTAGAAACTTATAAGATGGTGTTAGAAAAGTTAGACAATAGCAAAATATTTGTACCATGTCATATATTTTCAGCATCAATAAGGAAATAATTTTGTTTAGAGGAGGGGTGGCCAGCATTGCACCCTGAGAGTGGGAACCAGGCCGGATTTGCAAATATCCATATGGGTAAATTCATGATTGAATGTGGCTACATAGAAGAAACACTGTAAACTCCCTCTTTAATATATATGTTTGTACATATTGTAATTATCCAGTACCTCAACACCAATGCATTGCAACTCCATCTGCAAAGATTCTTCCCTTGCATACAATAACAATACAACTTACCATGATCGCTAGTCATAACCCTACTCATATGCTTAACCCTAACACATTCATCCATACTGCATTCATTTTTTTTTTTTAAGTCCTCATTCGCCTTGACAAAACAAAGAGAAAATGTACTCTGGGGGCCCCCCCTTAACAAAGTACCGACCAGAGATCTTTGTCTTTTTGAGCCAAGGGCAAGCGCTTTACACAGAACTTCTCTTTCCGTGGTCTACTCACTCCAGCCCTGCCGTTGTGAGACAGCCACCAGAGTAGTAAAGTAATAAAGGCCTAATCATAGGACTGTGTTTGAATCCGGAAGATTTAACCACTGTTCACACAACACCCAGAACTCATTTCTCTTATTTTCCGAAGCTCTGTCTAACCGGATCGTATATTTTACACAATTGATCCAGTCTACCTTAGTCGGGGGGACAGGTTTTATCCAGTTTTTACAAATCTCTCTACGAACAAGAAGCAACAAATAAAAAATCAATTTTCTTACATTAGTTGGTGCCAGCTCAAACTCTGTCGAAGCACTAAAGAAAACCAGTACTCTGCTTACCTGGAGCGTCTTACCAAGTATCTCAGACATACAGTCACTCACGTCTGACCAAAACCAATGGATCCCGGGACACTCCAGAAACATATGGATATCATCCTTGTTGATCTTCTGGAAATTAACTTCAGGGATTCTTTCTATATTTTGTGTGATTCTGATGCCTAAGTATCTCATTTCCCCTTTAATACGGTCTTGCTGAGTATTCATGTACCAGGCCATTATTTCCGTTTTATGTTCATTCACCTCGTAACCAGAGATGCGCCCTAATCGTGAAGTCATATTATGAATTAACGGGACAGAGGAAAGCAAATCGGACGTATAAATCACTAGGTCGTCCGCATAAAGCCCCACCTTTTTCTCCCAACCCCAATACTTAAAGGGACGTATTCCTTTATTCTCCCTGATTTTTACCGCAAGGGGTTCAATATATAGGTCGAATAGAAGGGGAGACAGTGGACAACCTTGTCTGGTACCCCGTGAAATTTTAAAAGGTCTGGAAAGATTCCCATTCACCAGGACCCTAGCTGTGGAATTCTTATAAATCGATTCAACGGTCCTAAAAAACTTTTCGCCCAGGTTGGTCACCCTTAGTATTTTCAGAAGATACAGCCAATTCACCCTGTCAAAGGCCTTAGTGGCATCCGAGGTAATAATCGCTAGGGGGACTTTATAAGCGGAAGCTATATCAATCGCTCCTATTTGATTATATGTGAGGTCTTGGATCCCCCTTCCCTTGACAAAGCCTTTTTGATCTTCATTTAGTAGACCCCCTGCCACCCTGTTTAATCTTTCTTTAATATTTTTGCAAAGATTTTATAATTGTAATTTAGCAGCAAAATGGGCCTATAGGAGTCACATATATTCGACGGTTTGTCTGGTTTGAGGATCAGGGTCACTATGGCCTCCTTCCATGAAGCTGGCAGCTCGCTGCCATTCTCAAAAATTGCTCCAAATAGCTTCGCCAATGCTGGTATAATAAACTCACCCAGTTTTTTATATACCATGATGGGTAGTCCATCCGGACCAGCAGCTTTACCTAGTTCCCCTCGTTATTGCTTTTCTGATTTCACCCTCTGTGATTCTTCTATTAATGGCTTCTCCCTCTACTTTAAGGGAGGCATCTTCACCCAACCAACCCTCCAACTCATCCTCCGTGGTGATCAAATCTTCCTGATATACTTTCTCAAGATGTTTAAGGAAGGCCTCTTCAATTCCTTCCCTGGTCGAAAGAGGCGGTCCTGTTTCTTCACACTTAACTTCTTTAATGAAACTTCTTGCCTGGTCTTTCTTCACTTTCCATGCTAGGAGTTTTCCACACCCTTCTCCGTATTCAAAATGAGCGAGTCTGCTTGCTTGCCATCTTTTTCATACTCTCTCCTCTACTACAGCCACCAGGTCTAATTTTAGGGCTAGCAGAGCTGTGTGTAGCTGTCCCTGCCCCTGCTGTGCCCCGCTCATTAATAGCTGCGTTTCCTTCTGCTGAATGTTACCCTCAATTTCCCTTATGTCAGCTATATACTTTTTGCTTTTGAATACTTAAATGGAGGTAATTCTCCCCCTCAAAAAAGCTTTATACGCATCTCAGACAACCCCCATTGGGGCACTATCCCATTTGTCCTAAACAAACTCCTGGGATTCTAAACCTAGTTTCTCAATTACCTCATCCACCAGTAATATAGTTCTATCCATAATTCATCTCCTCTGAGGTGAGGACTTTGCAGCCTCTAAAACTAAAGTTACAGCTGAGTGGTCCGACAGATGTGTTCCTACATGCCTTACTCCCTGAACCTGGTCCTTTAATTCTTGATCAATCAAGAAAAAAATCAATCCTTGATTGATGACCATATTTTTTGTTATTAAAGGTAAAGCTCTTTGTGACCCCCATTTTCACTCTCCAGACATCGCACCACCCCAACTGCTTCATAGTAGTTGTTATTAGAGCCCGCATTTTGCTCTTTACTATCGCTCTGCTCTTGACTGAGCGGTCCAAATTACTGTCGAGCACCACATTAAAATCTCCTGCTAAGATAATTTGGTCCGAGAAATCTAAAAGCTCTGTAGGCAAACCACTAAATGGGCCAGGATCGTCTGAGTTAGGGCCGTAGTAACCAACAACTGTATACATCTGATGGTGACATTTTAATCTAGCAATAGCCCACCTGCCTAACTTGTCTACTCAGCTCTCCTCTATTGTGATATAAGGTTTTTTTTAACCAGAATCGCCACACCTTTTATAGTAACCTGTTGGGTAGTAAAAACAATTTCTTGCACCCATGTTCTGGATTGAAAGATCTCGCTCATCTCTTGGCCCGTCATGTGAGTCTCCTGCAAAATTAAAATCTGGGCTGGCACATCCCGTAAATACTGCAAGATCTTTTCCCTCCTATACTTAACTCTTAGCCCTTTAACATTCCATGACAAGAACTCAATCCGGACGCTCTGGTCTAGGCTCATCCCTTGTCCCATAAACTAAGTACATCGGGGATGCCTGACATCATAATTAAACGAAGAGGACTTATTTTTTTGTTTTTTCTCCCACTGCTCCCCATCCAGTGACCCCAACCCTTCCTGTGACCCCCCTCCCCCCCTACCCCAGAGAACCCTCCTGCTCCCTCCTCCATGGCCGAAGCCTATGGGGGCCCCCGGAGTCCTGAGAATACAAAAACCTATTTTACAGCTAGGACTAGCCGCTATTTCACTGAGCTTATAAACACCCCTAGGGAGTGATCATGGGTAGAGAAACCAAAGAGCCTAAAAGAAAAAAAAAAAGTGAGAAAACACTAATGCTTTCCTCTGCCCCCTTAACCCTCACCAGCATGTCTCTGCGTTTGATAAGGACTTTACAAACTCCTCTGCGTCTTCCACGCACCTAAAGTTCTGCACTCTATTATTATGCATCAAGCGAAGAGTAGCAGGGAATCGTAGTTGCGCCGTGGCACCTAATTTTCTTAATGGGTCCAGCAGCTTACCTAGCTCCCACTGCTTGTTGCCGTAATCTGTGAAACATCAGACCTTATCTCAAAACTGATGTCACCCACAGTTAACGTCTTCATTTTTAAGGCCTTGGCAAGGATTTCTTCCTTCATTTTATATGTATGGAAGTGAACCAGGATTTTCCTTGGTTTTGTTTTGTTTGGTGCTAACCTAAAGGGATCTCTATGAACCCTCTGGATGTCATTCATTATATCTTGTTCAGATCAATCTACCTGGGACCTTGCTTTAATCAATCTTGCGACAAATGATTTTATATCATCCCCCTCTGCCCCCTCCGACACTTTTAACAAGCTGTTTCTCCTCTGGTTATTCTCCAGAGATTCCAGCTTTTCTTGTATCCCCATTCCATTGTCTTTTAACAGAGTGATCTCTCTTTTGTTGGCCTCCGTTTGAAGAGCCAGTTCCCTTACTGAGATTTCCAATGCTGTCGTCCTGCTCGTGAGATCATCCAACTTCTTCTCTACTTTATCGCAGGCTGATCTAATCTCCATTTGATTCAGTTCGGAGGTTTCGAACCTGCATCTGACTTCAGTCGTTAAAAGCTGAATTAGGTCTGATACTGACTGTGATGGTGCATAAGCTGGGGGTGGAGGTGCTGATTCTAGTTCTGCCCCTTGATCTGGCTGCTTATCCGAAGCATCTCGTTCTGTTGCACTAGACTGTGAAACCCCCCGCCCCTCTGTCTGCTGAAATGATGCCGGAGGCTCAAAGTCTCCATCTACTGCTGCCATCTTTTTTCCCCCCTCCAACATCGAAGTGCCGAAAGTAGCCACCTCTGCGAGCTGGGGCGCCTCAGCCAACACTTGGAACTTGTTTGGAATTGCTATTCCCTCTCCCTCTAAAGGCAGCGGAATGTTAGTCAGCGAGGATATACCTGGATTTTTAAGGGTTAAAGTGTTTGGCATCACTTTAAAAAAAAGTCCTCAGAGAAGGAGTGATTTTTAAATTCTGTATTTGTACATCCACTTTTTTCTTCCTGGTTTTCCCTTTTCTGGGAAGAACCCAGTCTTCCACTTCTGCCTGCTCCAAGTGTAATCCTGTGGGTTCCCTTGCTGAATCCGTAGTGATGTCCTTTGCTCCTTTTAAATGCACTTTACCTTGCCCCCGCCAGCCCCCCCACCCCCAAGCTAAACTTCTAAGGGGATATCTGCCTGGAGGAGTAATACTCTCATGTGCCTCCTGTGCCTTTACCCCATTATCCAGATCCTGGGTTGCCTTCACTCTCCTTTGAGCAATCTTTCCTCCTGTCCCACATTGACTGTTCTGCTTTTTACTTAAATTTGCCCCTCTCTTAGAAATATTACCTCCTTTCCCTTCGATGTTCCTTCATTTTTCAGGGCCCCTTGTGTTGACTCCCTCCTTCCTTGGCTCGACTTCCACTGCCCTACTTTCCAACACCTTCCAAGGGCTTGCAACCCTTGTGCTGCCTCTACCACTGCTCCCCAGATTGGAAACTGAGCAACGGCTTTCCATCCTCTGCCAAGCTCGAGCGCTCGGTCGAGCCCGGTGGGAGTCCCGATCTGGTAGCCCTGCCGAAGATGGGCCCGCTGGCGCAAAAGGGGGAAAGACTGCACCGCTCATTCAGCCCCCCGGGTGTGGTAAGTGACCCTTCTTTTCTTTCTTTAATGTCTGCGAAAAGTTGACCCATGCATCCTAGCGGAGATTAAAAAAAAATAGCTTGTGACTCCGGGAGCCTCCGCGACCCGCTACTCGCCGGCGGCCATGTTCTCCCACCAAACATCCATACTGCATTCATGTATCTCATTCTTTTCCTAACCTTAATCCCATCCCTAACCTTACTCCCATCCACAGACCTCTCCAAGACCAGAAATCTTTTCAAACACTAAATCAGAAGTTAAATCTAACAATAAGCCTAAACATAAATGTAATCCTAAATTCAAAATTTAAATGTACATTTACTGTAAGAAATTCGGTTATTGGTTGAGGGGGGTGGAAACCCCACTCAGGCCACAACCCAAATCCTTGTCAGGGTGAACCACAAAAAGTCACAAAATTACCCTGCGCTTAACCCTCCGGTAGCTTGGCACAAAAGCAGTTAGGCTTAACTTAGAGGCAATGTGTAAAGCATTTATGCAGCCCACAAAAAGTAATAAAATGAAAACACAACACAAGAAAAAAATCCCAAACAAATTCAGAGAAAAATTAAATGACAACAAAACAAATTGAATATAATCACTAGAACTGGAGTTATGATTTTTTAAAGTTATTAGTGAAATCTAGTGCCTAAAACAATCAAAATGCCAACTGCTGGTATCTGGTTATGCGAGACCAGGCAAAGCCAAAAGTTAAGACCTACTGCTAAGCAGGGGTCAGATACACAAGGTGGATTGGGCCCGCTCTAGGCTTACCTTTGTGCTTAGGATTTTATCTGATGAAAAGTCCAAGAGAAAGTAGAGTTCAGGAGGGTAAGGCAGCAGGCTGTGTTCGAGGGGGAGGTGTCGTCATCGCCGCCAGGGGGTGCTGGATGGAGCTCAGTGAAGCCATCAATGGTGGCGAGAAAAAGCTCTGAGAGAAACTGGACTTGCAGGCTGAGGAGGTTGATGTCGATGATGGCCTGTTGTTGTCGAGCCCGGTGAAGATCTTTACCTTCGGACTTAGACAACTTTTTGGAAAAACCTCCAGCGGGACAAGCTATAAGCCATACCTGAAGAGGGCTCCACAAGGCCAGAAACCACTGCTTGGAGGTCCCACTGAACATGCTTTGCTGCTGCGGAGAAGAACATAGTGGGAGCTACCGCAAAGCCAGGCCAACTGGTGATGCACCGTGGGCATATCAGCTGGCAGGTAGGTCTCGGTTTTCTGTTGGTTCTTCTGGCACTTTTTGGTGAACATTTTTCCAAGTCTCAACTTTTAGGGTTAGGCAGGAGCAGCATCTCTAACACCACTATTAAGTGTCCAGGGATTTGGGTTATCACTTGGAGGTTAGGACTCACTCCAGCAGGGGCCAGGGGCAAGGCTCAAGGTCTCTGGAACTTGTCATGTCCCTGTAGCTCACGCAGGAGGCCAGCCAACTAGCCCTTGGAGACACTGATAGTCCTGGTTTCAAGCAGCAAGGCAGTCCATATCAGTTTTGTTTGTGTTGCTTTTCAAAACGTCTGTTTGATTAAAATTCTTTTGTAACCAATTCTTGGAATTTGGGTAATTCAGTCTTTATTATTAATTCTTTAATAGGTCACTATTATTGTGTTCAGGGATTAATTGGGTAGTTAGTTCAAATTCTTCTTCTATGTGTAGTTTTCTATCTCTCCTCTTGTGTTATTTATTTGTATATATTGTTTGGGGTTCCCCACGTGGCAGGCTCACTTCAATTTAAATACTATACGTTTTCATTCATGTTTATAGTCTCAGTCCATGATGGTTGCTGCTATCCCAAGTGAACCACAGTTATTTGTTGATATACCCTATTAAAAGTTAGCACTTCTTAAATGTAAATAAGGTAACCTAACATTATCCTCTACGAGAGGTAGGCTTTACTTAGAATACAGTGAAGGCACCTACTTACACTAAGGTACACTATGCGTCAGGGTACCCCTGTGATTGGCATGACCTCCCCTATTAGGCCCTAGTACATAATAGGGCTGGGGATTAAAATTGCCTTTAAGTCCCTAACATATAATAGGGCATAGCAGTTTAGAGGCCAGCAGCCCTAGCTGCAATTGCATGTGTGCACTTGCTCAAACCTAGGGTCAGTTTAGAAGCAGCCCTGTGTTGCAGGGCTGCTTTTAACATGTACATTGTTCCCAAACTCGACTTTGATGTTTGGGGCACTTACAAATTAATAAACTACAATATTTTGGCATATTAGGTACCCCCAGGGTCTCCCCTGGGTGTCCCAGTGGTGGGGGGTCAGGTACTTATAAGGAGGACCCTTATAAAAATAGGTTTTATATGCCCAAAGGATAGTGAGGCCTGGTGTTGGAGAAATTGCCCAGTTTATTTTCCCCATTGCAGATTAACATGTGCAAGTGTTATTAATTAATAACTCTCGCTAGAAAATATGGAAAATTTCATTCAAGGACTTAGCAGAATGCTACTGTTAAATCCAACAATATGCTGTTGTTGAATTTATCCTAAAATGTACAGACATGAAATTATAAGACGTTCTTGTCTGTAAGCCAAAATTCAGCCTTTCACTGATCTGCCCTGATTGGTCAGAGTTAAGTGGATTAGCCAAGCTGCTTTGATGAAGTGATAAGTGGCTCCTGGGGTGAAGAGCCATTCTGGGAGTAGAGGGTTCTGCTGCATAGAAATGCCAGAGCAAGGGGGAGGGGTCATAAACTATGAGCTTCAAAGTAAGGAGGGGACAGGTAGAAGACGTCAGATCCACCTACACCCCTACACTTTGAACTGAGTCTGATGGCAGACTTAAGGAAGGAATGTCCAGATGTCAGGGGGGATACTATGGAGATGAGCCATCCTGGAGGTTTGTTTAGCCAGCTCTTGCCTCTCTGCTGAGACTTCAGCCATATTGAAGTTTGGAGAAATAGTGCTCTCTGGGAGACCATTGTACCACACTTTGGAGGAAATGGTCATGCTCTGGGGTGTTGCCTTGCACCTTGTTGGACAGGAGTGCCCTACTGTGAAACCCCAGAGAACACTGAATATGTATCTGAGAGGGTCAGTGCTTTTCAGATCTGCTGCTTGAAATCACAGAAGAAGAAGTGTCCATGCTGCAAGCATAATTTGCACCAAGCAGGCACTGCACTCTGGCTGACTGTGCCTGATGCACAATCTGGAACTATAGCCCTGTGGATCAAACCTGCTTCAAAAGGACTAAAGATTGGACTCCCTGCAAGCTACAGGTTAATCGCGCTCATTTGGACCATCACCACCAAGAATCCCCAGCCTTGAGTGACTCCACTGGATTTGTAAGGGTTTTGTCCAAGTCGATTGTGGGAATTGAAGTCCCAAACTTTCAAGGACCATCTTGGAGCTCCCAGACCCTTGAAGTACGTTTTGGACACTTTGGGACCCTCAAAAGAACTTCGAGAAGAAGTTCCAGAAGATTGGAGAACTTTGGAGCAACTTTGAAAAAAAGCTCCATAAGTGAACCGACTCGACCTGGCCAGTCAAGCCAGCAACCCTCAACCGCAAGCCGGCCTGCCCTCCAGGTTCGTACTGCTGAAAAGCTCAGCAGCTCTGACTTCCAGAGTTTGACCAGGAGCTGGTCGAAGCCCAAGCTGGAGAACTCTGACCGAATGGGGCCTGGTGAAGAATATCAAGGGACTCCGGGAGAAAAAGCTCCTTAAAAGTATCTACATCCGAAGGTAGAAGAGGTGACCGGGACCAACCGCAAGAGTCAAGCCGCCCATCTCCAATCGCAAGCCGGCCTAAATCTCTAGTTCGTCCCGCTGAAAAGCTCCGGAGGTCTGACTTCCATAGGTTTGACTGAGAGGTCATTGAAAGGCAAGCCTGCGAACCCTCACTGAATCAGAACTAATGGAGAGCTTTGGGGGACCCAGGGGGAAAAAGTTCCAGAAATGTTTTTAAGTCAGAAGGTAAAAACTTTGACCGAGGCCTACTGTGAGGGGTAGCCGGGCAGGGCTCCATCACGGTCAGCCTGAAACTTTTACTTTGTCCCAGTCTAGCACGACCAGATGTCCCAATAGGCGCAATAAGTTTCTATGTGCTAAATAGTACTAAATCCTTCAAAAATTCATATCTCATTTTGGCGCCATTTTAAAGATAAAGATATATTCTATTTTTATAAATTGGTGTTGGACTTTTATTGTGTGTTGTTTCTTAATTATTTACTGAATTGGTGTTTTTAAATGCTTTACATACCTGTCTCTGAAGTTAATCCTGCCTGCCGCAGCCAAGCAACCAAGGGTTGAGCATGGGAATAATTTTATGAGACCTATTCTGAGCCCTAGACTGTGTTAGTGACCTTATTACAAGTGGTAGACATATATTTACCACTATTAATAATCCACTTTCCAACCGGAAGATTTAGGCCTGGCAAAAGGTTTAGTTTGCCAGGTCTAATTGGCAGTTGAAAACTGCACGACAGGCTGAAATGGCTGTTTTAAAGTGCTACTGTAGTGTGTGGCACAAAGAGTGCTGAAGGTCAGCTAGTAGCATTTCATTTACAGGCCCTGGATACAAATAGTGTATTATACTAGGTGCCTCATTTATGAAGCCCCTTGCACCACTGGAACGTCACTTTTTGTGTTAGGAGACTGCTATGAGTGAATTGCTACATCGCGGCTCGCTTGAAAGAATCTGATTATAACCACGATGAATCGGTGACTACAAAGATGCCTCCCAATTGAATTGATGCATCCTATTCAGATAAGTTTCCTTGGAAGATTATACCATCTCCAAAAGTACCCAGACATTTTTTCTTGGTCTACATCCACATATTAAGGTATAATCTCTAGGTGATTTACCACAACAGCGCTTTCACCCAAGACGATCGGTTAGAATCATCCTTCCGAGGTCCATTGTCAGGATATTCACGCCCATTTTCATGAATTGAGTGGCTTCGTAATCGTCAGTTGACACCTTTAACAGAATCCATAAATACATATGAAATTGGCTGTCGCACCACCTGTCCCTTTGTCCTGAAGAAGACCCGCCATGACATTCCCTTAATTGTGCATTTGTCAGGGTCGAAACATCGATGGATATACTTGTCCATATACTCTTAGGTCTTGTTGCCCTTGAATTATTAAGCAATCGGTGCTTGGACTACAGATACTTTAAGCATATATTGTTTGGACCTGAACAATGTTTTTTTCCCTGTAAAACTTTTTCCCTGCATTATTAACGTATCGTTTTGTCACTTCTATGTATAATACACTCAGCACCTTCTGTCACTTTATTCACTGTAAATTCATGTCACTTGCGTCGTTCCATTTTATGAATTACTAGACAGCCTGTACTTTGAATTTCTGTTTTGTTTGATGAAAAAGAAAACTAAAAAGTTTTTGATACCGCCGAAAAATTGTTTATGTGTTCCAACTTCTATCAAAGATTCATTGATACTATATAAATGTTTTGAACTGTAAAGAAATGTTCTTACCTGACAGAACCAACTGTTACTTATGATATATATGCCCAGGTTCTGAGGGATACTGGGTTACCTCTATTGCTTTCAACATGCTCCGTGGCCAGGAGCCTACTCCATATTTACGAGGCAGCACTAATCACTTTTTTCGGCTTAATGCTGCCTCATAAATATCATTCCCTTTAACGCAGCTTTCTGCGTTAAAGCAGCATGCAATGGGTGTTGCTGGGGGCATTCCCAGGCACAACGAGGAGAAATATCTTTATTTCTCCTAGTTTTTCCTGTTTTTATGTGTGCTGCATTCTGCAGCACACATAGAAAGAGGAAAAAGCCTCCTGTGATTGTTTTTGTGCAGGACGGTTTTCCTTCCTGCACAAAAACATTCATCCCTGCAACGCAGGCACCCTTGCACCGTGGTGCAAAGGTGCCTGCGTTTTGCGCACGGCAGCCCATTGAGCACCAGCGAGGGGGAAAAGGACAGGAATGCGCCATTTCTGATCCTGCCCTTTTCTTTTGCCCTAGGGCAGCGCAGCAGGAAGGCCTGCGGCGCTGCCCTATGGCAAAACCTCATAAATGAGGCCCTTGGAACGTACAAGTAAATTAAATGTGCCAATCAGTTGTAGGCCAATTTTATCATATTTTGAGGAGAGAGCACAAACATTTTAGCACTGGTCAGCAGTGGTAACATGCACAGAGTCCTAATGACAAAAAAAAACGAATTTCAGAAAACAAGAGGGGTGAATGCAAAATGTTTTAGAGAAGACCACACCAAAGATGTCAGGTCTAACATTTACTTTAAAGCTAATCTGAAACCTAGCCGCAACCCTAAGGATAATCCTAAACCTTATCCTAAGCTTAGTTTTAGCCCTCACCCAAAACTGTACCCTAATCCTAACATTAACCCTGTCCTAAGCCAAACCTACTTCTTACCCTAACTCTTGACTCACCCTATCCTGAAACCCAACCCTAAACCTTACTCTAACACTTACATAGTCAGATAACTAGCCCTAACTAACCTTGGGGCTTATTAGCAAGACCCACGTTAAAATTATCGCCGTTTTAGCGGCAGGAAACTGCCGCTAAAACGGCGATAATGAGCTTGCTAATATGCGTTATGGAATTCCAATAGAAGCCCAGGTTAGATGTCCTGCACATCTAACCTGGGCTTCTATTGGAATTCCATAACGCATATTATCAAGCCCATTATCGCCGTTTTAGCGGCAGTTTCCTGCCGCTAAAACGGCGATAATTTTAACGTGGGTCTTGCTAATATGCCCCCTTATCTGTGTAAAAGAAGTGTTGTTGATGTAGGCGTATGTAAATGGAGATGCATTCTATGCAGAGACTTGAGTTGATGTAACTGCTTCTCTGTAAGTATACATTGATGTAACAAGTTTAACTTAGTTGGGGTGCATCACATTTATTTGTAATGAATATACATGATAATCATTTACATATTCGCTTTTTTATTCAGAAATGTTGCCATGTTTCTAGCACTCATGGGCAAATGTTGACCACTCTTAGCAGTGATCATTTGATACTAAAAAGGCATTTCCGAATCCAAACAAAAGCATTGTGGTATGTTTTCATTTTTGTCATTGGGGAATTTCCAGATGCCTATTAGGAAGTCGATTTCTAGTAAAAATTGGTAGAAATGCTTTCACTTAAGATTCCTGTTTAAGTTTTATTTATATTATTCTTTCCTCAATTTTCTCTTAACCCCTTCGCTGCTAGGCCTTTTCCCCTCCTGTGCTAAGCCTTTTTTTAGCTATTTGGGGTAGTTCGCGCTTAGGCCCCTGTAACTTTTTGACCACATAACGTATCCACGCCAAATTTGCGTCCTTTTTTTCCAACATCATGGTGATTCTAAGGGTACCCAGGGTTTGTGGATTCCCCTGGAGGGACCCAGAAATTAGCCAAAATACAGCTAAATTTTGGTTTTTTGGGGAAAAATGCGAAAAAAGGGCTACAGATGAAAAGCGTCTGGTTTTTCCCTGCAAATGGCATCAAAAAAGGGGTTGTGGTGCTGAAATCACCATCTTCCCAGCTTTCAGGGACAAGCAGACTTTTGTCAGAAAACCAACATTTTTTACACAGTTTTGGCATTCTTCTGGGACATAGTCTATTTTTGCTATTTTTTGTGCTTTCAACCTCCTTCCAGTTAATGGTAGAAATGGGTATGAAAGCAATAATGGATCCTGGAAAGCCATACATTTCTGAAAAGTAGACAAAATTATGAATTCAGCAAGGGGTCATTTGTGTAGATCCTTCAAGTTTTCTTTATAGAAACAAACAGTTAAATATAGGAAAAATTTAAAATTAGTTGAAAAAAACAGCCATTTGTGTCAACGTTTTCACCTGTAACTTCTTCTAATTATGACAGCTATTTGAAAGCAATATACCGTTACATCCGCTGGACCTTTCTGGTTGTGGCGATATATAGGACTTGTAGGTTCACCAAGAACCCGACGAACTCAGAGCCAATAACTGAGCAGCGTCTTGCAATGGTTTTTTATTATGTACCGGGTATATAGCAATTATTCTGGGAAAATTTATACATGGAAAAATCGGTATGAAAGACACCTATATATTTCTGAAATGGGAACAAAATATAGAGTTTAGAAATAGTAGATATTTGCACATTTCCGAAATTGGGAGTACCCATACTAGCATGAGAATTATAGGACATTTTTCAAAATGACTTCTTTTTACACATTGTCTTTCATTTGGAAGGCAGCAATGCATCAAAAGTCAATAGATAATAACAGTTGCTCTACAATTTTGTGTTACCCTAAGTCTCCCGATAAAAATGGTACCTCACTTGTGTGGTTAGGCCTAGTGCCTGCGACAGGAAACGGCCCAAAACGCAACGTGGACACACCACATTTTCACAGTGAAAAATTACCCCTTTTTTGCAAAGTGCCTAGCTGTAGTTTTTGAACCCTAGCTCTGCCGGCACCTAGGGAAACCTAGCAAACCTATACATTTTTGAAAACTAGACACCCAGGGGAATACAGGATGGGGTGACTTGACTGGCTCTCACCAGGTTCTGTTACCCAGAATCCCTTGCAAACCTACAAAATTGTCAAAAAAACACATTTTCCTCACTTTTCTGTGGTGAAAAGTTCTGGATTCTGCGTGGATCCACAAACTTCCACCCACCCCGCGTTCCCCAAAGTGTTCCGAGAAAAATGGTACCTCACTTGTGTGGGTAGGCCTAGTGCCCGCAACAGGAAACAGCGAAAAACGCAACGTGGACACACCACATTTTCACAGTGAAAAATGACCCTTTTTTGCAAAGTGCCTAGCTGTAGTTTTTAACCCTAGCTCTGCCGGCACCAAGGAAACCTAGCAAACCTATACATTTTTAAATCTAGATACCCAGGGAATCCAGGATGGGGTGACTTGACTGGCTCTCACCAGGTTCTGTTACCCAGAATCCCTTGCAAACCTAAACAATTGTCAAAAAAAACACATTTTCCTCACTTTTCTGTGGTGGAAAGTTCTGGAATCTGCGTGGATCCACAACATTCCACCCACCCCGCATTCCCCAAAGTCTTCCGAGAAAAATGGTACCTCACTTGTGTGGGTAGGCCTAGTGCCCGCGACAGGAAACAGCGCAAAACACAACGTGGACACACCACATTTTCACAGTGAAAAATGACCCTTTTTTTTAAAAGTGCTTAGCTGTAGTTTTTGAACCCTAGCTCTGCCAGCACCTAGGGAAACCTAGCAAACCTATACATTTTTTAAATCTAGACACCCAGGGGAATCCAGGATGGGGTGACTTGACTGGCTCTCACCAGGTTCTGTTACCCAGAATCCCTTGCAAACCTAAACAATTGTAAAAAAAAACACATTTTCCTCACTTTTCTGTGGTGGAAAGTTCTGGAATCTGCGTGGATCCACAAAATTCCACCAACCCCGCATTCCCCAAAGTCTTCTGAGAAAAATGGTACCTCAATTGTGTGGGTAGGCCTAGTGCCCGCGACAGGAAACAGCGCAAAACACAACGTGGACACACCACATTTTCACAGTGAAAAATGACCCTTTTTTTGCAAAGTGCTTAGCTGTAGTTTTGAACCCTAACTCTGCCGGCACCTAGGAAACCTAGCAAACCTATACATTTTTAAAAACTAGACACCCAGGGGAATCCAGGATGGGGTGACTTGACTGGCTCTCACCAGGTTCTGTTACCCAGAATCCCTTGCAAACCTAAAAAAGTGTAAAAAAACACATTTTCCTCGCTTTTCTGTGGTGGAAAGTTCTGGAATCTGCATGGATCCACAAAATTCCACCCACCCTGCGTTCCCCAAAGTCTTCTGAGAACAATGGTACCTCACTTGTGTGGGTAGGCCTAGTGCCCGCGACAGGAAACGACGCAAAACACAACGTGGACACACCCCAATTTCACTGTGAAAAATTACCCTTTTTTGGCAAAGTGCCTAGCCTTAGTTTTTGAACCCTAGCTCTGCCGGCACCTAAGGAAACCTACCAAACCCACACATTTCTGAAAAGTAGACACATGGGAGATTCCAGGGAGGTATGGCTTGCGTGGATCCCCCAATGTTTTCTTACCCAGAATCCCCCAGAAACCTGAAATTATGCTGAAAAAAATCACTTTTTTCACACATTATTGTGTGGGAAAGTTGTGGCATCACCGGGATGACACAAATTTCCTACCACCCAGCATTGCCCCAGGTCTCCCGATAAAAATGGTGCCTCACTCGGGTGGGAGGCCCAAGTACCCGCGACAGGCAAGGGCCCAAAACATATTGAGGCGACATCAAAAATGCCTATCACAAAACGACCTGGTTTTGCAAGGGGGTCCCATGACTTTTTGGCCCGGGGCTCGGCGGCAACCTAGGGAAACCTAGCAAACCCACACATTTCTGAAAAGTAGACACCCGGGGGATTCCAGGGAGGTATGGCTTGCTTGGATCCACAAACGTTTTCTTACCCAGAATTCCCTGCAAACCTGAAATTTTGCTGAAAAAAATCACTTTTTTCACACATTTTTGTGTGGGAAAGTTGTGGCATCACCAGGATGACACAAATTTCCTACCACCCAGCGTTACCCCAGGTCTCCCGATAAAAATGGTGCCTCACTTGGGTGGGAGGCCCAAGTACGCGCGACAGGCAAGGGCCCAAAACGTATTGAGGCGACATCAAAATTGCCTATCACAAAATGACCTGGATTTGCAAGGGGGGTCCCATGACTTTTTGGCCCGGGGCTCGGCGGCCACCTACGGAAACCTAGCAAACCCACACATTTCTGAAAAGTAGACACCCGGGGGATTCCAGGGAGGTATGGCTTGCGTGGATCCACCAACGTTTTCTTACCCAGAATCCCTGCAAACCTGAAATTTTGCTAAACAAATCACTTTTTTCACACATTTTTGTGTGGGAAAGTTGTGGCATCACCGGGCTGACACAAATTTCCTACCACCCAGCGTTCCCGAGGTCTCCGATAAAAATGGTGCCTCACTCGGGTGGGAGGCCCAAGTACGCGCGACAGGCAAGGGCCCAAAACGTATTGAGGCGACATCAAAATTGCCTATCAGAAGACGACCTGGTTTTGCAAGGGGGTCCCATGACTTTTTGGCCCGGGGCTCGGCGGCCACCTAGGGAAACCTAGCAAACCCACACATTTCTGAAAAGTAGACACCCGGGGATTCCAGGGAGGTATGGCTTGCGTGGATCCACCAACGTTTTCTTACCCAGAATCCCCTGCAAACCTGAAAGTTTGCTGAAGAAATCACTTTTTTCACACATTTTTGTGTGGGAAAGTTGTGGCATCACCGGGATGACACAAATTTCCTACCACCCAGCATTCCCCCAGGTCTCCCGATAAAAATGGTGCCTCACTCGGGTGGGAGGCCCAAGTACGCGCGACAGGCAAGGGCCCAAAACTTATTGAGGCGACATCAAAATTGCCTATCAGAAAACGACCTGGTTTTGCAAGGGGGTCCCATGACTTTTGGCCCGGGGCTCGGCGGCCACCTAGGGAAACCTACCAAACCCACACATTTCTGAAAAGTAGACACCCGGGGGATTCCAGGGAGGTATGGCTTGCGTCAAGTGGGCTTTCTGCCACCCCGGGGGGGCAGAAAGACTGTTATGGTGGCAAGGGCTTGGGGGCATTGGCGTGCCCATTTTGGGCAGCCCCCACCCTAAAAAAATTGAACAAAAAAATCCCTGGCGTTTAGTGGGCTTTCTACCCCCAGGGGGGCAGATTGAGGGCTACTGCCCCATCTGCCTCCCAGGGGAGCAGAAAGACTATAATGGTGGCGGCGGGGTGGGGGCATTGGCGTGCCCGTTTTGGGCAGCCCCACCCTAAAAAAATTGCACAAAAAAAATCCTGGCGTTTAGTGGGCTTTCTGCCCCACCGAGGGGCAGATTGGGGGCTGCAGCCCCCATATGCCCCCAGGGTGGGGCAGAAAGGCTGTAATGGTGACAGGGGGTGGGGGCATTGGCGTGCCCGTTTTGGGCAGCCCCACCCTAAAAAAATTGCACAAAAAAATCCCTGGCGTTTAGTGGGCTTTCTGCCCCACCGGGGGGGCAGAAAGGCTGTAATGGTGATGGGGGTGGGGGCATTGGCGTGCCCGTTTTGGGCAGCCCCCACCCTAAAAAAAAATTACACAAAAAAATCCCTGAGCGTTTAGTGGGCTTTCTGCCCCCAGGGGGGGCGGATTGGGGGCTACTGCCCCATCTGCCTCCCAGGGGGGCAGAAAGCTGTAATGGTGGCGGGGGTGGGGGCATTGGCGTGCCCGTTTTGGGCAGCCCCCACCCAAACAAAAACGCGCCCAAAAAAATCCCTGGCGTTTAGTGGGCTTTCTGCTCCCCGGGGGGGAAGAGAGGCTGTAATGGTGACGGGGGGTGGGGGCATTAGCGTGCCCGTTTCGGGCAACCCCCACCCTAAAAAAAAATGCGTCCAAAAAAATCCCTGGTGTTTAGTGGGCTTTCTGCCCCCGGGGGGCAGATTGGGGGCTACTGCCCCCATCTGCCCCCAGGGGGGCAGAAAAGCTGTAATGGTGGCGGGGGTGGGGGCATTGGCGTGCCCGTTTGGGCAGCCCCCACCCAAACAAAACGCGCCCAAAAAATCCCTGGCGTTTAGTGGGCTTTCTGCCCCACCGGGGAGGGGCAGAAAGGCTGTAATGGTGACGGGGGGTGGGGGCATTAGCGTGCCCGTTTCGGGCAACCCCCACCCTAAAAAAAATGCGTCCCAAAAAATCCCTGGTGTTTAGTGGGCTTTCTGCCCCCCCCCCGGGGGGGCAGATTAGGGGCTACTGCCCCATCTGCCTCCCAGGGGGGGCAGAAAGGCTGTAATGGTGGCTGGGGGGTGGGGGCATTGGCGTGCCCGTTTCGGGCAGCCCCCACCCTAAAAAAAATGCACCAAATAAAAATCCCTGGTGTCTAGTGGGCTTTCTGCCCCCCCGGGGGGGCAGATTGGGGGCTACTGCCCCCATCTGCCCCCAGGGGGGCAGAAAGACTGAACATTGGCAATTTTTTTGGGGTGAGCAAAAGCCCTTGCCCAAGGGGCCGCTCCCCCCTCCCTGGTGCTTTAGTGGGTGGATCCCTGCTTGGGGATCGCCCTCCTGGGGCGATCCCCAAGCACTGATCCACTGGGAGAAAGTACCATTGGAAAGGGAGATTCTCCCCTTTCCAATGATACCTCTCCCGTCTTTCTACGTGCTCAGGGGGCTGAGATAGCCCCTGAGGACGTAGAAAGTGAAACTGAAATGAGCCTAAAGGCTCATTTTAGTTTCATTTTCAGTGAAATGAAGTCAGCGCGGCGTGCGCGCTGATCTTCATTTCACTGAAAGGAGGGGGCCTCGGGAGCTGGGAAGCTCTTCCCCAGCTCCCGAGGCTGTGGGAGAAAGGAAATCCCTCTGCTGTCTGCAGCAGAGGGATTTCGTGCCCTGGCCTCATGACGGAATGGTTCCGTCATGAGCACAGGGGCACCGATGCTCATGACGGAACCATTCCGTCATGAGCATCGAAGGGGTTAACTCGGCGATTTGTTTAATTTCATTGTGTTTTGCACTTTCTCCTTTTTAATTTCACTTATTTTCATTTTTATTTATTCCACAGCTAAATATTTATTTCTGTATGTGAGCACATGGAAAGGGCTGTTGCTGAAAAACATTACATTGTCTGTCCTTGAAAGTTGTACATGAGAATTGTGTAAAGTTTTAAACAGTGGACTCCAGAGAGGCAGTAGCGGTCCGTGGTAGGAGTACCGGCCGGGCGGTGACGTGGGGCGGGGAGGGGCAGGGTGGGGGTAGTAAACCACGGATTACGGCCGAATACAGGTAAGTAAACATTTAAATAAATAAAACGAATTTCGTTGCGCGCACTGCATCGCATTTGGCGCACCGCATCGCATTTGGCGATGCAGCGCTCACAACGAAATTCGTTTTATTTATTTAAATGTTTACTTACCTGTATTCGGCCGTTATCCGTGGTTTACAACCCCACCCTGCCCCTCCCCCACCCCACGTCACCGCCCGGCCGGCACTCCTACCACAGACCGCTACTGCAGAGAGGACAAGAAACAAAAACATATTGATTGCCTATTTAGCTCACACCCAAACTTAATTCACTTGAACCTTTAATAATTGTTAGAATTGCAAGACTGAAACCGTGCCAATTCTAGGAAGCAGGGATTGATGAACAACTGAGTCCGCCATCTCAAATTTCAGGCCCTTACCTGCATAATATCCATAGATTTCTGCAGTGTGGGCTTAACCAACATTGCTGTCTTACAGGAAGCCAAGGTGTAGCTCCAATGGTGCCTTTACCTCTTCATAAAAATTAGACAGTTGAGTTTAGGTGGACCGTTTCATTTATGCCTACGCTTGACTTTATGTTATGTTATAAGGTATTTATAACGCGCACAGCTACTCAATAGAGTGTCCCGGCGCGAGCCCAAGAGTTACACAGAAAAGAGGAGACAAAGGGACAACTCAGTGGAAAAGGAAGGTTTTCAGTTTCTTCCTGAAATGGATAGCGTTCCGAAGGCTGTGCAAGTCAGCAGGGAGGGAGTTCCAGGTCATAGCTGTCAAATAGGCCAAGGAAAGGCCACCCTTTCTTTTCAAACGGAATTTAGGAATAGTGGCCAAACACGTGTTGGAAGAGCGCAAAAGCCTACTGGGAGTATAGAATGAAAAACGTTTCCCAAGATAGGAGAGACCATACTCATAAAGCGCAGCATGAGCTGTTACCAGAGCCTTGAAGGTGATCCTAGCTTTAACTGGTAACCAATGTAGTTTGCGCAAATGTTGCTTAACACTGGTACGTTTGGGGAGGTCGAAAAGCAGACGTGCAGCAGCATTTTGGACCACTTGAAGTCTATCCATAAGATAGCCAGGGAGGCCCACATATAAAACATTCTCATAGTCAATGCGGGAGGTGACAAGAGCTCGGATGACCTTTTCCTTTTCTGCAAGGGGCAACAGGGGTAGAAATGTTTTGAGCAGTTTCAAGATACCAAAACAAGTGCCCGTCAGTTTGCTGATATGGTTGCGAAAACTGAGTTTCTCAAGAAAACCAGATCCCGAGATTCTTAATTGGGAGACCAGAGGGAGAAGGCCGAGGAGACTCATCCGGCCTGAAAGAGTGCCAAAACAGAGGGGGGAACTCTCCAAAGAACAGGATCTCGGTTTTCTCTTCGTTACATTTCAACTGAGCGGACGTAAGCCAGTTGAACACTGCAGCCAAACATGTTTTAACATGGGCAGTTGATGTATCATGTTTTTTCCAGGTAAACAGGAGCTGGGTGTCGTCAGCATAAGCAACAACCTTCGCACCCAGCTCCTCTGCCAGCTGAATGAGAGGGGTCAAATAAACATTGAACAAAAGGGGGCTCAAGACTGACCCCTGCGGTACCCCCGTCTGAAGGGCCTGAGAAGTGGATGTAAAGGGGGGAATCCAATTTATGCTCTAGAATGGACTGACTGACTACCAATTCGTATTCATATTCATTTACCCAGGACCCCAACAACCAAAAACTGCCTTTTATTACCCCTGCTGGCCTTGCTACACTGCTCTCCACCCCAACAGTTGCCTTAAACATTTAGTGGACAGCTATGCTCCTTTAGACTCGATAAAGGTCTGACGTTAACTCTCTCATCCTCGGTACACCGAGGGTCTGAATGCTAGCGACAGAACTATCAGCAAACTTGAAATGTCTTGGCTTAAACTTAAAGGGCATATTTACAAGGAAACTGTTGGAGTGTGGCGTTAAGCCAAGATTGCTAACACCGTGCTCTGACAGTTTCCAAACGCAGGGATGCGCCATACTTACAAGAATCCGGCACACCCCTGCATTTACCCTAGCGCTGGCGCTAAATTTATCTGCCTAGCGTCAATGCAGGCTCCCTTGCACCAAAGAGCAAGGGTGCCTGCGTTGCGGGGAATGATTGTTCATGTGCCGGAAGGTGTCCCTTCCTGCACATAAACAATCAGTAATGGCGATTTGTAACTTCTATGTGTGCTGCTTTAAGCAGCATACATAGAAGTTGCAACTCCTCATTTTATAATGATTGTTTATGTGCAGGAAGGGACACCTTTCTGCACGTGAACAATCACTAGTGGCGATATGCTGTTCTATGTGTGCTGCAGATTGCAGCATACATAGAATCAGCAAAAGCTACGAGAAATTAATCATTTCCCCTCGCTTTTCCAGGTTAAGAGCAGGTTTTCCCTGGTCAAAAAGCAATGGGTATTGTGGCGGAACACCCCCGCAACACCATTGCCCGTCCCTTTCACGCTAAGTGCTGCCTGAAAGGGGGCCTTATTCACAAGGTGGCGTTAAGCCACGTTAAGTGGCTTAACACCGCCTTGTAAATAAGGCGCAGGGCTTATCGCCACCAGAACATCACAGAAAGTGATGTTCTGGTGGCGATAAGCTCTTGTAAATATGCCCCTAAGTCTTAAGCTAACCTCGCAGTACATGAATCCTCCAAAGCTAATTACCACTGAGAACCTCTTCAAAGCCAACATTGAAAGCAACGAGAAAAACAACAAGGGAACCCTACTCACTTGGAACCAGGGTACTGAAATGATTATCAAAAACAATGGCTCCTGTGGACTAATGGCAAGAAAATCTCAATAAAATAACGCACTATGGCAATGTAATGGATTATTGTGATGTCAAAAGAGAAGAGTCGAACACACCTTAGATTAGTATTTCATTCATAATTCTTGTTTATAGAGTTCTTTGAAGCAAAATTACATTCATGACATTTAACAATCAATTGATTGTAGTGAGTTGTGTCCCAGTGAAAAAGGAATTTTCACTGGGACACCACTCACTACAATCAATTGATTGTTAAATGTCATGAATGTAATTTTGCTTCAAAGAACTATATAAACAAGAATTATGAATGAAATACTAATCTAAGGTGTGTTCGACTCCTTCTCTTTGACATCACAATAACCCATTACATTGCCATAGTGCGTTATTTTAATGAGATTTTCTTGCCATTAGTCCACAGGAGCCATTGTTTTTGATAATCAACATTGAAAGCAAAGCATTATTCAGAGCTCTAAAATATTGCATCTACCCCTCCCAGCAGTAGCTATTGCACACATGGGGCCTGATTCACAGAACTAACTTACGTCAAAATCCTAAACTTACAACAATTTTGGTATTCACAGAATGAATTTACACATTTGGGTATTCACAGAATGAACTTACACATTTGGGTATTCACAGAATGAACTTACAACAATTTTGGTATTCACAGAACGAACTTACACATTTGGGTATTCACAGAATGAACTTACAACAATTTTGGTATTCACAGAATGAACTTACACATTTGGGTATTCACAGAATGAACTTACAACAATTTTGGTATTCACAGAATTAACTTACTCATTTTGGTATTCACAGAAGGCACTTACTCATTAATGAGTAAGTGCCTTCCGTGAATACCAAAATGTGTAAGTTACACAAAATGTGTAAGTTACACAAAATGTGTAAGTTACACAAAATGAGTAAGTTACACAAAATGTGTAAGTTACACAAAATGTGTAAGTGTCTTCTGTGAATACCAAAATGAGTAAGTTTATTCTGTGAATACCAAAATGAGTAAGTTCATTCTGTGAATACCAAAATGGTAGTAAGTTTAGGATTTTGTCGTAAGTTAGTTCTGTGAATCGGGCCCTCAGTACAGAAATCAACCGGATACTAGTAAACAATTTTTTTTTTTTTTTAAATCGACACACTCAGCATTATAAATTCCATTTTCCTCCATCTTAAACGTCCTTGGCATTCCTTCAATCCATTGACATCAAAAGCAACCACTAGGATGGTACTAAATTCTGCCTTTTTTTCATTAAATCATTGCATGTTGAGGTCCAAGCATGTATCTTGAATAGCAACACCTCCTCAAACAGGTCTTGTCCCTTCTTCCTTGAAGAGGTATGAAACACACCTGCTAAAAAAACAGAATATGCATCTAATTTCTCTAGCACATTCCACCCCTTTGTTAAAAAAATTCTTAAAAGAGCATGTCAACGAGCCTCACAGTCACACCGATCACTGCAACCACCTCTAAGCTCATCAGTCTGGCTTTTTGCCCATGGGTATTAAAGAGACAGCCACCTTGCAGGTTGTAGATGACTTTCTAACAAAAACTGATAATGGAGAACCAGGAATCGTTACCTAAAATGCCTTTAAACTCCACTCTTGCCTAGTCCTCATTCAAACATGGATATCTTTATCATATCTTAAACTGAGCCTAATAAAGACGAAGTTCACCCTAATAAATGGAGATGTCAAACAGCTACTCTTTCAGGCATTACTTAATAATATGGATTTAGATGGCTTCTTTCACTGCCTTATACCCTCCACAGAATCTTTTTGGTTTTCTCATGTATTCCTCCCCATCGTTCAAGAACCACATCAAAGAATAAACATTGGCAAAGCCAATAGGCCTTTCCTTACGTGTATTTTTCACGGAAGAGAATGACCATCAATCTTGATTGGTTCCGAAACCTAACAGATACCAAGTGACATGACATAAAATAAAGAGAACATTTAACAGATATGAAATTATCTAAAATTCGAGCCAATAGTATATTACTTGGACCATAAACCTGAAGCAAAGCATACTCTTAAACTGGCTTTAGGGGAGCCCATTTTTGGAAATCGGGTTCCTTGTTTAACAGAATGTGGAAATTAAATAAACTAAACAACAATGAGGTGTTTCCATCTAGCGATGCTTTTCCTGACATTGAAATCGCCCCTTGAGATAAGTCATGGTACGTCAGTATATGAAGTACTCTGCATGCCCCAATCTTTGCTATGTAAATCACAACATCTGCAAAGTCATTGAAAACCTTTGGTCTAGAAGCGATAATTCTCATTCATGACTTTGTTCATTCTCATATTTGTCCTTTCGTCCAGCCACCCACCTGATCACAATAAAACCCATCTCTGAATTCACTTATCCATCCCCTCATTCATTCATCCCATGTATTCACCCATCCATCGCAATACAAATACTCTCCCAACATTAAGCAAAGCTTCTTTGATTGTAAACACATACTGCTACAAGGGTGTTATCAGGTCACACCTGGAAGTGGGAACATGCCATAAATAATGTATTTATAGAAGTGTTGCAGGGATTCTGCACAAACCCAGAACTATGCGAAGGAATTCGGGACCTTGGTGTATAGGGACTGGGTCTTCCTGCCACCTTAGTACCCACGAACCCAGGACCGACTAGCTATAGTGCCTCACTTGCTTTCCTACTCACTCATAGAGAAACAAATGATTAGACACCCCAGAACACAACACTCCCAGATCTCTCAGGAATCATGGTAACAAGACACACCCTTTCGCCCACTCTCTTGTACTTGTCTACAGTAAGATCTGACAGAGACATGAAACAGTTTAAAATATTTAACGTGCCCTAACATGCAGTATACGTGCCACAACGGGCAGGAAAATGCATAGTACAAATACAGAAGCGTTACTAGTGTTTAGCCTTGCGCCTCGGTCTGATTTGTACAACCACAAAGCAGTATAAGGTTGTTGCATGAGCCTTAAATATACATTCACATTTTACGTTTATTATTTCTGTTTACACTGATAAGACATTTTAATCAATCAAATACTTAAAAACAATGGGGCCGATTCACAGAACTAATCTGAGATAAAATCCTAAACTTACTACTTTTGGTATTCACAGAAGGCATTTAGTAGTAGTAAAGTTAGGACTCCTAACTTTACTACTACTAAACTGAGACAAAATCCTAACTTTACGACTTTTGGTATTCACAAAAGGCATTTAGTAGTAGTAAAGTTAGGCGTCCTAACTTTACTACTACTAAATGCCTTTTGTGAATACCAAAAGTAGTAAGTTTAGGATTTTATCTCAGATTAGTTCTGTGAATCGGCCCCAAAGTTTTAATGATTACAAGCCTAAAATGTAAACAACTCTTTATTGCTTTTGCAGCTTGTCACATCTGTGGTACACACATGGTTTGGCAAAGCCAATAGGCCTTGCCTTTGTGGCCTACTGGCTTTGCCAAACGTTTTTAGCCACACCTCACAGCATCTCTGATGCTATGTAGTGTGACAAATGTTTTATACATTTTTATGTAGCCTCAAGACTGACTGTATTTGCCATGTTGTTTCACTTTTTATTAGGGGTGCTATAACAGAAAGGAAAGTCCTCTCTTTGTATGACAAACTGGTGTATGACTATGATTAGTTGTGTCAGAATATATTGTGTCTTATCTTTTTACCCTACATATATTTAACACTATTGTGTGTTTTCTATTGTAAAAATGTTGCTTTTTACCTTGTGTTTGTACTCTTGGATTGTATCTATGATACCAGAAATTTTGACAAATGTATTTAATTATGTATGCTTTTATGATTATCGAAACATGAAATCAAATAAAGCTGATTTTGACTTTGACAAAAGTTTTTATAAAGAAGGAGACCTTTGACCGGGCTGGCCACGTCATTTTGTAGACGCGCCCCCCATGCTCGTGCACACCGAAGCAACACACGGGGAGATACCGAAGCAACACGAGGGATGCTGAAGCAACACAGGGGAGGGCAGGAGGGAGAGGAAAGCAACATAAGGGTTGTTGTAAAGGAACATTTAGGATGCGGGTGAGGTGAAGCACGACGGAGGGCGTGGGGAGGCAGTATGGAGAAGCACACGGGCCATTCCAGGTGGGAGGGTGGCCCGGCAAAGCACTCTAGCTATAGAGAGAAACACAGACTGCAGGGGGAGAGAAGTACACAAGGGAAACAGCAAAAACACATGCACTCTCATGAGTGCCTAACAAAAAAGAAATAAGTAATGCTTGAAAAGCAAACAGTGGAATCAGAGATACAAGCCAATCAAGCGTTAGTACTGAGGCAGTTCTCCATGGGAGGGACAAACAGAAGATTGACAAGCTATCACATGAATAAGAAGCAGACAAATGAGAGTGACAAGGAAAGCCAACCAATGGTAAGCATTGCGAAAGCTCCAAGCCCCTTTATCTTCTTGGTAAGCCAAAATATGCCATGCAACAGAAAACGCAGGCACTGTCTTGTGTGTTCAGCCTATAAAGGAAACCTCCCACAGCTTGCGTTAATATCAAAATAAAGCTCTTCATCCAACTCTGATGCCCCATCAAGCCTGCCACCCCTCATTTTTTTACACCTTGACAGGGCTAGTAGCCTAATAAATGGTCTCCCTGAGTACACTTTGCCACCAAATAAAGCAGTTTTAATACAGTGGCTCAGTTAATAACCATCCCAACAAAGATTGGTCACATCTCACGTAACTTGAAAGACCTGCTTTGGATCCCGTTCTCTGCCAAAATCCAGTTTAAAGTCTAAAGTGTGATCTACTTCACCTGAGGAAATTGGACTTCTCAGTCATTAAACTCAATACACCTGGAGGAATTCACACTTCAAGGAGTGCACACATTGCCACATTGGAAATCCAAAAGCTCACAAAGAATTCACATGCCAATAAGCTTTTTCAGCGTATGCACAAAGGAACCTCCGCTCTAGATTTGCAACTCACCTCAAAATCCCACCATACATGAAAAAAACCATAGATGACACATCCTTCGCTGTTCAAGCAGCCAAACTATGGAACTCTTTACCCCCAAACATAAGATCCACGGAAAACTACCTTATCTCCAGAAGACTACTCAAGAGTTGGCTCTTCCCCACATAGCCACCATACTCAAACATAAATATACAGCACATCCCTCTGTATATAAGCATTTATTTGAACTATAGATGTGTACCTACATATCTGTATTGCTTTGTATAAATGTGTATAAGAATTATGTTTTAAATATATAGATATTTGTTAGTTCTGCTTAAAAAATGTACATATTACTTATAGTTATATTGTTCTATGTTTAACATGTATATAGGTGACTGCATAAATAAGTAAATCTTTTATCATAACTATTTATCTGCAATTGCTTCACTATTGAATAAAAAAAAAAAAAAAAAAATGAACTTAAAGTACATTAACTCTTGAAAGTCTGAGTTTATTAAATACAACTTAAATCTACATATATTACCTTCCTTATACTTCTGATACTTGTCCTACATTTAATACAAGGGCTTCGAGAGCCGGAATGAAATAAAAACAAAAAAACAGGGCTAGTTTTGGTATTCATCGGAAAACTTGAGATCTCAGATAATGATAAAGCGTACTTTGCGCACAGTCTGGGTTGCCAGATGAGTCCGTGGAGAGCAATCCCTTGGTTTGGTTTCCTGTTCCAATTCGCCGATTGTTAGCCCAACTACTCAGACTACAACTCCCAGAATGCACCAAATTAGTTGAATACAATATCACAAGCCTGAGAATAACAGTAAATCCATGTATATAGCGTTTCACACTACCGAGAACACGCTGTAGCGCTTTCAATGGACAGGAGTAGGAGCATTTTATGATGTCTGAGTGGAGTGCGCTGTCCCAGTTGGGTAAGAAAATTCCGACTTCATAAGCGTCATTACCCTTGGCATGAATATTACGGAAAGGCACATCAACTAATTGAACTGTATTTCAGATTCTGCAATGCGTGAGAGCTTGTCTAAAGCAAGGCTGACACTTCAACTTTATTTACTATTGCCTCGCAAACCAAAGTCGAGAGGCCGGGTGTAAGTAAAAAAAAAAAAAATCACGAGACAACCGGCTCTGCAGTTTGTTTTTATACAGTGCGTACTTTGCACGAGGACATTAGAGCGCTTTAGCAGAGAGACAGATTACGTTACATGTTGTTTAAGTTTTTAATTCTCCAGAGGTAAATAAAATGAGCCCCATTTAAGTAGGCGCAAGAGACGCATTATTTACTGAGATATTACACTGTTGTAGTAAGTATCACATCAAGTGAATAGCCCAACAACCATTTCTGCTTCTTCTACAGCTCCACCATGGCGCATCATCGCTTCTGTTCGGCCGGGAGTCTCGACAAGCCAGGACTGGCTGAGCGCGTTTCACTGATACGAGGGACGGGCGGCATCAGAGGGCGCAAGGTTCCCAATCACGCGCTGGCAGCCTTGTCTTCACTTTTCATTTTAGTTTCTGATACTGCTGGACAACGGTGAGACCGCAGCCCTCATCCTGCTGGACCTCTCCGCCGCCTTCGACACTGTCTGCCACCGCACTCTACGCGCACGCCTCCACGACGCAGGGATCCGAGACAAGGCCCTGAAATGGACCACCTCCTTCCTCGCTGGCAGAACCCAGAGAGTCCGCCTCCCACCATTCCGATCCGAAGCCTCCGAGATCATCTGCGGCGTACCCCAGGGATCATCCCTCAGCCCGACACTGTTCAACATCTACATGGCCCCGCTCGCACGCATCGCCAGACAGCACAACCTCAACATAATCTCCTACGCCGACGACACTCAACTGATCCTCTCCCTCACCAAGGACCCCCTCGCCGCCAAATCCAACCTCCATGAAGGAATGAAGGCCGTCGCCGATTGGATGAAGATCAGCCGACTAAAGCTGAACACGGACAAGACAGAGGTCCTCATCATCGGCTCCAACCCCTTAGCCTGGGACGACTCCTGGTGGCCAACGACACTGGGAGCAGCCCCGACACCCACCGACCACGCACGCAACCTGGGAGTCATCCTCGACTCAACGCTCTCCATGGCCAAGCAAGTCAACGCAGTCTCCTCCTCCTGCTTCAACACCCTCCGCATGCTTCGCAAGATCTACAGGTGGATCCCGACAGATACAAGAAGAACAGTCACCCAGGCCCTCGTCAGTAGCAGACTTGACTATGGGAACGCCCTCTACGCGGGAGCCCCGGCCAAGCTCATCAAGCGACTGCAACGCATACAAAACGCCTCTGCACGCCTGATCCTCGACGTACCATGCCACAGCCACATCACCCCCCACCTGAGGAACCTGCACTGGCTCCCCGTCGACAGGAGAATCTCCTTCAAACTCCTCATCCACGCACACAAGGCACTCCACAAGACCGGCCCAGCCTACCTCAACAGACGACTCTTCTTCTACGTCCCCAACCGCCAGCTCCGCTCCGCCGACCTCTCCCTCGCCACCGTCCCTCGCATTCGAAGAACAACCACCGGCGGCAGATCCTTCTCCCACCTCGCCGCCAAGACCTGGAACACCCTTCCACTCAGCCTACGACAGACCCAAGACCTGCTGACCTTCAGGAGGCTACTCAAGACCTGGCTGTTCGACCAGTAGCGGCACCCCCCCCCTTTTTTTTTTTTCCCCAGCGCCTTGAGACCCTCGCGGGTAAGTAGTGCGCTCTACAAATTCTGTGATTGATTGATTGATTGATACTTGTCCTACATTTAATACAAGGACTGCGAGAGCCGGAATGAAATAAAAACAAAAAAACAGGGCTAGTTTTGGTATTCATCGGAAAACTTAAGATCTCAGATAATGATAAAGCGTACTTTGCGCACAGTCTGGGTTGCCAGATGAGTCCGTGGAGAGCAATCCCTTGGTTTGGTTTCCTGTTCCAATTCGCCGATTGTTAGCCCAACTACTCAGACTACAACTCCCAGAATGCACCAAATTAGTTGAATACAATATCACAAGCCTGAGAATAACAGTAAATCCATGTATATAGCGTTTCACACTACCGAGAACATGCTGTCGCGCTTTCGATGGTCAGGAGTAGGAGCATTTTATGATGTCTGAGTGGAGTGCGCTGTCCCAGTTGGGTAAGAAAATTCCGACTTCATAAGCGTCATTACCCTTGGCATGAATATTACGGAAAGGCACATCAACTAATTGAACTGTATTTCAGAATCAAGGAAAAGTTAGCCCTCCATAAGTGCCAGCTTCGAAGCACAGATGTGGTGCAGTGTCAGCCAGCTGCACAGAGTCTACAGTATGTACCGCTTTATAGACGGAAACAAATAAGTGTTTCTTATTTGTCTTACTCAACAAACGGTATGCTGAGTTTGTGGGGGGGGCGTTTAGGGAAATAATCTTGTCACCTTCGATTTATACAGCATTGGTGCATAGGGATGGCAAAACGTGCTTCACTGCAGAATGACAACACACACATATCATACCTTGTTCCCACATCTGTTTTCCTATGTGAGATAACGTATGATAAAGGCAATTAATTGCTTCTGCCATAGGAGAAAGTGCCCTGCGAACAAGGAGCACTGTCTATTTTTAGCTGCATAAAAAACACAGTTGGTGTTCTTTTTGTCAGACTCCTGCAAATTGGGTCTAAGCTAAACCATGAAAACTGATCACATTTGAATGCCTGTGTTTCAGTGGAGTGTGTCTAAGACCAGGAAAGTAAGAGAGCCCCTCTGAACATTACCATTAAAAATGCAATAGGTCTCGCCTTTCATTAAGTTAAAGCCATTTGCTTTGCTATACAATACCATTAGCTAAGCAAATGGCTTTAACTTAATCAAAGGCGAGACCTATTGCATTTTCAATGCTTGTTAATACATATGTTAACCTAGGGTAGGCCTTGGACAGCCACAGGGTGGGCGCAATGTTTATAAAACGTAGGACATGTGCTTTTAAGTTTTACATGTCCTGGTAGTAAAAAACTCTTACATTCATTTTTCACTACTACAAGGCCTACCTCTCCCATAGACTAACATTGGAGTTATCTTATTACATCTTATAAGTGTAATAGCCAAATGGAAATAGGTAACCAGTTCATGTTTTTTTTTTAAATAATCTTTATTAGAATTTTTTTCAATAAACACCCCCACCCCCCAACCCAAGCGGACATTTCAGAGTAAAAAGTTAAAATTCCAATAATTACAGAGAATTGCATTATTCACATAAAAAATAGTAAATAAAAAGCAATTCATCTGATAAAGTGCATAAGATTTTAGAATTACCCCACCCTACCACCTGTTCCCAGTTCTTCTCCCTCCTGTTCTTCTACCATCAATTTAATCCAATCCGTAAAAGGTGCCCACACCCTTGACCCTTTTTTCCTGGCATCTTTACCTTTTCGTGCGTAAACTGCCATCTCTGTCTGATACATAGCTATAAGGCGGGATAGCCATTGATGGAATGAAGCAAACACAAGGAGATGATGGACGGAGCGCTGAAACTTTTCAGACACTCACCCCCAGTCACAGATCTGGGTTGAATCCATCATCGTTCTTTAGCTCACTTCGCCAGCCCAGTTCAGACCCAGCCATATGCACATCAGCCTTCACCCTGCTCCCCATGGGAACAGTCCAGCCCGAACTGCCAAGCCAGGTCTTCCCTGTTCTTTTTGCATTTGTCACTCCGAGTGGGATGCTTATGCTCACACGTGGGTCCTGTGCTCTCCATGCCACTGGAGTCAAGCTAGTCTGGCTGATGAGGGGTGAAACCCCTAAACTGATCCTAGGATGCTTGTTTCCAGTCCAGGGAGAACCTGGCTTGGCAATTCGGGCTGGACTGTTCCCATGGGGACCTGGGTCAAGACTGATTTGCATATGGCTGGGTTCAAACTGGAATGGCATGGGGAGCAAAAAAACGATGGATTTAGGCCCAGATCTCTGTACTGGGGTGAATGTTTGACATTGTTCAGCATTCTGTCAATCAGTTGTTCTTTTTGCATTGATGGAACGAGGGCAGGGAGTGATCCAGCCTGGCCGTTGCTACACACCATCATTGCTATAAACATAAACTACTTCATTACAAACCCCTAATAATATAGGTTGAGGGGTCATTTCCACACTTAGACGTAGCTTTTCCTCCAAAAGGACAGTTATGTCCCCTATCAGACCCCAAGAGCCGGGCATCCTGCAAACATATGTTTCAAATCAGTGCTGTATATTTGTCAGAGAGGGCAATGCACGCTTTTAGACCTGCCCTATTTAGCAATTTTCCCTGGGTATAGTATAACTTACAATGGGTTTTAGAGTGCTGAACTTGCAGATTTGCCGAGACTAAAATAGACTGGGCGAGATCCAGAGATTCAGAAAATATGTCTATTCCTACCTGCACCTTCTCTTGCCACCACTTATCATGCTTATCTATATCATCTGACATTAAGCCATTCAGTAGCTGATAAAATGAACCAATAGGGGTTTTTGTTTCCAAGACACTTTCCACCAACTCGATCCTAGAAAACCCTTCTGCCCGGCCCCCTTTCTTCCAAAGAAAATCACGGATCTGCAAGTATTTCAAAAATTGATTATGCCCCCGATTAAAATGATGCCGAAGGGTCTCAAACGTGATTAAATCATTCTCCTGATAAAAATCGCCCAGCCTGAAGGGGCCATGCTTTTCCCAACAAATCACATGAGAGTCCCAAAAGATGTCTTGCAGAATAGGATCCTTTTGTAAGGGAGTATAAAAGTTAAACCGACCCAAACCTACTTTCCTCCGGACCGCTGACCAGATTTTATAGGCATAGGGTCTTGAATCTCACTCTTTTATAATACCTGAACTCTAGTTGCCGTAAAAGAACCCCCCATTCTTCTTCCCCAATAAACAGCTCATACAGAGTAGGAGAGAAACTGAAATCAGACCCCACCTCCTCTTTAATCCTAAAGAAAATTGCCATCTGTTGCAGTGCGGAAGCCCAATAATAGTGTATAAATTAGAGATAGATAATCCTCCACAAACTCTCGGAAGGGACAAATATTTAAGCGCCCTTCTGGGCCTAGCATATGGCCAAAGAAAATCTTGAGATCATCCCATCAATTGCCTTGTACCTCTGGTTTCCTACCTCGAGAGGAATGGCTCTAAAAAAATTAAGTATTTTAGGTAAAAAAAATCATTTTAACTACATTGTTTCTTCCTATCAGGGATAGACTTAGGTTGTTCATTCTTCCAAAATCCAATTTAGTTTTCCAAATCAGCGGATCTAAGTTATTCTTGACAATTATCTCCACTTCAGCTACTATATTGACTCCAAGATAAATAGCCCCCTCTACCACCCGAATATCCTCAAATTTCACTTCCCCATTAATGATAATTTGAGTTTTATTTTGGTTTAACAGGTATCTTGAGAACTTGCCAAACCTGTTAGCCTCCTTCTCTATTTCTCTCATTGCTTTCCCTGGATCTGGGGTAACAACCGCTATGCTAAGATTTTAGTTTCCCCACCTTGAGACCTTAAGGCTGAGATTTTCTATCCTCCTTATCAGTGGATCTATATAGAGGGCGAATAACAGAGGGGAACATGGGCATCCCTGTCTTGTACCCCATTGTATCATTATCGACTCTTAGCTGGGGATCTTTGATTTTTCTTACTTGACACTGGACTGCTTGCTGCCTGGTCCGAATAGCCAGAAGATGCCCCATCCTCTCGCTATATTCATAAAAATTATGTTTCTGTACCATATATTTGTCACCAGCTTTCTTTGTTTAAATATTTACTTTAACTGCTTTTGCAAGCGCCACTTTTAATTGTGCCGACTGGATCTCCATATCCCTGGCTACTGCCTCTACCAGGTTAGTCTCTGCAAGAGAGAGACCCTTATACAGATCTGCCAAGTGTAACTTTTCCTTTTTTTGATGCGCCAAACTGAAATGAGCAGTCTCCCCACAGACCTCTGCCTTAAAAGCATCCCTACGGGGGTACTACCTAAATTTTCAGACATAAAAACCTGAATCCACTCCTGCATATGACTAAGGTATTCATCTTCCAACAGTAAAGCTCATTCAAAGGACCAACTCTGAAATTGACGCAATATGTCAGTCAGTGAGACCTCCAGGACGAACGGGTTATAATCCGACATGACCCTTGGATATTTCTCAATCCGACTGTTCTGTAGCAAGCTTTGAGAAATAAAAAAATAATCTAGCCTCATGTGCTCCTGGTGTGGAGCTGGAAAAAATGTAAAACCAGGATCAGAGGCACATTTCTCCCTCCAGATGTCCACTAAACCATGGGCTGCTCTTAGATCCACCAAAGACCTAAAAACCTTAGGCTTACGCCCTTGATACTGTTTAAAACCTGCATCCAGAGAATCCCTATTTAAATTGATATTGAAATCTCCAAATATGATAAGCAGGAGTGGCCATTAAATCAGCTCACTATTTAACCAATCAAATACTGCTGGATCGTCCAAGACTGAACCATAAACCAAACAAAGCATAGCACCCTGTTAGGAAACTGACACTCCGTAATAGCCCAGCGGCCATACTTATCTGCCCTGGCACAGGGAAAGGAACTTCCTCCCTTCCGGACCAAGATTGCCATCCCCCATGTACGTGTCTTTTGCACGGTACCCCAATGAGTCTAAAACCTTATATCTTGACCCCATGATATGCGTTTCCTGTAGACAAATTATATCAGCTTTAAGAAATTGCAAATCGAGGGGCACCCTGAATCTTTTCAGCTGATCATTTAAGCCACAGATATTAATTTTCACAATACGCAATTTACGCATTGATTGTCACTAAAAAGAAATCCAATATCGTATCTAGTGTACCTGATCCTAATCTTCCCACCCCCATGCTGTACAAAAACTTTCCTGCCCACTTGGGTTGCCCACTCCACCCACCCCCAAACGCCATGAACCCAACCCTCAACCCATCCAGAACCCCCCCCACCAACCCCCCCACCATAAACGAGTAAACAGGTCAAGCATGACCCTGGTGATGCCACCCACTACCACACTTCCTGAGCATCAGCGGGAACCAATGAACACGTTGCACCTCAGTTTTCCAGTCCCACTGTGAGTGATAGGGTAAAGTTCCCTTAAATGATCTGATGTCATTACCCTCAATATTTTTGGCAAGGCCTAAAAACATTAAGTTGTTCCTGAGCTGATGGTTTTCGAATTCTTCGATTTTCCACATCACATCAGTTATTTGATACTCCTGGGCCTCCTTATGCTTCTGCAACTTTCCAACTTTAACCTCTGCTGCCCCAGTGAGTTCTTCCACCAGGGTGACTCTTTGCACCATTTCTGAGCAGACCTTACTAATTTTCCGATTTGACCCCTGCAAGTTCTTGGAGACCAGGTGAGCCCTGCAATTCTCTATACGAGCTTCCCTGTGCATTGTTTTTAAGGTAAAATATATAAGCTCCTTAGAGGGAATGTCGGCAGCCCCTTGGCTACAACCATTCCCAACTTGTAGACCTGTTGGGTCGTGGAGTAATCCCATTTTAGCTTCTGAACAGTACTTGTGTCTGAGTAATGCCCCGATCTGTTGGCCCTGGTTTTCTCTCTCCGTTTCCTTCCCCCCTGAGATTGCGCTTGTCTCTGCGTGGATGGATTATAATCATTTCCAACTGGACTGCCCCCTGAGGCTCCAGAGCCGGACTCCTCATCAGTTAGTCCTGCAATTGACACAGAAAGCTCAGAATTGTCTGCAAGAGAAAAATATTCCCCAAACTCGGGGGACCCCAGCTCCATCCGGATGTTAGCTCCCGACAAGCTTGTCCCAGAGGGTGAGGGTGAGGGTGGAAGTACTAAATTTGTATCTGCCCCTTTGAGAAACTCGGAGGTCCCCTTCTTTTCCAGCAGACTCAGGCCAGAAGAGCCTCATTTATTTGCCTCTGCCACCAAGTTGCCCTGTATATTCGGACTTGTCACGGCTCCAGCTATCACACCCCTTTCAAGCGGCAACATAGTAGCGTTACTCACGGCCATCGGGAGAGCACTGTATTGTGCATCGCCGAGGATTCCAATTTGTCTGAGGGCTGCAGGAGTATGTGCTGACTCTGAACCATTGGAGGGCTGCCTCGAGCCCGAGGCAGCAGACGAGAAGATCTCTGAGATTGTGGGCTGCTTAGGACCACCCTGATTCACAATGGCCTTCAGTGCCAATTTCTTTGGATTCTCCCATCCAGTTCTTTCACCGCCGAGGGAGCAGCCACATCCTCCAACTTCTTGGCTGCCAGACTGCGGCGATGTGAGCTGATGAGCGTCCTGATACCGAAGCCGAAGTTTCCTTCACCGACTTGATTGTTTTTGGCAGCATTTTTGGTGAGAGACGCTGCTCAAACCTCTGGCATAGGGTGCCAATAACACTGCCGGCCAGCCCAAAAACAGCTGCCACCACACCTCGTGGTCTGTGGGACGATATATTGTTCCAAAGCCAGCTCTGGATTGAGTTTGGGAGGTGAGTCACCTCCAACATTTCCCCCAGCTTTTTCACCTGGTGGAGACCAGTTCCTTCACCATCATAGCGCAACTAGGGCTGGAGCCACGGGGGATGGCTATCACGGCGTTCAAGCAGCCCCATCTTGCTACTCCTGTGTAATATCCAAGTGGGAATAGGTAACCAGTTCATTTTTGGTATCTCTGGAAAGCCTTATATAAAATCCTAACATATGGTGAAGTTGGATTTTAAATTACAGTTTTGAAAATGCCACTTTTAGGAAAGTTGGGATTTTCCTGCCTTAGCCATTTAGGGACTGTAGCCTGTCTCTGGTCACATGACAGGGTGCTGCTGACAGTTGGGTTTTGTGTATTCCTTCTAGACTGCCACACACAATGGGGGGCTTACTTGTGCCTGGACGAGCTATCACTGTGTCAGGATCCTCAGGAGGATCCCTGCTGAAAACACAATAGTAAAAAGAACAATTGATGGACCGAATGCAGAGCAATGCCATACATTCATCCCAGAACAGAGTATCGTTTTCTTGCTCCCCATGCCATTCCTGTTTGAACCCAGCCATATGCAAATCAGTCTTGACCCTGCGCCCAATTGGAACAGTCCAGCCCAAACTGCCAGGCCAGTTCCTCCCTGGACTGGAAATAAGCATCCTAGGACCGGTTTCAGGGTTTCACCCCTCATCAGCCAGGATAGCTGGACTCCAGTGGCATGGAGAGCACGGGACCCACGTCTGGGCATATCCGTCCCACTCAGGGTGACAAATGCAAAAAGAACAATTGATGGACAGGAAGCAGAACAATGCCATACATTCACCCCAGTACAGAGATCTGGGCCTAAATCCATAGTTTCTTTCCTCCATCATCTGTGTGTCTTTTGCTTTCTCGCCCTAAGTGCACCTAGCATGCCCAAACGTGGGCTCCGGGCTCACTGTGCCACTGGATTCAAGCTAACCTGGCTGATGAGGGGTGCCCCGAAACCGGTTTCAGGATGCTTGTTTGTGGTCCAGGGAGGACCAGGGAGGACCTGGACTGTTCCCATGAGGCACAGGGACAAGATTGATTTGCATATGGCTGGGTCTAAACTGGGGTGGCATGGTGAGCAAAAGAATGATGGATTTAACCCAGATCTTTTGACTGGGGGTGAATGTTTGATTTGCTCTGCATTCCGTCCATCAGCTGTGTGTCTTTTGAAAACACAATAGTGGCCAGTATTTTTATGTCTAAGTCTGAAAAAAGGAAACGAATGGTAACAAAAAACAATAATTGGAAACTGAGCTGGCAGCCCTGGAAAGTCAAGATGGTTTTCCCTGCAGTGCACTAGTTGTTCTTTACAAGGAAGAATGGAATGTGAAGTGCGCACTAGCTAAAGAATGCACACTTCACCTATGTAAATTCCTGAGGGAGCAGGCTCACCAGAGTCCTCCATCGTGAAAGCTTCAGCCAGGGTAGTGGCGTCATGTCAACTCGTTGTTATAGTTCTTCAGTTCTCGTGTTTGCTGTAAAGAGTCTGTTAGAATATGTAATGTCTCAACCTAGAGTCTACTCTACTCTTTTATTAAGAGTACCGTCTCTTCCCCGAGACTGAGCGCTGAAGAATCTCGTCGTGCCTCAGCATTTAAATTAAGAACAGAGTTCTTCTGAGACACTATCTGGGAGAGTACTATTCCAATTACTGCAACACTACTCAAGTCTTTCGTAGTACATGGGAAACATTAGCGGAAGCAGTTTAAGATTAATTTCTTACCTGTTGTTTCCTTCTCTTGAGAAAAATTCGAGGCATAATAATAATTAGGACTCTGAAGTGATTTATGAGTACTATTAAGTACAAGAGAAGAATAACGTCTGCATCAGCCTTCCCCTGCCATCTGATTCAAGCAAGTACTTCCTCTGGAAGGAAAAGACAAAAAACATTCAATTGCATATAGATAATATGAACTGAATTTAAAGTAAAAGAACAGGAAATGTCATTATGAAAATGAGAATGATGAAATCCAGTTTTGCATATTGAAAAGAGTACAACTCATATTAAATAGAAGAGGAGCAAAAGTCTTAGACAGATTGGGTATGTTAAGGTCAAGTTATAAATTTGATTGAACAGTAGTTAGCGTAGATAGATAGGAAGCATAACCAATGTTTGTATTCTTTTGCAGTTTCTAACCTCCAAGAGAAAGCGTTCACAATACATCAGTACAAACGCAGATAGAAGCACCTTTCTGGAGAGGAAACCTTTTTTGACAGGCTGTCTCTTCTTACCTCCCCACCCTATTTCCCTCTTGGAGCGCCTCTGTTGTCCGGTAAATTATAGAGCGAGCAGGTGGTGTTCAGGGTGGGGCATTGGGTACTGTCATCGTTCTGCTCCTGTGCAAGTCATTGACACACTGGCAGGATGGGAGGGAAGGGTTCGTCATAGCCCCACTTTACTCCTGAATAGGCCATGTCCTGCCTTCACACAAAGGATTGCATACCATTTGGACTTAGTGTAGGGCCAAGACAGGGGAGGCAGGATGCCTAGGTACTTCAAACAGAAACCTCTAGAAGCTTCTCCTCCACTTCAAAGGCACTAGGTGCAGGTGCATTTGAAGTGGAGGAGAAATAAATGCTTTTGTGAGAAAATGTAAGAAATCTGAATTTTATTAAATAAAATTGCATTATTGATCAGGACCTGTTCACGGTGTGATTTTTCCATTGCTATAAGTAAATCAGGGTAGTGGTACCTTCTTTGCAAGCTTTGTTCTGTTCTTCCCCCCCAGTCCTAAACCTGATAATTCAAGTTTAATAAGTGGATGGGGTCCCTTTTTTGTGTGCTTACAGCTGGGTATAAATACTGGGCTTCAGACACCACCACTTCAGTACACTTCTGGACCTGTGGATACTTTAAGAAAGACTGCTGTGCTGCTACAAGGACTGCCACTCTGCTGGACTTCTGCTCTGAAGGGACTGCTGGCCTGCTGTGCTGACCTGCGGTCTGCTGCCCTCCTGCCTGGGCGAGAAGGACTGGACCTGCATTTCTTGAACCCAGAGTTCAGAGTGACTCCGAGGGCTAGCTGGCTGACCTCCTGATCTGAAGCCTCATGGACATAACAGGCATCCAACAACCTTGCACCTGCACTTAGACTCTGGAATCTGTGAGTTTACCCTGCCAAGTGGTGCCACCCCAGTCTTGGACGCTTGGAAGTGGGCCTAAGGTGCTTTGCCAGCCTCTGTGGATCCAGCGGAACCAATGAATCTCCTGCTGCGCGGTGCAACCCTAAGCAGAACGGCACATCGCCACTGGTGCATGGGCCAGAACCGCCGAAAGGACCTGCACTGCATTGAAGTCCATTGCCGCATTGGAACTGCCACTACGCGGCACAACCTTGCTGCAGACTCTCGCATCCCTTGTCGACAGCTACCTGTAGTGTAGTTCCTATTTCCCTGATAGGTTCTGCGCATTGGAATAACATACACTATAGGCTTGGCATAGGACTGAGGTCGGTATGCCCCTATCGCGTATATTAAACTTAATTACTGTGTACCAGCTAGCTCAGAGGCCACTAGAAACTTCTTGACAACAAGAAGGGAATAGCTTCTGGCAACCACATAACATAAAACCCTGATCCCTCAGGATCGTGGAAACAATATACTACTTTTCATTCAGTCCCTCATCTCAGAGAAGTACATAGAAGAAACAGTCGGGTGTGTTTACAATAAAATGTATTGCACAGTTGTTATTCTAGTACTGGTAATATGTGCTGCAACAATCGTTGGACAGTAGCAGAGAAATATGGCCAGCAGTGCAGTTAAATAAAAATGCATGGTACAGTTTTACCATTGTGCAATAGTAATGAACACATACATGAAATACAGAATGCATTTAAGATAAAGCCTATACCCCTATGATGCATAACTAGATGTACCTAAGTGTACCTAGCATGTGTGTAGGTCTTAGAGAGCCAAGAATCCCCCTAGGATTTAGTCTAACCCCATTACCATAGTGGGACTTCATCCTGATCTCGAGCTGGATACCCCAGGATGGGTGGATGGACCTCTGCCAGCTGGAGCTGTGGCATGACGCAGGTTGCAGCGTCTCAGGTCAGAGTGTCGGCATGGAAGTCTCGGTCCCCTCTGGTTTGCTTGGGCAAAGGGAGGTATATTTATACCTGATAGGTGCCTTGGAATGTTAGTATTGACGTAAAGTCAGTCAGAGGAAGACGTCAGGAATGAACCCTTAGGGAATAGTGGTTCATGCATATTTAATGAGTTCTTGGAGAAATCAATAATCCTGTGCTAGGGAAAATCCCAAGAGCTTAAGGGTCTGTTTCTAAGGACTCGCTGTGACGTAGGTTAGTCACTGTTGGACATGGAGATGATGTATTTAGGATGGACCGTCTTCTGCACCCAGAGCACACGTCAGATAAGGGACAGCCTCTGTTGCTCGTTATTGTGAAGGGAGGGCTAATGTAGTGAAAGGGCCTTTAGTGGGTGAAAGTGCCTACCTGTCTTTGTGGCATGAAGGATTTGTGCCTCTGAAACGGCGCACCTATGTTAGGGCCTCAATCCCGCACATAACACCCACTCCAATCTATGGACAATCGTGAATAACCCATTAAAAGCAAACTACGTGACTAAAATAGGCATTTGCATATAATTGGCAGGTAGTTGCATGAGAGTGGTTTATGAGCTGAAAAAATAGCAGCTGTTAAAATATGTAAAATTACTATAGACTCTGTGGAGACAAGAAAAATCTATAGTGTCATTAAAAAATACTCTCTTAGAGTCAGTAGTTACTTATAAAAGTTCCTGTTTATAAAATTGAAAACTCTTACAAGCTGTTCAGAAGACCATGCTTTCTTTAGAAAAAAAAAAGGTCAATTTAGAGGGAAATCTCCAAGCACTCGGTGAGAGTTGAAACAATAAGAGAAAAAATGTGTTTCAGGACATGTTTTAGCAAAATAGATATAAAAAGTGCTGGCTGGGAGACACAACATTTCTGTTGCTAGTTACTGCAGGGGACGGACCTTTGTAATACTTCGCAGAATCGTTGTGGGAGCACAGAATAGTGCAGCCAGTTGCTGGTTCTGAGGCAGCCGGTGCTGTAATCGATACCTTGGTGCTGCTAAAGGAAGCAAAAAGGCACCCACTGGATTTGCAAGGAATGCTTTGGTTTTATGGGAATACGCATGGGACTTCAGCAGTTCCAGCCTGGTGGTAAATGCCGCTGGTGTTTCCTTTGGAAGTGTCAGACAGATGATGACCACGCATTCTTCACTGCAAAAACCAGGCATCAGAGAACAGGTATGTTGCAGTTGCAGTCTTTTCAGACTGGTCTTTTAAATATTAGAAACCATGAGAAGCATAGTTCCTGTTCGCGAGGTATTCCCAAGGTGTATCACACTGCTTGTATGTGAAAGATAAAATTTATCAAAAAGGAAAGAGGGGCAGTCTGTATTTAAGAGTGCTATTTTGCAAAAAAAGAAAAATATTTCTTTAGCTGATGTGAAATGAAAAATAAAAGTGCTGCACAAGCATGGTTTTCAGATTGCCTAAAGCATTGAATTTTACAAAGGAAACGTTCGTTTCACTACTGTCAGTGTTGGGGCTTCTAGCCCAAAAAAAAAAGGCACAACTTCCCTACACTGTAGGATTTCACTACCCCTTGATGTTATCTGTACATAACGTAGGTCTGGCTTATGTATACTGAGTCCCTTGGTGATGTTCAGGAATCATTTTTGTGACAGGTATTTGTGTCAAAAGGCCAAACCACCCATACTTTCCTAACTGGGTCTGTCCTGTTGTTTTGTAAATGGCATCTAATGTTGCCCCTGCTGATGTATGTCAACTATTACTGGTGTTTAAACAACCACATTTCTAGATGCATTACAATTGTGTAGGAGTTGATAACCTTAATGAAGGTAACAGGTATAAAGCGTCACAATAAGAATAAATCTCTAACATTTCATGATCTGAAAATGTAGCAATTATTCCTAAAACAGACAGCATATTATTCACTGTATCAGTAACCCAATTTTCAGAAAAATGTACTGCAGGTAATGACATCACTGAATGAATGATAAAACGAATGAAAATGAATGAAAGTTCAAAATACATTAATCAGACAAAGGCTTGTTCAGGCCAAATACATTTATAAGTCTCTTTTGCATTTGAATTGAAAATGGACGTGGCTTCAGTTTTATGTTGATCCTGTGTTGTAGAAAAACTAAAAACTAGCTCTAAGCAAAGCTAGAACAGAAAAAGATGAACCCAGAAATACTCCATAGTTCTACCCATGGTGAAACCAGATATGTATCTTTTGGAAAAAGAAAAGGTTCAAAAGTTTGTACTTGCATGTTCGTTGTTTGTTGTTGGGCTGGCGTCGCTTCCTGTTCACGTGGAGCCATGGAAAACGTATCAAAGTTAAGGAAATAGCCAGTAGCTGTATGATCAATTGTTGAAATTGCATCGTGTTTAGCTGAAGTTATTTCTGCTGTTTTTGTTGAAAAACATTGAAATGTTGAAGTTAATAGTTGATGTCTTTGCTGAAAAACGTTCAGATGGTGAAGTTAATATTTTATGTTTTTGTTGAAAAATATTGATGCATTTATTAGTTGATGCTTTTGTGAAAAAACGTTGAAGCTTTTATTATTTGATGTTTTTGTTGAAAAAACGTTGATGCATTTATTATTTGATGCTTTTGTGAAAAACGTTGGTGTACACATTTGTTTTTGGCCAAATTGCAACTTGAGTGTTGTCTTGACTTTTATTTTGAATTTGAAAAGTTGGTTCAAGGAGAACTAGTTCCATTGCATTGTTGCATAGTCCCCCATTCCATGGATTTGATTTCTCAAACGTGATGAGCTTTTCAGTTTGAATTTCTTGAATTGTAGTGAGAGGGACGTCTACTACTGTGGAGTTCACGAGGCCTACTGCTCAGTATTGGCCACATAGTTTTTGGTTGATTCTTTCATTTGAAATGAATCTGTTTTCCTTTTTCACGGCAAGATGCGGCAAAAGTACAGTTCTTGTTCCTTTCACTTCAAGGAATGGCACAGGTTTTCCTGTATGAGGGGCCAAATTCCTTTGTGTCCGCGATCTTTATCTCTCTCTGCCCAGATCCCCGACTTTTGGGAGTCAGACAGGTCTTGACGTGATTACCTCGACTTCCCAGTGGCAGCCTGTTTCACTTTGACAGAATCTTTGCTTGTTTCTTTGTTTCCTTTAGTTCCTGTAAAACAGCCAAATGATCATAGATACAGAATGGTTTTCATCCGCCACTGTGCCTTCACATTTATGATCAGGTTCCCACATTCGTAAGTGGAGTCAGACCTCCTAGAGAACTTCTTGGCTGGGTGTGTATTGCCCCCTGAATCCATATAAGTGTTTGACCTCACTAACGCCCCGCCTAATACCCTAGCTGTTAAGGATTGCTCTATGCCCCAGTCCTTCCTCTCCTCTACCTAAATTCCCTCAGGATGGCGTTGGAGAGGAGTACCGCAATACTACGTCCATCCCTTCCATGGCCTCTTTGTCAGCCCGAGAGCTAAATGTGGAGCCACAGTCAGGGTGTAACGTTGATTGCGTATCTCCTTTTATGGACTCGCAAATCTTTCTATAACAGTTTTGAGCGTCAGCTGAGTGCTGAGGCCATACACATAGGAAACTTGAGCACGGATCCACTGCCACCAAGATATATTTTTAAGCCACCTCAAAATTTGAGGGGCCACACTGGTCCTGTTACATGACACGATCAAGTGGACAGTCTGATGCTGTCTAGCAATGGGACCTGCGCGGGTCTTGTGATAGTGGAGCCTGGCATTTGTTTACAGATGTTGCAGTTCAAGACAAAGTCAATAGTCTGACTTCTGAACCCTGGCCACCAATAGCACTGTTGCAATGAAGAAATAGTAGCTATTACCCCTGAATGCGCGGAGCCCAAGCCCTGGTGTGCTTTAAATGATTAATTCCTGCCTACTATCCATATTTGGAAATACTCTATCCCCCACTCCAGGAATCTGAGCATATGGAATGTTGTTTGCTCCTAACTTGTAGGAGTATATGAGTGGAAATTTCTTAGGCACTGCTGTGCTGCCCCTGCGTGAAGCAATTACAGCCATCATATTCTAACCGTCTATTCTCGTTGTCGAACGAGTGTGCGCAGCTACGGAAGCTGTGTGAACAGCCCCCTGTGTGGCTTCAACAGCCAATGAATTCCCTTCAACGTGCACGCCATCACGTTGATGACTCAGCGTGTTAATCACGTGAGTTTTTGGTAGGTCGTTTTTCAACTCCACTCCCTGTTCCCATAATTTTTGTGTTTAATTATGCCACCTTTTTCATCTTTAAACCCATTTTGTTCCCAATGGTGTAAATATTTATTATATGATTGCACACAGTAAAAGGAATCACACACAATGAGTGTGGGAATTCTCGATCCGTGTTTACAAGTGCAAGTATCAGGGCTTTAAAGCTGCCAACCGAGCCGTGCTATTACCTAGAGGTAGTTTTTGGTGCAATGAGGACGGAACTTGCCATCCAGCATCTGATCTTTAACAAAGGCGGCCGGTGGGGCAGACCCATCAGTGTAAATTTTAAAAATTCATACTGATCTAGAGGCAAGATTTCATTTAGTAGATGATGTTCTTTTTCATATTGCAGGAATGCCTGTGTTTTTAAATTTGGATCAAATCTGGATTCAAAGTCTGATGCAGCAAAAGAATTAGCCCTTTGTATCCATTCTGGATGTAAGGCTTAGGAATGCTAGCCCCGGTACTGGGGTGACGACAATAATGCATCTTCCCATGAGCCAGTGCTCTTTCTTTTGCTACAGCAGTCTGAATGGTTGTCAGAATTTTTTTCTGTTGAATTAAAACTCATTTCTGTGTTTGTGTACAGATGAGATTTGTATGCGATTGGTACAGTTTCACCTTCATTAAAGGTTTAATAAGTGTACCCGCTTTGACCCAAAATGATACTGAGTACCAAGTGGTGCAAGTTTACACGTGTGTGTATGTGTTTGGAAGCAATAATATCTTCCTGGAGTGAACAAAGAATATTGGTGTGTTCTTGTGTCCAGTGTTTGACTGAAAAGTCAGGTTTGAAAAAGGTCGTAGAAAGGTTTTACTCTCTCTGCGAAATCCAAAATGTATGCTCTGCCAAAATCTAGGAATCCCAGTACTGATTGGAAGTTGTTTTAATGTCTTTGGAGGCTGGAGCAGCGCACACTTTTCTAAAAGTTAGCTGCCAGGCTTTTCCCTTCACTTGAAAACTAGTATCCCAAAAATAGGACACAGAGGTGGGCAATTTTTGATTTCTCAAAATTAAATTTGTAGCCCTCAGAGGCGAATCCCATAATAATGGTGCTCACCCTGGTCAAGTGTTTCCCCAATCGGTCGTCCGTTAGATAAATATCATCCATATAGGACAACGCTTCTTCATCAAAGTGCATCAAAGCACATAACAAACCTTGATGACACAACGGACTCTGCATCGCAGCCTCGCAGCTCTTCGGAACCAACGCATTGCCACGCATGCTAGATGCATCCCCAGCTTCGGACTTCACCTCCCAAACCCTCGTTAATGGGATCTTTGACGACGAAGCAACAGGACTCGCACCACAACCTCATCACATCTCGGAACTGATGCATTGCTTTGGCTGCGCGATGCATCTTCGACTTGGATCCTCGCAATGCTCCGTAAACCACAATTGAAGGTACTTTGTTCAGCAGGCCTAATGTGGTCCCTGTAGCCAGCCCGCGTTCCATCTCAGTTGGCCTGAACTTGAGACTTTGTCCCGGTCTGGGACGACCAGACACCCACAGTTGGTGCATTACACCTGTTGCTGCTATTTTTACTAAAATCTTTCAAGTTGAATATCGCTGGTTCTACTAATTGGATTTTTGGTGTTTTAGTCTTTTTGTATTTATTAAAACATTACCACTCTTTTGACTAGGGATGTTAGAACAACGTTAGATAAACACCATCTAAAATGGAATCAAATACTTAATCGCCCTGACATCCTCTCTGCTTTGACATCTGACATCAGTAAAACTATGAATAAGATCAAGGGAGGGCACTCTGATTCAAGTGATCTGTTAATTTCAAGCCACACTGCTTTATTTAATCATATATTGGGACTTTTTATTGTCCCAACACCCCCCTAGAAAAGGCCCTCGTAAGCAGAATCTGTGGTACGACTCGGAATGCTGCAACTCTAAAAGCGTGATAGTGAGGGCCATTAAAGCTAGAGATTTGCTTGCTATACCTTTAGCCTATAGGGCTTATAAGGCAGTAGTGGTTAAAGCTAAGAAGCCTTATGACGATCAAAGATAGACAGCCCTTGATGAAGCTTATGCAGCAAGAGATTTTACATCATTCTGGAAGATAGTGGCTCGTAGGGACTCTCCTAGTGCATGCAATGTGACAAATAAATATGCCCCTGTCTCATGGGTTGAGCACTTTGGCATTCTTTATGACGCCAACAAGACAGATAATCCCCTTAAATCAGGCTCCCACTCTGTTCTTCGCCTGGCTAGCCCTGTCCCCTCGGAAGCCATGTTTGACCTTGAAGATGGGTCAAATCTCTACTTATCACATCGATAGGACGTGCCGCAGGACCTGATGGAGTTCCAACTGATGTCTTTTTACTGGATAAGGATATTTGGACTCCTTACATTTTGGCTACTGCAAATACAATAGCGGCAGGGGGCCCTATCCCTGAAACATAGAAAGGCACAACTGTGATCCCAGTATATTAAAAAGGGGACCGGTCCACACCTGGCAATTATAGACCGATAAGCCTGATCGATTGCATATAGAAAATCTATGTCCACTGTGTACTTGAGACGATCCAGGACTGAATCTCTGATATGTCTGTCCTTAGTCACTATCAGGCAGGATTTCGTTCTAAAACCTCCACAATAGACAAGGCTTTTAGGTTCCTATTGCTTTACTGGGGTACCGTCGTAATCAACAAGGGCAACATATACGTTTATTGATTTACGGCCAGCCTTTGATCTGGTCCCATGACCTAGGCTTTGGAAGACACTTTGTGAAATGAAAATACCCTTGCACTTACTGGCACTAGTAACTTGACTTCACAAGACCAACTTTGCATGTGTAAGATGGGGAAGGCAGAACGATTTGACAGAAAAGATTAGCGTCTCCAGGGTAGTGAGACAGTGCTGTGTTTTGACCCGTACACTTATTTCACTCTATATTATTGATATTGTCTTCACCCTGACTAAACCTGATGTTGATGTGCCTTCCTTGGCCCAAGTGAAAATTCCAATATTATTATTTGCAGATGACACTGTTTTGGTCTCCAAGACCCTTAGTGCCTTCAGAACCGTCTGACGGCCTTTGATGAATTTTGTACAGACATGGTCCTGGAGATGAATATGACTAAAACTAAGGTGCTGACATTTAACCCCCACAAAACCTTCAAACAGGGAATGGAACTGGGGGGTGGGGGGACTTTTAGAAATTGTACACAGCTTCACTTACTTGGGTATCATCTTTAGTAATAATATGTCTTGGAAGCCCCACCTGACAAAATCTGTTTTAAAACTTAAGCAACTATCGGGGGCAGTTCATAAAGAGTATAATGACTCTTTTACGAAACCTGTGAGGCCTGCTCTTCAGTTATATGAGTCCAGGGTTTTGGGGTCTCTTCTCTATGGTGCTGAGCTGTGTGGACATGCAAACACAGGTGCATTAATTAGTACTGGCCGATATAGCTAAATTACGCCCCTTACTATGCTGGCGTAGAATCTGGAGTACACCCGAACTGGCATCATATGCTGCAGGCCTTAAAGACATAATAAAGGCTGATAACTTCCATCGAATTAAATGGCTACGGGAGGTTAGAGCCACTTTAATAAGTATTGGCATGACAGCATTGTGGGATGATCCAACATGCTCCCTATTCCCTTCGAAAAAGATCTTAAAAGAAAAATATTGGGACATGGTAGCGCACAACACATTGAGAAACAGTGAGTCATCTTCACTAACCGGAGGCTTCTTGGAAGTTAAACTATCTCCCAGTTTAGAGCAATATTGGGACATAATAACAAAGCCGCACGATCGGAAGTTATACTTCCAATTTAGGGTGGGCTCACTGCCAACAAGAGCTTTTACTGCTAGATGGGCTCAATCAGGTGGTAATACGTGTCCCGTATGCCAGGCCAATGTGGAGTCACTGGCACACTTATTGTTTGTTTGCCCAGCATACGCTGTCCCACGACGTGCATGACTGGTGCCAATTTGCAAATCACTAGGGACTGGAAGGAGTGGTGAAGCACTAAGAATATTACGCTCCGACACGTCAACTTCTATTGTTATTGCAGTAGCAAAATTCTTGGGGTGGTCTTGGGCTATAAGGTCGCATTCTCTCTCTGCATAATAAGGATGTGTCTGTTATTGCTCACTTGCACAAGTTCTAGGGGTGTCGCTAGCCACACACTATGCAATGAAGATATTAGTTCCAACTAAATGCCTGGATTAAATTACCTGTGGCCAATTTATTGTACCCCTTTGGTAACGAATTTTAGAAAATGCCGTTGTTTTAAAAAAAAAAAAAAAAACTGAGTACATATAGTAGTTTTTAACTGTTTTTATTGATACTTGTTATTTATTTCTGATCCAACTTAACTTCCACAAACAGGCTTTCAATTACATTTTTATACTGTGTTTTATGATATATTTATGTATGCTGCTTTTATGACTAATATGTCGAATAAAGCTTGTTTGGATTAGTACTGGAAACAACTTTTGTCGTAAAGTAGCATCTCTCCCCACCAGTACTCCTCTGGTACCACTTTTATCGGATTTGGGTGTCAGAAGTATATATGACAAAGCTAGACTTCACCCCTTGTTATATTGGAGGCGACTCTGGCCCATGCCAGAACTCGCACACTATATCTCGGCCGTACAGGATGTCATCTCTGCCACCCATTCTGTTAAAATTCCTTGGCTTTTGCACATCAAGGAGTTATTATATGACATTAGGGCTCCTGAGCTCTAGGAGGACCCAGGCACAACTATTTTTCCATCTAAATCGGGCATGAAATAGCTCTACTGGATGGCAATAGAGGCCAAAGTTCAATGTAGAACAGGTTTCCCTAGAACATCACAAGAGTTTCTGGATATTAAGGACCAGATAGGATACGAGGCATATTGGGATCAAGTGACTGTCCCAAGTGACAGAAAGCTATATGTTCAATTAAGAGTAGGAACTCTCCTGTTGGGTGCTTTCACAAAGCGCTGGACTGTAGAGGCTTTAGACTCCTGGCCCCGCTGCTCTACTATGATCTAAAGTGTATCCCAGGTCCTTTTTGCTTGCCCTGAGTATGTAAGACCTTGTAAACAATGGATAGCTCCTGTTTGTAGACAACTAGGACAGCATAGTCACCTAGTTGCTTTCAGTAAATTGAGGTCAGATTCCAGTTCATCTTTTGCTATTCCAGTTGCTAAGATTCTTGGGGCCATGTGGATATTTCGCAGAAAGCTCTTATCTTTCTCATAATGGAGGTGATATCCCTTTTGACTGTAGCTGCCACCCAGACGTTTTAATTTGGCTTTTTGTAGTAATATTATCATGGTTGTTTTAAATACTATTTTAAGGAGAGGGTCCTATTATAAATCACATTGTATTTTTATCTCTGTCTGTTTTATAAGACTTGTCTTCTAATTGTTTTTATGTGTCTACTTTTATGGTCCTAGTGGCCGAAATAAAGTTTATCGTAATGCAAAACATTACTGCGTGTTTTTCACTGTGTATTGTTTAAAATTATGCACAAATACTTTACACATTGCCGAGCCTGACTGCTCTGTGCCAATCTACCCAAGGGTTGGGCGCAGGTTAATTTTAGATTTGCTTGTAACTTCATCCTGAGAAAAATTGTGGTTCCTGCTTGAGAAGGGTTTCACCCCTCCCTCAACAGACAACCCAATTTCTTACAGCTTGCTTTACTATGACATCAGCATTAACTCTGGCCAACCTGTCAGGTAGATGACCAGGGCTGGTGCTTTCTCCTAGGAAACACGAAAATGTGACAATCACCTCCATGGTTACAGACACACAGCTGGCCAACAACTCTGCCATCCATGATATCATGAGTGCATGGAAATCAAGCTTAAAGAAGACCTGAGTTTTCACTAGATGAATAAGATCCCTTGGTTTCTGAATTCGTACATATTTTCAGGCAGCCCATTCTATATGTATAAATTTCGAGGATCCAAGCTGTAAGTTTGGGGTGATTGATTCGTTTAGGAAGAGATTCCATGGGGAGAACGTTTTGACAAAGTTGGTACAATCTCAGGTTCCGAATTATTGCTGATGAGGTTTGACGTAGGCACGTTGCATGCCAACAGCTAAATTCAGGGTGGAAAACAGAAGTTAGAAGCACACACATAGGGATATCAGGTGGTCCCTTTAACAAAATGCATATGGATTTTATCTAAATGCCTGTGCACAACAGGTTGAGATATATCCTGGTGATTGTCTGTATTTTCTCAAGATGGGTTAAAGCCTACTCAATGAGAAGGAACAACAGTCTGAATGTAGCTAAACTGTTATTACGTGAGCTGATTCCATGATTCGGGATGCCAATCCTTCTTGAGCCAGATAGTGGAACACACTTCAACAATGAAGTGATGAACATGTTGTGTGCTGCTCTGCAAATTGAACAAAATCTACATTGCAGTTACAGACCAGAAGCATCTGGTATAGTTAAACAAATGAACAGCACCATCAAATCTAGATTGGCAAAAGTTTGTGCTTTAACTTCCCTAAAGTGGCCAAACACTTTACCAGTGGTGTTGATAAGCATTCGAAGTACACCAGACAGAAAAATGGGATTATCCCCACACAAGATATTGATGGGAAGGGCTATGAGACTGCCTGATGTGCCTGCAAATGCTCTTGGGAAATCACAGATGATATGATATGGGACTACTGCAAGGAAATGGCTGACATAGTTTGTTTTATTTCTCACCAGGTATCAGCTGCCACACAAGATCCTCATCAAGAACAGTGCCACGACCTCAATCCTGGAGATTGGGTCATAATCAAGAAGCACGTTCAGAAGACTTGTCTTGAACCCCGATAGAAAGCACCATTCCAAGTCATACTAAGAACTCTGCTGTTAAATGTGCTGGAATCCAGAGCTGGATTCATGCCTTGCATACCAAAAGAGTGAGCAATCCAGAAGAAGTGCCTTTGGTCTATGATCCTGAAAGAAGAGCTTTAGCTGTCCCACAACCAGTTGAGAAACCACCTAGACGTGCAGAACCAGCACCGGTCCAGATACAGAGAGAAGCACAAGGAGACGAAAGGGGTGAAGATCTGCAAACTGATAGACAAGTACAAGTGCCCCAGGGGACACAAAGTGGCATTAAGATCTCTGACTGACAAAACAGAGACTGAATCACATGCTGATAACATCTATGAAATACAGCAAGAAAATGAACAAGAACGAGCACTGGGACAAGAACAGTCCGTATTCAAGCAAAGTGACCAAGAAGTCACAAACCTGTGAGACTAAGGAGAAGTACATCAATAGCATGAATTTCGGAGACAGTGCAAGAGGAAAATGAAACAGAAGGCAAAGGTAATTTTGATGCATATCATCAAATCCTAAGGCGATCAAAAAGGACCTGAATACCTTGCAGAAGATATTCAGCACCCAAATGATCTTACTACGTGAATGCTGCACTGAATGTTAATTTGGAAGATTTGTCAAAAGTGAATCCTGAACTTTTAGAAACTCCCTGAAATAAAGAAACATTAAAAGCTAGAAAACTCAATTTGAAAATAAACTAACTTAATGTTAAAGTGAAGAAAGACTGTGAACAATACCTATTAGATGTTTTTGTTTTAGTTATTTGTTTTACGGAAGGCTAACCTAAGTCCAAGAAGAAAGTTACAGAAGAATAGGGATAACCTTTCAGAAGAACACGGAGTAGGGTTAAGGATTGTCTATTAGGAAACTGAATTGCTGAAAGGAAATGGATCAGCTTCAAAGAAGATTATCTACTAATCCTCTATAGCAAGTTATTCAAGCGCTGACTCAGAAAGATGTGGTGCATTAGAAATAGGTGTAAATGTATTATGGGTGCAGTTTTCGTAATAACAGTTATAATGATCACAATAGCAGAACCACAAAGCACGAATGTCACTAAAATACTCACACACAACATTAGGGATAGCTTGTTCACAAAAACATTTGTGAGTTAACAGAAAGACGATTATTCTACTGATGTACATTCAAGGTTAGTTCAAGAATACCCTACTGCGATGGACGCTAAAGATTGCTATGTCTGTGCACACTTGCCTACTTCTGCTTCTGAGGAATTTGCATACTATAATATACCTTTGTCTTTGTCTTATGCTGTTTCCTGTAGTATTTTACTATCATTAGTTTATAGACTAGGACATTTTGAATACTTTTATTCTAATCATGATTTAGTACTTTCTAGAGTGCCTTTAATAGAAAGAATGCATTTACACCCACAAGCAAAAGAAATGGACACAGCTTGGTATTATTTCTTTCCACATACACCTATAAATAGTGTAAAGGCTTACAAAAGCAATTTAACTTGTTTAATGCGAAATGTAGAGAAAGCATACATGATGGATTTAGAAGAAAGATACATGAACATGACAGAAGCAACAGATAGAAAGGGAGACATCTTAGAGAATATATGGAAGAAGTAAGAAAATGAATTTAGAAAGAACATAGGGGCATATTAGCAAGAAGAGGCGATAATCATCGCTAACCCTGCTTAGCGTGATTTTTTTATCGCCGGCTATCGCTGGAATATATCGCCACGCTAACGCTGTATTAGCAACGATTAGCGCTATGGCGATGAATATTCCAGCGATAGCGAGGGAAATGGGCCAACATTGCTGAAAAACCAGCGATGTTGCATGGAGAAGGGAGAACACCTTGCTGATACGACCCTGTGGTCGTATCAGCATAATCCACCCCCCATGTTAGGTATGGCTAACACCTGCTAATTGCAGGTGTTAAATAAATGGCGATGACCTCGGTTAGCGCGACTTTTCACGTCGCTAACTGGGGCCATGGCCACCTTGCTAATAGGCGATAGGCCTGTTAGCGGGTGTTTCCCAGGTTTGTTCATCGGGAACGCCCACTTTGCATGTCATTAGCGATAAATATCGCTGACATGCAAAGCGGTAAAAAAACGGGCGCTAATGCCCGCAAACTGTCGCTAACTGCTGTTAGAGACAGTTTGCTGATAGGGCGATATGAATATCGCTGCTTTAGCGGCAAAAAGTGCCGCTAAAGCGGCGATAGTGCCCTTGCTAATATGCCCCATAGTTTTCCCTAAACTCAGACTTAATAGCCGACACAAAGGAAAGATTTGCATTTACAAAAGGAGAACTCCAAAAAGGACAAGAAATGTAGAGACCAGTAGTTGTGAACATACATTCGCGTTGACAGGGGAATCTTGGCAAATATTACAGGGAGACAAAAATGCAATTCCAGGGGTTTACTACATTTCTGGACAAAAACACTTATTTCCTACTACCAGCAGATTGGGAGGGAAATTGCTATTTAGGTAAATTGATTCCAAAGATGTACCATGTTAGAAGCTTAGATGCGTTAACGCTAACGCTAACACCAGCACACAGACAAAAATGTAGCACAGGGAAAGGAACTGGATTGTGGGAGATATATTTAGAGCAATGATACCACCTGTAGGAGTCATTCTGAATAATGAAAAGATTAGGATGTTAGCAACAGTTGTTGACAAAATGGCAACTAGCACTACTGGAGCTTTTACTCTTAATAAATACTAAACAAATTGCTATAAGCTCCATGGTTTTGCAGAACCGTCTTGCATTAGACATACTACTTGCAGAGAAGGGAGGAGTTGCCACTTGTTGAAATTAACCCACTGCTGTGCATACATACCTGATGAAAGTAAAGGAATAGAAAGTTAGGCAAAGAGCATTTCCGTTTTAGAACCCGAATTAGATGAATTGGAAACACAAAGATTGTAGGAAAATTTGGGAAAGGATTGAGCACCATTGGAAATTGGTTTTCAACAGCAGGGAAAGGTATACTGAAAGCGATATTAATGCCAATAATAATAAGGGGGCTTTGTCTAATATTTCTTTATGCACTATTGCTGAGTTGTAAATATTTTTTGTGCAAACAACAGAAAAATTTCCAAAAGAAAATGTACATGATGGACATGGGATTATGTGGTATCAAGAATGACGACTTTATGAAGTCATTTAAAGCTAGAGGGGTAAGAAGAAAAAGACAAGACACATCCGAGGATGAAAGTGCTTTCTAAAAATTAAATTCGCATGTGAAACAAAATTGTGTGATTATCTAAAAATCATCAGAAGGGAGGGATTGTTAGAAATTAATTTTAAAATCAAAAATATACTTGCATATCGAATTAGAATTACACTTTAGAATGTATTTAAAACTCTGTTAAAGAAGTGCATGAATAAATCACACATAGGAAAAAGGAAAACTAATGTGAAATGAAAAATGCAGTAGGCTATCATTTTCAATGTGCTTCTGTAACTAGGCCCAACCCATTTTCTTTCGACTCTTGCTCACAGCTAAATAGACATTTATTTAGAATATTTTGCCTAGCACCAACATCCTAGTAAAGAATGTGCTGACTTTAAGATTCTGTTCCTTTGCTTCTTTACACTACATTAGCTCACCCTGCTTCAACAATGAATTTGCTGTGGATTTATAATGAATAGAATGTTAGAATAAATACAAATTAAAAATATCATGTGTATGCTTAACCAGGACATTGTTGATAGATTTGTTTCATTACATTTTGACTAATGGTTTAGGAATGACAGTTCTCATGAGAACTTTCCCCCATGTATCCAAACATTGAAACAGTAGTCAACTAGGTACCGTGGGAACCAGGAGAAGCAGCGGATGTCAACGACACCATCGGATAAGTGGTGTCCATTGGCTGAAGATGACGTACACCTGCTAATTTCCGTAACATTATTGTGCATTTCATATTATAATCGAGTTTTCTTAGCTTGAGAGATGAAGAATAAGACCTTTTACTTTGCACGATGCTTGATGCTTCAGGCATTCTGCCCTTGTTACTCAAAGCTACTGCTGACAGTGACTTCACCCTCTTTTACCCTGACTCTTTTTGATTATTGCTACTGCTGTGTTCACTCCTCTATCACTGATTTATTGTAACGGTTGCTACTGCCGCTATGAGGAACTCGACTGTGTTTCAAGAATAAACTTTTATGGAAAGTTCAAGACTTTATCTATGCTCCGAAAATCCAGTTTTTTTCCAGAAGAGACTCTTCATGGGATCTCTATAGGTAGGTTAGGCTCTTAGATAGAATAGGGACTGATTCCTTTATGGAACACTACTGATTTATGCAGTCGCTAATCAACCTTTATCTCAATATTTCTGTAATTGGACTTATCTGAATAAAAGATGACAAACCCATACTAACTCATTAAGATAAATAAAGGTTTTAGAAACTCCTTCAACTTCTCATCATTGACTAAAAATTAAGAACCTAACATTTGATGATATACATGACTTATACTTCGGTTTTAGCTCCATTAAAAACTGTGACAAAGGTCTATCAACCTGACGAAGCACCACAGGATTTCTAGGATCAAAGCTGTAAGTTTGGGGTGACTGATTTAAGACCTGAATTGACCAATACTTGGGCGCTAACAACAGTGTCCATAATGAGGACCTGAACTTGAGATTTGTGAGACAAGCCTTTTAACATACACTTCTCAGACACTTTGGGGCCGATTCCGATCTCGGTCGGAGGCGCACCCAATACCATTCGGTCGGGAAAAAAGCCATGCGAATGCCTGTTTCCCGACCGATCCGTACATCATTCCGAACGAGTAAGTACGATGCGCACAACAGCATAGAATCCGGCCGAGTCGTACTCACCCAATCCAGGTCCTGTTCTCCGACCGACGCGAATCCGGAAACGCAGAATCGAGTCGCACGGAAGGGAAAATGCAGCCCCGTCCGGCCGAACAAGTACAATGCGCTTTCCGTACGCGCCGAACCCGTCGCTACGTCCGGCACGTCAAAGCTTCCGGGAGAGGCGCACATAAGCTCCGATTCGCGCCACAACACGATCCACGGCTACGAGGCGAACACGCCAACGACGAGGACGACGCGAAGCAACGAGAAAGACGAACGAGACGAACCAACCATGAATCCCTTCGTCCCGATCCTACCAATATTCTACATTTACTACCGGAACAGGCACGGACGCGTACGGCGCAGAAGGTAAGTCAGACACCAACCACAAAAACATACAACACGTACACGACACATCACACACACACAGAGGGATGCAGAATTTACTTACACCAGCAACAGCAGCACCATAGGGGCGGGATGCCCATCACCAATGCCACATATGCACACAGGGGCCTGGATGCGCACCACCACTACCACCCCTACCCAGGGGGCTGGATGCCAACCACTACTACCACCCTCAGCCATGGGGGTGCCAGATGCCCACCACTACTACCACCCTTACCCAGGGGGCTGGATGCCTACCACTACTACCACCCTTAGCCAGGGGGCTGGATGCCTACCACTACTACCACCCTTAGCCAGGGGGTGCCAGATGCCTACCACTACTACCACCCTTACCCAGGGGGGCTGGAAGCCTACCACTACTACCACCCTTAGCCAGGGGGTGCCAGATGCCTACCACTACTACCACCCTAAGCCAGGGGGCTGGATGCCTACCACTACTACCACCCTTAGCCAGGGGGTGCCAGATGCCTACTACTACTACCACCCTAAGCCAGGGGGCTGGATGCCTACCACTACTACCACCCTCACCCAGGGGGGCTGGATGCCTACCACTACTACCACCCTTAGCCAGGGGGGTGCCAGATGCCCACCACCACTACCACCCTTACCCAGGGGGGCTGGATGCCTACCACTACTATCACCCTAAGCCAGGGGGGCTGGATGCCCACCACTACTACCACCCTTACCCAGGGGGGTGCCAGATGCCTACCACTACTACCACCCTAAGCCAGGGGGGCTGGATGCCTACCACTACTACCACCCTTACCCAGGGGGGCTGGATGCCTACCACTACTATCACCCTAAGCCAGGGGGCTGGATGCCTACCACTACTACCACCCTTAGCCAGGGGGCTGGATGCCTACCACTACTACCACCCTTAGCCAGGGGGTGCCAGATGCCCACCACCACTACCACCCTTACCCAGGGGGGCTGGATGCCTACCACTACTATCACCCTAAGCCAGGGGGCTGGATGCCTACCACTACTACCACCCTTAGCCAGGGGGCTGGATGCCTACCACTACTACCACCCTTAGCCAGGGGGTGCCAGATGCCCACCACCACTACCACCCTTACCCAGGGGGGCTGGATGCCTACCACTACTATCACCCTAAGCCAGGGGTGCTGGATGCCTACCACTACTACCACCCTTAGCCAGGGGGGCTGGATGCCTACCACTACTACCACCCTTAGCCATGGGGGTGCCAGATGCCCACCACTACTACCACCCTTACCCAGGGGGGGCTGTATGCCTACCACCACTACCACCCTTACCCAGGGGGTGCTGGATGCCTACCACTACTACCACCCTTAGCCTGGGGGGTGCCAGATGCCCACCACCACTACCACCCTTAGCCAGGGGGGTGCCAGATGCCCACCACCACTACCACCCTTACCCAGGGGGGGCTGGATGCCTACCACTACTATCACCCTAAGCCAGGGGGCTGGATGCCTACCACTACGACCACCCTTAGCCAGGGGGTGCCAGATGCCCACCACCACTACCACCCTTACCCAGGGGGGCTGGATGCCTACCACTACTATCACCCTAAGCCAGGGGGCTGGATGCCTACCACTACTACCACCCTTAGCCAGGGGGCTGGATGCCTACCACTACTACCACCCTTAGCCAGGGGGTGCCAGATGCCCACCACCACTACCACCCTTACCCAGGGGGCTGGATGCCTACCACTACTATCACCCTAAACCAGGGGGCTGGATGCCTACCACTACTACCACCCTTAGCCAGGGGGCTGGATGCCTACCACTACTACCACCCTTAGCCATGGGGGTGCCAGATGCCCACCACTACTACCACCCTTACCCAGGGGGGCTGGATGCCTACCACTACTACCACCCTTACCCAGGGGGGATGGATGCCTACCACTACTACCACCCTTAGCCAGGGGGGCTGGATGCCTACCACTACTACCACCCTTACCCAGGGGGGGCTGGATGCCTACCACTACTACCACCCTTACCCAGGGGGGGCTGGATGCCTACCACCACTACCACCCTTACCCAGGGGGGGCTGGATGCCTGTCACTACTACCACCTCTACCCATGGGGGGCTGGATGCCTACCACCAACACCACCCCCACTCATAGGATGGACAATGCATGACACAACCAGCACACCACAACCTAGAGAATGCAAGAAAAAGACATCCCCCAACACCATGACAAGCGTGTGTAGACTGTGTCAAATGCCTACAACACTGAACATGACTTTGAACATACAATGTGACCCCCTATCACATGTGCCACACATATATGTGTGTGGCCCCCACAATGCAAGCAGGCCATGACCATTGTGGCAATGGGGTCCAAACCCCCATCATCACAGTGACCAAAAGGTAAGTGTGGGGTCCATAGCTGAAGCACATTTTGAACATTGTGGCAATGGGGTCCAAACCCCCATCATCACAGTGACCAAAAGGTAAGTGTGGGGTCCATAGCTGAAGCACATTTTGAACATTGTGGCAATGGGCTCCAAACCCCCATCATCACAGTGACCAAAATGTAAGTGTGGGGTCCATAGCTGAAGCACATTTTGAACATTGTGGCAATGGGGTCCAAACCCCCATCATCACAGTGACCAAAAGGTAAGTGTGGGGTCCATAGCTGAAGCACATTTTGAACATTGTGGCAATGGGGTCCAAACCCCCATCATCACAGTGACCAAAAGGTAAGTGTGCGGTCCATAGCTGAAGCACATTTTGAACATTGTGGCAATGGGCTCCAAACCCCCATCATCACAGTGACCAAAATGTAAGTGTGGGGTCCATAGCTGAAGCACATTTTGAACATTGTGGCAATGGGGTCCAAACCCCCATCATCACAGTGACCAAAAGGTAAGTGTGGGGTCCATAGCTGAAGCACATTTTGAACATTGTGGCAATGGGGTCCAAACCCCCATCATCACAGTGACCAAAAGGTAAGTGTGGGGTCCATAGCTGAAGCACATTTTGAACATTGTGGCAATGGGATCCAAACCCCCATCATCACAGTGACCAAAATGTAAGCGTTGACAAAGAAAAAGATGCAACTGCCAAACTGCATGGATGATTCCTGGTCACAGAACATAAAACACATCAGTGGCAAAGTAGTGCATGTGTCCCATTGCAACATAGATTGGGGGAGGCAAATACTGCAGTGCAAATAAGACATACCTTTGGCCATGTGCAGACAAACAACACCCATGGGGGCTGACACAGTCAACATTCATCAATGACACAATGACAGAAGTGACCATCAGAATGCAGACCCACATATTTGCACCAATGGGCACACAAATGCAGATACCCTGTGGAGACTGTAGATGTGAGGTGAACAGATACCATACCATGGCAGCAATGGGACACACAAACCATGATCATTGTGCTGACTGATGACCTAGGAGTCCCAGGGACAGCAGGGGAAACACACCAAACAACATACAGCCAATGGCACACCTAAGATATGCCAATGCAGTGGTGCAGATGCACAAACACAAACAGGCAGACCCACACTGCACATCAAACACAACAGGTGAGGGGGGGTGCCAGTGTCCCCAGGCAACCACACAACACATGAGGAGGCCTGAATACCAATTATACAGATGTGCATACAGTGCCACACAAAGGTAACTCATGGATCCAAATCCCCTATGTGGGCAATCAGGCATTGTCAGATGAGAGGGAGCACAAATCACACATGTCACACAGGCACGTAGGAACAGCAACTGACACAGCAAGACACAGACACACCACAGCACTACCCCCAGGGCCCCCACAATGTGGTGACCCTGGGCTGCATTACAATCCCACTGTGATGACAAAGCTAAATGTCGTTCACACTGTGAACCACAGTCATGTGTCCTGAGCAACAAACTACCATCACACCTACACAAGCACAAATCAATCAGCACGGCCAGTAAGCCAAGGCCAACATGGAGGCAGGGGTCTAGCCAGGCAACAACTCTCATCTGCACACACTCAACACCACACACCTCGACCTCCAACAATGTGCAGCAGTGAAGCACACATGCACTGGTGACATTGCACATGCACCCATGACAATCCCAGGGTGGTGGGTGGGAACCAAGGTGCAGAAACACATCACACATGGCCACTCAACAAGACTCCTGAATGTCTGACACACTGCAAACTACGCTGTACATGGACATGACGGCAATACCACACCAACCAATGGGATCCCAGCCACAGTCACACACCAATGACGAAGCCAAGGTCACCCACAAAGAACACACATAGACAACAACCAACATTGCAGCCCGGACCCTGAGGAGTGCCAGCAGTCACACACACAACGTGTCACAATCACTGAAAGATAACACAAACTGGAAATCACATGACAGGTGTAAATAACAAGTGCCAAGGGGAAACCTGACTGTGACCCATCTGCGACTGCACACAAACTCAGCCCTGACAGCAAACACACCTATGGGTGACACCCTGATGACCAGTAATGTGCCATTCACCCACATCACAGAGAACCCAGGGAGAAGACTTTGGGGGAACATAGGTCAACTCAGCAAGCATCACAAACAGGTACAACACTAGGGATCACAGCATGCACAGCAAAACGGAAGTGAACACACAGACATGCTCATACAACACACACCTTGGGCGCAGGCAATGTCACAGGAATACACACTGCCATGAGGGGACTCCACTCCTGTGTGAGGAAAGCTGTGCCATATGTTGCCTCAGTAGGGCCCCATCATGTCAGCGGAGCACTTGGTCACACAATCAACAATTAGCACCAAATGAAGGCTCCCGTCACATTAGCCTGGTCATGGGAGTGCCAACGAAATCATCAGCACATATCCAACACACTTGTTTAGCAATGTTGCACTGACAACACAGATGAGTCCTTCCCCATTGATGCCCAAACCTGCATGTCCAGTGGAGATGGCCACACGGTCAGGGAAGTAGACGAATTGAACAATGGCAGGCACAACAGATGTGCAGGGGTGGAAGCCACAGATGTGAAATTGCTAATGTAAGTAGGAAATCCCATTGCCAAATACTGAACACATGACAACCTCAGATGCTGCTATGGATGACATGGATACACCACAGGATAGGACACATTCCCCCTGGACCACATGTGTTCCTGCACAGTAACACTGCATTATTATGAGACCAGATATCACCATCACTGCAGCAAGGGCATGGTTAGCATCATCAACAACATGTACATCAGAAGCATAAGCACTAGAGAACAGAAAGTTGCTTTATTCAGCATATGTGTGTTTAAAAGTGAAAGTCCAGAAAAAACACAAAGGCCAATGGCCAGTCCATTGTCAAAGTCCAAACAGGGTGACAGTGGCAGATGTCACCCTATGCATGCCTGCACTGCACAAAACCAGGGACAATCCACTAGGAGGGGCAACCGGGGGGCAGGCCAGGCACCGCAGGGACAGGATCAGGGCTCACCAGGAGGAGGCAGGGAAGGGGTGGTGGGTGCTGGAGAGCCACTGACAACTGCAGTGGAGGTGTCTGACATGGTGTGTGCAGGCACAACTGGGGGGCATGACTCAGATGTTGTGGGTGCCGGCACGACTGCAGTGGACCCTGCAGATGGAGTGGACAGGTCCGCCACTGCAGTGCCCAAGTCAGATAGGGTGGTAGTGGACTCCACTGCAGTGCCTACCACCAGGGGAGGAGAATGGGGAACAGGCAAGGTGGGCTGGACAGAGGGGGAGGACACCCTCACCACATCAGTGGCACAGACAAGCGCAGCGGGGGGTGTGGTGCCGGGAGAGCAAGTGGCAGGGGAGAAGGCCGGATCCTCTTGGGGATGGTATATCTGTGGGTGGGGGAACCTGGGGCAGGGTGTGGTGGGGGCACCTGTGGAGTGGGGGCCTGAGGGATGGAGGAAGGAGACCTGGTGCCTGAGCTGCAGGGCGGCGGCGGGGTCTTGCTCTTACGACTCCGGGGGACTTGCGGGTGGGGGCCTCAGTCTGTCTGCACCTGGGGGAGGGTGTCCGGGGCGAGGGGCACTCTGCTCCGTGTGGGTGGGCTTCCTCTTCCCCTGAATGCTGTATCAGCTGGATCGGAGGGGAAGAGGCCGAGGTCACTGAGGAAGAGCCGCTGGGTCTTTGGGGTTGCAGGTGAGGCAAGGGAGGGTGCTTTGGAGGGAGAGGCAACTGAGGACTGCGCAGTGCTTGTGGATGCGTGTGTGTGTTCCAGGGCCCCATCCCCTGTGAGTCTGGTTTCAGTCCCCTGACTGTGCGTGCGTGTGCGTTTTGTTTGTGGCGTGTGTGTCTGTGTGCTGGACGTGTGTGTGCTGGTGTGTGCCTGTGCCGGTGTGTGTGTGCTTGGGACGGGTAAGGTGCTGGGGAGTGTGGATGGAGCAGAGGCAGGAGGGGTGAGGGACTGTCTGAGGAGGGACACTGCTGCTGTCAGGGAGGAGTCCATGGACCTATTGCCCCTCTGTAGGTCAGACATGCCCGATGAGATGCCCTCCATGAACGACACCAGCTGAGTCAACAGAGCGGTGTGCGCATGGAGGACACTCAGCATGGCTGTCTGCCCTACATGGAGCTGGCGAAGGAGGTACACAGACTCCTCACTCAGGGCAGCAGGGGACACAGGGGCAGGGGTGCGGTGCCTGGCCCAAAGGAGACACGCTCCCGAACATGGGAGCCTCCACGGACCTGGGGAATGGGAGCCGATGGGAGGGCGGTGGTGGTGCTGGTGGTGGCGGGGACAGCAACACTAGCTGGGGTGTGGTGGCTGCTGACACCCGCCTCCATAAGGGAGTCATCCTCCGAGCCGCTGTGGTCCTCAGCTGAGGTGGATGCTGCTGAGGACTCCTCGGTGTGGCTCCCCTCGCCCTCCGTGCCACTGGGTCCCTCCGACCACTCCTCGGCTGCTGACCCAGTCTGGCTCTCCGGCTCCTCCTGGTCCGTGGAGCTGTCCCCTTCCCGTGGATGTATCTGCAAACAATGGGGAAACAGACAGACATCAGTCACCTGCACCAAATGCACACACCACTGTGAGCACAGCACATTACAGAGCAAGCCCTGGCATCATTAGTTGAACAGTGCTAAAAGTGCCTAACTGAACAGGAGAAGCCAATTGTCAGTCTGATGCCAACCATGGCACTCACATCCCACATGGCCTTGCACCCATCTGTCTGGTGTCTGTTGGATAGCAACACCCCAGTGTGGACACATGCACCACCTACACAGTAGTTGGACAGTGCAGAGGACACGGTGTAGCATGTGGACATGCACACATCACAACTCTTGCCACTGAGTCAGTACAGGTTTCCGGATGAAAGGGATGCCCAGAGTCAAATAGGAAATGCATGTGATGCATACCAGCGACAGACACCATGATGCACCCATGTCCTGAGAGCCATCGCCACAATGGTGTGCATGTAGCACATGTCACTCCCCTGCAGGATCACCAATAAGTAGACACATGCCATGGCGGAGGCATGACTGCTAAGTCATACATCACTGTCTCAGTGATGTATGACTTGGCAGCCAGACAACAACACTCTGCACTGTGTCACAATAGTAGGTCATGGGGAATGCAAGTCCTGGAGCTGCACAAGTGCACATGTACATCCCCCACACAACACATCATCTTAACCCTCATCTGTCCAGGTCATACCGATTGGACATATGGGAGACCTGTGACACTACCCTCTGAACCTGAGCCCCTCACAATCTGCTGTGAATGGGAAACAGCTGCCTGAACTTCACATTCGCATACCCCAGTCTGCACGGGCAGCTGATCAAACACCTATGTGACACACAAGTATCGTCTCCTATGGTCACATCTCCAGTGGCATGCTGAGCCCCTACCGAGAAACACCCCAGCAGTCCTGGCAACAAATCCACAGCACACTGACACAGAGGCAGACACCTGAGGGGTCAAATCACTGCGTACAACGTGTCAGCTGATACTCGGGAGTGGGAGTACAGGTGTATTGGATGGGCTGGAGTAGGCATGACTGTCCTGCCCCACATGAATGAGGGATGAGCCCTGGACAGTGGATAGCTGGCTATGTATGTGTGACACACGTAATCTGCACACTCCTGGGGCCCAAACATTGTTCCCACCCGCTGCATGGGTGTGTGCCAGATACCCCAGGCACATGTGGTGGCTCAGCTCAGCAAGTGGACCGCATATCAAAGCAACACGCAGATTACATGTCCGAACACAGGCATTGTGTGAACAATGGACCCACCCATGATGCCCACAACAGAGTTAGGGAAACAGATGCTGTCCCCCACCTTGAGTGAAGCAAACTGCAAGGACACAGTCCCAAGTGACACAATTCCCTGAATGTAAGGGCCACACCTGGGTATCAGATGAGGAGTGGGCAGTGCACAATAGAGGGACATGGCTCCTGGACAACATGACTGCTGTACTGTGGCAGTTTAACCAGGCCAGAGGAGGGCACATAGCATGTAATACAGAGTTCACAGTGCAGTCTTTGACTCACCCCTCCTTGCTGCTGTCTGGCCTTCAGCTGCCCATCCAGGTCTGGAAACACCACCGCCAGGATCTGGAGCATGTGGGGGTCAGGGTCCGTGTTCCGCCCCTCCTGCGAGGAGGCGACAGCTTCAGCTGGACCCGTGTAATCCTCCGGGTCCAGCCCCGAAGGTCCTGCCACCTCTTCTGGCAGTTGCGGATCCGGCGCTTGTAGACCCCCACGGACCGGACAGCCCGGACGATGTCCTTCCAGATCTCCTGCTTCCGATGGGCATTAACCTGTCAGGATGACAAAGTGAAAAGGCCATTACTACACATGCAACATATCCGTGCATGACACAGTTGTATATACATGTCTCAATCACAGGGGCACATGATGTACACAGGCAGTGCAACGCTGCCCATGGACAGTTTGCCAGAAGTCACTACATGGTATCATTGCATGGGAAGTAAAACCTTGTTCAAATGCACTGTCACTGCACCATACCTGTCCAGTGCATGTCACTACACACTATGGGGGGTGACAACTACTCAGTGAGCCTGCTAGCCAGTGGCGTGCAGACTTTCAGCCTTGCTAGTCAGACAAAATGCACATTCAGAAAGGCAGTGCACAGAACACTCACCTGCTCCCCTGGTGTCCCATACAGCTTGCTGTACTGTGGAAGTAGGCTGTCCAGCAGGGCCTGGTTCTCCTCAAGGCTGAAGGCTGGGGCTCTCTCCACAGTACGTGCCATTGCAGGGTCCAGAGGGGCAGAGACAGCAGCAGTGCAGTGGCAGATGTCATCCTGGAGCATGTAGTGCAGGCAAGTGAGCTCTCAGGGGAACAGCCAGCAATATATATGTGCTGCAGAGGCAGATACTGTCCCATGTGTCCAAAGTGATAGGTCCAAGTCGTTTGCATCTTCTGAATCTGGCCAATCCATGGAATAGCAGCACCAATACACGCCCACAGCATCCTTCAAATCTTCAACTTCATGACATACATGATTTTGCAACATTGTTGTGGGTGACCAACTGAATTTCCAGCAACCGACTTGTTCGAATTTCGAAAACGCGTCCGTTGCCAGGCTAGGCCATTGACAATGGGTGCGCACCGATCGGTCCATTGCGGTACAACGCGTACAGGGGTAAAACGTGTACCCGCACACATTGAATGCAATGGGCCGGCCGGGTGCACCGATCGGTCCATTGCTGTTCAACGCGTACAGGGGTACAACGCGTACCCGCACACATTGAATGCAATGGGCCGGCCGGGACACCGATCGGTCCATTGCGGTACAACGCGTACAGGGGTACAACGCGTACCCGCACACATTGAATGCAATGGGCCGGCCGGGCGCACCGATCGGTCCATTGCAGTTCAACGCGTACAGGGGTACAACGCGTACCCGCACACATTGAATGCAATGGGCCGGCCGGGTGCACCGATCGGTCCATTGCTGTTCAACGCGTACAGGGGTACAACGCGTACCCGCACACATTGAATGCAATGGGCCGGCCGGGAGCACCGATCGGTCCATTGCTGTTCAACGCGTACAGGGGTACAATGCGTACCCGCACACATTGAATGCAATGGGCCGGCCGGGCACACCGATCGGTCCATTGCGGTACAACGCGTACAGGGTACAACGCGTACCCGCACATTTGAATGCAATGGGCCGGCCGGGTGCACCGATCGGTCCATTGCTGTTCAACGCGTACAGGGGTACAACGCGCGTACCCGCACACATTGAATGCAATGGGCCGGCCGGGCACACCGATCGGTCCATTGCGGTACAACGCGTACAGGGGTACAACGCGTACCCGCACACATTGAATGCAATGGGCCGGCCGGGTGCACCGATCGGTCCATTGCGGTACAACGCGTACAGGGGTACAACGCGTACCCGCACACATTGAATGCAATGGGCCGGCCGGGTGCACCGATCGGTCCATTGCTGTTCAACGCATCCCTGTATAAGTGACTGGCATATGTCACCATGCCTGTCTCAGATGAACATATGCCAGCCACAGATAGCTCCCAGGAGTGAGGGGCACACCTACAACACCACAGCCTGTCCAAACTGTATCATAAGGCATGTAAGGCTGCATTTCCTATTGTGTGTATGTTGGTGTACATGTTGTCCTGTGGGTGTCACCTGGGGGCAGCCACCCCCAGGCTGTGCACGTGTTCATGGGGACAGGATCCTGGGTGTTACGTGTACATGACCACTGTGATGTGCAACTGTTCATATCTGTGCATGTGCCATGGTCACATTTCACGGTGGTGTATGTGTATGTCATGTCACATACCCCGTGAGTCCCATGTGGGATGGTATGTTTGAGCCAGGGTGTCCCAGTGGCACAATAGTGATGGTCCTCCACAGTCTGTGTGCATGTAGTGTTTACAATGTCTCTGATTTCATGTGCACAATGGGAGACAGTCTCCACATCCACGTTGTGTGTGCATGGACTTTGATGTTGTGCGTGTGTGTGTCACAGACGTCCATGTCTGTCCTGCAGATGGCAAGTGGAACCACTACCTGTGGGGGTCATGGTTGTTTTGCTGTGGTGTATACATGATACTCCATGTAATGCCAGTGTCCATGTGGCAATACAGGGTCCCTGGGAATGTACCTGTCGTTGAGCTGTGATGCCTGGGGCACATCTGTCCTCACATGTCACTGTGGGGGTGATTGTGACATGGCAGCAGGAGATGGGAACTGTGACACTGCCTCATGATATCCAATGGGCCAACCTGGGACTTATTGATGCCACTTGTTGAACCGTGATGACAGATGTTGGCCATGTATGTACCATACATGTCCTTACGGAACTGCACACTTCATGTAGTTGTGCCTCATAATGATGTATGATGTGATATTGAGTGTGTTCAATACCGCATATGTGGGGTGACTGACAATCTTGCTTTCTTCTCCTCTGCACTGCAGGGCTCCTGCTGTCCATAGACCATTCCCAGACCTGGCAACGATGGTGGAACGGGACAGCATCCGACGGTACCGCTTCACCAGGCAGCTGATTGAGGATTTGGCAGTGCAGTTGGCCCCACATTTGCAGCCTGGCCGGCCGTATCCTACAGCGCTGACCCCCAAGGTGAAGGTGATGGCAGCCCTACACTTCTTTGCCACCGGTACCTTCCAACATACTGTGGCGACTGCTGGTGGGATGTCACAGACCATGTTGAGCCGTGTGCTCCGCGATGTTTTGGAGGCAATGTTGCTATACCTGAACCGGTACATCTATTTCCCTAGTCTGCAACGACTCACTGACGTGAAGAGTGACTTCTATGCCCTGGGGAGGATGCTGCATGTCATTGGCTCCATTGATGGGACACATGTGGCTTTGGTACCACCACAGGCCCAGGAGCAGGCCTACAGGAACCGCAAGCACTACCACTCGGTCAATGCACTGGTGGTGTGTCTTGCAGATATGACCATCTCACACGTGTGTGCCCGTTTCCCTGGTTCAGCACACGATGCCTTTGTGATGAGGAGTAGTCGCATCCCCAGGATGATGGCACAGATGCAGAACCAGCGTGCCTGGCTTGTCGGTGTGTACTGACTTTGTGCCATTGTGTGTGATCTGATCTGTAGTATTCCGCCCACTTTTCCAAGTCAGCTAATGTGCACTTGTCTGTCCGTAGGTGACTCGGGATACCCCAACATGCCGTGGTTGCTGACACCCCTCAGGAACCCTGTGACACCAGCCCAGATGCGCTACAATGAGGCACATGGTCGGACCAGGAGAGTGATTGAGCGGACATTTGGTCTCCTGAAGAGCCACTTCCGCTGCCTGGACAAGACCGGAGGGTCCCTCCCATATGCCCCTGCGAAGGTGTGCAAGATTATCATCGTCTGCTGCATGCTCCACAACCTGGCAGTGCGGAAGGAGTTGCCTCTCATCCAGGATGACAATGACCAACATCCGCCACCTGTGGAGGATCCTGGCCTGGACCACGATGCCAGTGACGATGATGATGATGATGATGGTGATGTCCGCACACAGCTCATCACCAACTTCTTTAGCTGAATGTGAGTATCCTGAGGTGTCATGTCAATGATGTGAGTTGGCATGATGTGTAGGTGGTGCTCTGGTGCTGTTGGAGTGTGTCCATGGGCTACTTGACTGGATGTGTGTTGCGATGTGTGCTTACAGGTGGGCTGTACTCCCCAACAGTGTTGACATGCTAACTTGGTTCTGGGTGGGTATCTTGTAACATGTATTGTGCATGAGTTTTGCTGTTCTGTCCTGTACTCCATTGCTTTTGACTGTGTGTCATTTCTGTCCTTCACAGGGTACTTTCAGATTCGTTTGGTCAACTGTGTCCACCGACGACGTGATTGCACTTCCAGGCTGGTAGCTGTTGTGTCCCTACAGGTGATGTGCGCCACACCCATGGACTTCCTTCCGTCTACAGTTGTTGACTGTGTGCCCGCTGCCAGGTGGGATTACCTTGCATCTGTAGTGGTTACGACATGTTGCAACTGTGTAATAAACCTGTGCTTCACTTTGTGATGTGCGTTGTCTGTGGTCACACATTTGAGTGCCATTTGCTTACTGCACCTGTGGGCTACTTGACTACAACTGGGAATGGGTGTGGTGTCTGTGCATTGCACCGTCTTTCCTGGCAACATCAGTGTAGGCAATGAGTCAGATGGCCTAGGTGTGTATGTGTTGTGTAGCCCTGGTGGTGTGTCTCCCTCATATGTGTCACGTTGCCTTTACTCACATGCCTGTGTTGTCCTTGCTGTTGCAGTTCGCATACACAGTGTAATTTTGCAGTTCATCATCCCCATGACAGCACCCACGTTGGAATCACAACAGAGGCAAGTATGGTGTATTAGTGTGTTTATTGTGATACATTTGTGTGAATAGTGCATAGGATGGGTAGTGCTGTACATAAATCTTGCAATCCGAAGTTCCTAGGTGAATTGAAAGTCCTGGTAGACAGAATCCCCAGTATCGGGGCCACAGTTGTCTGACACATTGGTCCAACTTGTACTCCCCATGTCAATGTGTGGGAGTAGTGTTGCCGTCAACAGGGTGAACAGTCTGTGCACAAAGGCGAACATCCAGAACAGGTTCAGGCTTCCTGGGAGTTGCGCTTGGCCATCGGTCTCTCACTTGCCCCTCCTCGGACGACCCCTCTTCTTGGGGGGGCCCCTCAAGTACAGGCTGCTGCGGTGCAGGGGACTCTCCGCCAGAGTCATCCTCCCTCCCTGTGGCAGTTGCAGTTTGTTCGGCACCAGATGTTGTTGGCACACAGGGAGGTGTGGACTGGTTGCTGTTCATCTGGCGGAGGCATTGTAAAATGTCCCTATGCACCGCCGTCATCTCATGCAGTGCATCCCACTTGGACTCCACGCGGGACATGTGTGAGTCCACGCGGGACATGTGTGACTCCACGTGGGACATGTGGGAGTCCAAGCGGGCATGATGGGCAGCCTGCTGCTGTTTCATGTCTCTGAGGAGCCCCACTACCTGGCTGAGGTCTCCGGTGCTGGACTGGTACGCATCAGCTATGCGTACCAGTTGTGGGTCATCATGCACACCAGCAACGTCTGCAAGCAGCGACCTCTGTCTCCCACCCCTCCCACCACCCCTGCCGACATGTGCAGTGTGTGCAGTGGCACGCACAGATGACCCTGGTCCACCTTGGGGGTTGGTGGTGGTGGTGGTGTCCATGGCCCCAGGTTGGTCCAGGGTCCCTATGCTGGTGTTGCTCCTTGTTCTGTCCATGTCGGCAGGGATGGTATTTGTGGTGACAGTCGTTGGAGGGGTGGGTGCAGGGGGTGCAGCTGGTGGTCCTGCTGGTGCTGCAGCTGGTGGTCCTGCTGGTGCTGCATGTAGACTTGCACCGGATGTGCCAGGTTGGTCTTCATCGTCCGAGGAGGACAGAGGCTGTACGACGCCAGTGAGCTCCGCATCCTCTTGAGCCTGGGACTGGGACTCCTCAGCGTCTGCTGCTGTGTCCCCATCATCACCTGTTTTTGGGAGACACAAACAATGTATGTTATGTTTCTGCAGGCATCAATGGTTGACACACCTGACAGTTGTGACTGTGCCTCTGGGTGCGGGCCTGTACATTGCATTGTCCTAAGTCGTCACAGTCAGGGGTTGATATTGGTGTAGCACATTGTCCTGCATTATTTGGGCATTTCTATGTATTTGTTGGGGTGTGAACATGGTCTGCATTGGTTGTGTTTGGTTGACAGCCGACCCTCCTTCCCACCCACCCAGCCAGTCAGTTATCACACCATGGAACGTGCTTGCGTTGCAGGGAGTGGAAGTTGTCTCTCAGGATGTCAGTCAGTGGTGTCCTGCTGTTTGTTGGTGCACAGTTGGCAGCAGGGCCTTGTGCTCCCCACAGCAGTAGCCAGTGTCAGCCATCTTGTGAGTCCTTCTCCACTCCCTGTGATGTGAGCATGGTTCAGAGTGGTGTTGATGGGACAGTTGTGGGGGTGAGCTAGTGTCTGTGACTACGACTCCCATCATGCTATTGCCTCCACCCCTTCCCAGCATGCCCATGCTTCCTTCCTTTGACTCTGCTTCCCTGTGGGGTGGGCTGGCTGTGCTGACAGGATGGCTGGGAGTGTTGTCCTGGCAGTTGTTTGGCTAAAAGTCCCAAGAGTGGCCCTGTGCTTCACACAACATAACCCAGGGTGGTGGTTCTTTGTGGGATCTTCGTGTTAGGATGGGGGCAGTGCATTCTACCAGGTGGGTTCTGTGGAGTTTGTGTTGGGGTGTGTGTGAGGGGAGGTGCTTGTGACTATGGTTAGTGCTGCAAGTCCTCCTTCCCACCCACCCAGCCAGCCAGTTATCCCACCATGGAACGTGCTTGCATTGCAGGGAGTGGAAGTTGTCTCTCAGGATGTCAGTCAGTGGTGTCCTGCTGTTTGTTGGTGCACAGTTGCCAGCAGGGCCTTGTGCTCCCCACAGCAGTAGCCAGTGTCAGCCATCTTGTGAGTCCTTCTCCACTCCCTGTGATGTGAGCATAGTTCAGGGTGGTGTTGATGGGACAGTTGTGGGGGTGAGCTATGTCTGTGACTACGACTCCCATCATGCTATTGCCTCCACCCCCTTCCCAGCATGCCCATGCTTCCTTCCTTTTGACTCTGCTTCCCTGTGGGGTGGGCTGGCTGTGCTGACAGGATGGCTGGGAGTGTTGTCCTGGCAGTTGTTTGGCTAAAAGTCCCAAGAGTGGCCCTGTGCTTCACACAACATAACCCAGGGTGGTGGTTCTTTGTGGGATCTTGTGTTAGGATGGGGGGCATTGCATTCTACCAGGTGGGTTCTGTGGAGTTTGTGTTGGGGTGTGTGTGAGGGGAGGTGCTTGTGACTATGGTCAGTGCTGCAAGTCCTCCTTCCCACCCAGCTAGCCAGATATCCCACCATGGAACGTGCTTGCATTGCAGGGAGTGGAAGTTGTCTCTCAGGATGTCAGTCAGTGGTGTCCTGCTGTTTGTTGGTGCACAGTTGCCAGCAGGGCCTTGTGCTCCCCACAGCAGTAGCCAGTGTCAGCCATCTTGTGAGTCCTTCTCCACTCCCTGTGATGTGAGCATGGTTCAGGGTGGTGTTGATGGGACAGTTGTGGGGGTGAGCTATGTCTGTGACTACGACTCCCATCATGCTATTGCCTCCACCCCACTTCCCAGCATTCCCATACTTACTTGCTTTTGTGGGGAGTTCAGTGTGTGTGGGTGTGAGAGCAATGGCAAGATGGCTGACAGTGGTGTCCTGCTGTTGGTTGGTGTGCAGTACCCAGCATGCCCTTGTGCTCCCCACGACACAGCAACAGTGTCAGACATCTTTGATGGGCCTTTCCACTCTCTGTGGGATGTGCATGCGTGAGTGTGAGCTTGCTGGGCCATGTGGTGGGGGATGTAGAGCTGTGACTACGACTCCCATCATGCTATTGCCTCCACCCCCTTCCCAGCATGCCCATGCTTCCTTCCTTTTGACTCTGCTTCCCTGTGGGGTGGGCTGGCTGTGCTGACAGGATGGCTGGGAGTGTTGTCCTGGCAGTTGTTTGGCTAAAAGTCCCAAGAGTGGCCCTGTGCTTCACACAACATAACCCAGGGTGGTGGTTCTTTGTGGGATCTTGTGTTAGGATGGGGGCATTGCATTCTACCAGGTGGGTTCTGTGGAGTTTGTGTTGAGGGTGTGTGTGAGGGGAGGTGCTTGTGACTATGGTTAGTGCTGCAAGTCCTCCTTCCCACCCAGCTAGCCAGTTATCCCACCATGGAACGTGCTTGCATTGCAGGGAGTGGAAGTTGTCTCTCAGGATGTCAGTCAGTGGTGTCCTGCTGTTTGTTGGTGCACAGTTCCCAGCAGGGCCTTGTGCTCCCCACAGCAGTAGCCAGTGTCAGCCATCTTGTGAGTCCTTCTCCACTCCCTGTGATGTGAGCATGGTTCAGGGTGGTGTTGATGGGACAGTTGTGGGGGTGAGCTATGTCTGGGACTACGACTTCCATCATGCTATTGCCTCCACCCCACTTCCCAGCATTCCCATACTTACTTGCTTTTGTGGGGAGTTCAGTGTGTGTGGGTGTGAGAGCAATGGCAAGATGGCTGACAGTGGTGTCCTGCTGTTGGTTGGTGTGCAGTACCCAGCATGCCCTTGTGCTCCCCACGACACAGCAACAGTGTCGGACATCTTTGATGGGCCTTTCCACTCTCTGTGGGATGTGCATGCGTGAGTGTGAGCTTGCTGGGCCATGTGGTGGGGATGTAGAGCTGTGACTACGACTCCCATCATGCTATTGCCTCTACCCCCCTTCCCAGCATGCCCATGCTTCCTTCCTTTTGACTCTGCTTCCCTGTGGGGTGGGCTGGCTCTGCTGACAGGATGGCTGGGAGTGTTGTCCTGGCAGTTGTTTGGCTAAAAATCCCAAGAGTGGCCCTGTGCTTCACACAACATAACCCAGGGTGGTGGTTCTTTGTGGGATCTTGTGTTAGGATGGGGGGCATTGCATTCTACCAGGTGGGTTCTGTGGAGTTTGTGTTGGGGTGTGTGAGAGGGGAGGTGCTTGGGACTATGGTCAGTGCTGCAAGTCCTCCTTCCGACCCAGCTAACCAGATATCCCGCCATGGAACGTGCTTGCATTGCAGGGAGTGGAAGTTGTCTCTCAGGATGTCAGTCAGTGGTGTCCTGCTGTTTGTTGGTGCACAGTTGCCAGCAGGGCCTTGTGCTCCCCACAGCAGTTGCCAGTGTCAGCCATCTTGTGAGTCCTTCTCCACTCCCTGTGATGTGCGCATGGTTCATGGTGGTGTTGATGGGACAGTTGTGGGGGGGCAATATGTGTGACTGCGACTCCCATGATGCTATTGGCTACACTGACTTGGCCAGCATACACAGAATTCCTTCCTTTGAGTGGTCTTCACTGTGTGTTGGTGTTGTTGTGGTGGCTACATGTCTGGATGTGTTTGTTAGTTCTATTTGTGCCACTGCCTAGCTGTAGTTGTAGTTGTGTTTGTACATGTGATGGCACAGTTGGATGTGACTTTTTTGATGGCATGTGTTGTGTTTATCTGACTGACATACACATTTTGGGATGATTCTGTTCTGGTTGCTGTGTAATTGCTATGAGTGCATGGTTTGACTCTCCCCTTGACAGTGATGTGTGTGTTTTGTGGCAGTATATTGTGTACATTTGTTGTGTACTCACCAGGCTCTGGGATGTCCTCTAGTCCATATACGCTCACTGGCGGAAGGATGGCCCGCACCTTCTCCTCCCAGGGCCTGAGGTATATTGGCTTGGCAGGAGGGCCACTGCCAGTGTATTGGCTGTTGATGTAGTCTTTCTTGAGCAGGTCCCGTACCCTCCTGCGCACGTCATACCACCTGTTCTGGATGTCGCTCTTTGTGCGCCGACATGGTGATTGTGCGTTCACCCTGTTGATGATCCTCTCCCACATCTTGGTTTTCTGGGAGATGGGGGTCTGTTGGACCAGTGTGCCAAACAGCTGTGGCTCTACCCTGAGGATCTCGTCTACCATGACTTCCAATTCACAATCTAGGAACTTGGGATTCTTCTTGGGGGGCATGGTGATGGGTGGTGATGGTGAGTGATGTGTGTGTTGGTGTGCAGGTGAGGGTGTGTGAGTGTGTGTTTTGCTGGGTGTATGTGAGGTAGGTATTTGTTGGTGTGCTGATGGTGTGTGGCTTGTGTGAGGGATGAGCTGTGGGTGTGTGGTTGCTTTCTCTTGGGTGCTGGCAGTGGAATGGCATTTGCAAAGGCTCATGGTTGTGATTTGTGTCCTTTATATGGGTGGAGTTGTGGGTGTGTCTTTGTTCTCTGTCCCCACCCCCCAGTATTTATTGGCTTGGTAATTGCTTGTTTGGCCTTTTTGGGTGAATTTTCCTTTGTACTGTCTGTGTATGTTGGAAACGTTCTTGTGACCGAGTCGGACCCTGCATTTGTCTCGTACGGTGTTCTCCGCTTCGTTCACGCTGTGTTTGTGCAGTTTTCTATGCTGCGTACGCGTCGGTCGCGGTGTTTTGTGTTGCTTCGGCTCGGTTTTGTATGCGTGTCGGTCGTACGGCTTGGCCTCCGTCCGACTCGCTCGTGGTTTTCGTGCCTTGCATCGTACTTTGCAGTTTGGAGTTCGCGTGTACGTTTCGGTCGGATTTGTTCCGGGTGCGTGTCGGTCGGTTGGATTCGCGTGTTTTTCCGACCGGATTGCTGTTTTCCGTGCGGCTCGGTCGGTCGACTTGGGTTCGGTACGTGTCGGTCGGATTTTTCACGCCTTGCATCGTACTTGGCGTGTCGGGCGCCACAGGTACGTGTCGGTCGGTATTATTTCCGGATCCGAGTCGGTCGGTGCTTTTTCCGGCCCGAATCGGAATCGACCCCTAAATGCCTGTATACTCTCTATCAATAGCGATCAGACGGAGAGGTTAAGATGCCTGTTCTGTTCCTTAGAAACTTTACACGGCAGGTGCAAGATTTTCTCACTACCTGTTGAACTATTAAAGACCATAAAAGCAAGAATTCCAGTCTGAGATGCACAAAAACATGACCAATTAAGACGCATCCCAGACGTTATCACAGAAATCCACCCTTTGAATCATTAAGTGAATAGGAGAAAATGGTAACGTTTTGCAGGAGGCTTTCTGGGTGATTCACTTTACATGAGACTCACTCACAGCCCATGTCTGAAGGGCGAGCATACTCACTATGAGCAGCCTCTGGTCCCATCTTGGGTGCACTCGCCAGGATCATGATACCAAATTGTCCCATTAGCCTCAAAGTTTAATCCTCCTTCATGTGATAGGTACTTTAGCTAGTGTTGCAGCAGGAGTGCAGACTAAGCGGAAAGGAGTAATATAACAATGGGGTTTGCCCTAATCCTCCTCCACCATCTGGGCAAGGGAGCGTCAAACTATACAAAGACAGTGAAGTGGAGGAATTAATACATTAAGTCAATAGCACCCCCTTAAATTGGGGTGTGTCCCCCTGGGCACAAAGCAAAGCCCTTGATAAAAATCAAGGATATTTTTTTGTTGATTCTTAATAACAACAGTAATCTTGAGTTCTTCATTCAATAAGTTATTGGATATATTTCCACCAAATAAATTGATTTACAGGTCAAATCATGGTATCAAACGAGACGACTACAATATCCAGAATGCATTGTAACATAATCCTCTGTTTCAAGCATGGATTGGATTCTCCTTATTTTTACATATCCCTATGCATTTCGGGCATTCCGCCCTTCATCAGGGGATAAATCTGCAATGTAAAATGAAATACAGTGAGGAAACCTTCGCGGTTATATAAAGATTTTAAAGTAAAAATGAAGTTAGGTAATGCTTATCATTGTATATGTGCATCTGTCCTTAAACCACCGCGGTGGAAGAAAACGTGTGCTCACATATCCAAATGATTCTCAGTGAATAACAGAAAGTCACCTTAAATTGTTTGGTGCAAAAGGAAAATAAAAATGTGTGACCGGGGGTGTACGTTTGAAAAAACAGTCTCGAAATGCCGGCAACCGAAAGGCAGAAAAAGTGGCACGTGCAATTAAATTACTCCTTGCTAGCATGCTGCATGGTCAAAATTTGATGTTAGATGCGCACTCAAACTTGAATGCTCGCGGTGATTTAAAAATCTATCTATGTAATGAAAAGTGCATGTAAAAAAATATCAAGAATACTAACAAAGAAAATACCGAAGAGTCGCAAACAAGAAAATACCGAAGAGTCGCACACAAGCAATGCGAAAAAAAGTTCACCATACGTTAGAACATGCTGCGTGTTCGGTTCTCTATACCCATAGTGTATACTCACTCAGATGGCCGTGATGGCTTGTTCAAGAACGGGTGTGTGTTCATTATCACAACCCCGTGAGTGTTCGGGTCAGGTATCAAAACGTGCATCTTATCGCCGATCAACCGAAAGTAAAAATAAAAATGGGACTATAATCGAGAGATGTATTCAACGTGTATAGATGGTGGCGGCCATCTAATCCTATATCAATATACTGATCAATCAACTATTCAAATGGGTACACCATAGTATAAAAATAGAAACACAATATGAAAAACAGACAATTTATAGTGCATTGAAAAACGTTATCACTGGTGAACATTTCCAACTCTAGTATGAAAATTAAAATATAAGCAAAGATTGAAATAAGTGAAAGATGGAGTGAGATGTGATAGCAACTGAACATTCGTCAGAATAATGTCTAACAATCAATCATGGTGAAAACCTGCTCTAAGTTATAAATAACACAGGAATTCCAATCTATCGTTCATTCCTTGTGGCTTAAGTGCTTCTAGGTGTCTTATCCAAAAGTTTTCACGTTGTAACAGGTAGTTATGATTATCTCTTCCTTCAGTTTTCTCGATAATTTCCAGGATAAGGAATTTCAATTGGCTGATGTTGTGTTTTGCTTCCATGAAATGACAGGTAACTGTAGATTTCAACTGTTTGGTTCTTATGTTACTTTTGTGTTCATTTATCCTGACCTTTATCTTCCTTTCGGTTTTACCAACATAAATCTTTCCACATGGACACTTCAACAAGTAGATAACATTTGCAGTATCACATGTTGCCGTCACTTTTAACTTGATCTTGTGACCCTTCATAGGGTGTGTAATGTAAGCTCCTGGAATTATGTTATGACAATTGCTACAGTTCCAACAGGGTATCGTTCCTTTGTATTCCTGCTGATCAATGTGTGCCAATGGATTTTTGAGTATTTCACCAAGATTTGTACCTCTCTTATACGCAAAGATGGGTTCTTGTGTAAACAGATGTTTAAAATCAGGTTCCAACCTCAAAATTGACCAATGGCGTTTGATTATTCTTTTATAAGAACCACTGAGAGTAGAAAATTTAGACACCACAACCATGCGGTTGTGTGTGGATTCGAACTTGGTAATTAACAGTTCACCTCGTGTCTTGTGTTGGCTTCGTGTTCTGGCTTGGTCCAATATTGGTTCCGGGTAACCACGTTCCCTGAACCTCTGTAACATATTCTCAGTACGTTCAATGGATGCGTCTGGATTGGACACTATTCTCTTTACCCTGAGTAACTGTGAATATGGGAGATGATTTTTTAAGGATTCTTGGTAAAAACTACTGAAGTGAAGTGTATTATTTTTGTCCGTTTTCTTTCTGCAAATATCTGTTTCCAATCCCCTTTGAGTCTTAATGATTTTGACATCCAGAAATGTAATAGAATGCTCTTGAATTTCATGTGTGAATTGAATCCTGTCATCAACTTGATTAAGTTTCTCCAATGCGTCAGACAGCTCTGTGTGTGTACCGTTCCACAGGATGAAAATATCATCAATGTATCGTACAAATAATTTGATATGAAGTTTCCATGAGGGTACTGATAGGATATGTTCCTCCTCGAATCTGCTCATAAAAAGATTCGCATATGCTGGAGCTGCACGATTACCCATGGAAGTCCCGGTTAATTGTGCAAACCATTCATCTTTCCATCTAAAGTAGCTTTGATGCATTGTGAATTGTAGAAGTTCCATGAGGAATATCTTTAGGTTGTGGTCCAGATCAGTTTGCAATAGTGTATATTCAATGGCTTCCATGCCTAATTGGTGCAGAATTGAGGTATATAAGGACTTCACATCAATTGTACACAACAAAGTTGATTCATTCTCGGTGATCGTTACTTTGTTGATTTTGGGCAGAAACTCAGTGGTATCCCTTATGTAGGTACTCATTTTCATCACACTATGTTGTAAACTGCCTTTCGTCTAGACTATTGGACGAAAAGGTAGATTGAGTGCGTCCTTGTATATTTTTGGGAGCATGTATATCGTTGGACTTCTGGGATGTGTATGTTTCAAAAACCTCTTGGCTTTCTCATTGTTCACTCCGTTATCAACGGCCCTGTTCATAATGGATTTTAGTATATTCAAAAATTGATCCGTGGGGTTAATGTCCAGTCTAGCATAGGTGTGTTCATCAGCAATGTGAGCTTCCACCTGTGTTTCATAATATGTCGTATTCATCACCACAAGGGCGCCCCCCTTGTCTGCTTTATGACATGTGATGGCCGGATTTCGGGCTATGCTCAATAGGATTCCAGATCCTTTTGGGTGAGGTTTCTAAATTTTTGTCTCTTTATGAAGTTCAATTTCAATATGTCCTGTTTGACTAGGGATTCAAAAACGTCCAAACTTTTATGGCTGACAGGTGCTATATATGAGCTCCTGAGTTTCAAACCTAGTAAGAGATCTTCTCCACTGTCATGACGTTCTGTTACTACGTTTTCAGGGCCGTTGATAACGGAGTGATCAATGAGAAAGCCAAGAGGTTTTTGAAACATACACATCCCAGGAGTCCAACGATATACATGCTCCCAGAAATACACAAGGACGCACTCAATCCACCTTTTCGTCCAATAGTCTAGACGAAAGGCAGTTTACATGAACCTATTGGAAAGTTCTTAGACCGCTATTTACAACCTAGTGTGATGAAAATGAGTACCTACATAAGGGATACCACTGAGTTTCTGACCAAAATCAACCAAGTAACGATCATCGAGAATGAATCAACTTTGTTGTGTACAATTGATGTGAAGTCCTTATATACCTCAATTCTGCACCAATTAGGCATGGAAGCCATTGAATATACACTATTGCAAACTGATCTGGACCTCGACCTAAAGATATTCCTCATGTAACTTCTACAATTCATACTGCATCAAAGCTACTTTAGATGGAAAGATGAATGGTTTGCACAATTAACCGGGACTTCCATGGGTAATTGCGCAGCTCCAGCATATGCTAATCTTTTTATGAGCAGATTCGAGGAGGAACATATCCTATCAGTACCCTCATGGAAACTTCATATCAAATTATTTGTACGATACATTGATGATATTTTCATCCTGTGGAACGGTACACACACAGGGCTGTCTGACGCATTGGAGAAACTTAATCAAGTTGATGACAGGATTCAATTCACACATGAAATTCAAGAGCATTCTATTACATTTCTGGATGTCAAAATCATTAAGACTCAAACGGGATTGGAAACAGATATTTACAGAAAGAAAACGGACAGAAATAATACACTTCACTTCAGTAGTTTTCACCAACAATCCTTAAAAAACCATCTCCCATATTCACAGTTACTCAGGGTAAAGAGAATAGTGTCCAATCCAGACACATCCATTGAACGTACTGAGAATATGTTACAGAGGTTCAGGGAACGTGGTTACCCGGAACCAATATTGGACCAAGCCAGAACACGAAGCCAACACAAGACACGAGGTGAACTGTTAATTACCAAGGATGTATCCACACACAACCGCATCGTCGTGGTGTCTAAATTTTCTACTCTCAGTGGTTCTTATAAAAGAATAATCAAATGCCATTGGTCAATTTTGAGGTTGGAACCTGATTTTAAACATCTGTTTACACAAGAACCCATCTTCGCGTATAAGAGAGGTAAAAATCTCGGTGAAATACTCAAAAATCCATTGGCACACATTGATCAGCAGGAATACAAAGGGACGATACCCTGTTGGAACTGTAGCAATTGTCATAACATAATTCCAGGAGCTTACATTACACACCCTATGAAGGGTCACAAGATCAAGTTAAAAGTGACGGCAACATATGATACTGCAAATGTTATTTACTTGTTGAAGTGTCCATGTGGAAAGATTTGTGTTGGTAAAACCGAAAGGAAGATAAAGGTCAGGATAAATGAACACAAAAGTAACATAAGAACCAAACAGTTGAAATCTACGGTTACTTGTCATTTCATGGAAGCAAAACACAACATCAGCCAATTGAAATTCCTTATCCTGGAAATTATCGAGAAAACTGAAGGAAGAGATAATCATAACTACCTGTTACAACGTGAAAACTTTTGGATAAGACACCTAGAAGCACTTAAGCCACAAGGAATGAACGATAGAATGGAATTCCTGTGTTATTTATAACTTAGAGCTGGTTTTCACCATTATTGATTGTTAGACATTATTCTGACAAATGTTCAGTTGCTATCATCATCTCACACCATCTTTCACTTATTTCAATCTTTGCTTATATTTTAATTTTCATACTAGAGTTGGAAATGTTCACCAGTGATAACGTTTTCAATGCACTTTAAATTGTCTGTTTTTCATATTGTGTTTCTATTTTTATACTATGGTGTACCCATTTGAATAGTTGATTGATCAGTATATTGATATAGGATAAGATGGCCGCCAACATCTATACACGCCGAATACATCTCTCGATTATAGTCCCATTTTTATTTTTACTTTCGGTTGATCGGCGATAAGATGCACGTTTTGATACCTGACTCGAACACTCATGGGGTTGTGATAACGAACACACACACGTTCTTGGACAAGCCATCACGACCATCTGAGTGAGTATGCACTTTGGGTATAGAGAACCGAACACGCAGCATGTTCTAACGTATGGTGAACTTTTTTTCGCATTGCTTGTTTGCGACTCTTCTGTATTTTCTTGTTTGCGACTCTTCGGTATTTTCTTTGTTGGTATTCTTGATATTTTTTTACATGCACTTTTCATTACATAGATATATTTTTAAATCACTGTGAGCATTCGAGTTTGCGCGCACATCTAACATCAAACTTTGAGCACGCAGCATGCTAGCAAGGAATAATTTAATTGCACGTGTCACTTTTTCTGCCTTTCGGTTGCTGGCATTTCGAGACTATTTTTTCATACGTACACCTCCGTCAACACACATTTATTTTCCTTTTGCGCCAGATAATCTAAGGTGACTTTCTGTTGTTCACTGAGAATCATTTGGATATGTGAGCACACGTTTTCTTCCACCGCTGTGGTTTAAGGACAGATGCACATATACAATGATAAGCATTACCTAACTTCATTTTTACTTTAAAATCTTTATATAACCGCGTAGGTTTCCTCACTGTATTTCATTTTACATTGCAGATTTAACCCCTGATGAAGGGCGGAATGCCCGAAATGCATAGGGATATGTAAAAATAAGGAGAATCCAATCCATGCTTGAAACAGAGGATTATGTTACAATGCATTCTGGATATTGTAGTCGTCTGGTTTGATACCATGATTTGACCTGTAAATCAATTTATTTGGTGGAAAATATATCCAAGAACTTATTGAATGAAAAACTCAAGATTACAGTTGTTTTTAAGAATCAACAAAAAAATATCCTTGATTTTTATCTAGGACTTTGCTTTGTGCCCAGGGGGACACACCCCAATTTAAGGGGATGCTATTGACTTTATGTATCTACTTACGCTCTGGTCCGGAGGGCGATTCCCCGGGAGCACAACACACACTGATTAACGCTAAACGTTTTCATTTGAACAGTCATACAATTAGCTGTGCACGGACTTTAACCCAATAGGAATTAATACATTCACATTAACAATAGGACATGATAAATTCAATCCTATTCTATGGTACACAGTCCCTATCTATTTATATTTATTTGTGTCAAGAAACGCACCAGACTCTGATTCCAAAGAAGGAACAATTAGTAAATTCTTTTAATTGTTCTCAATTTTGTATAGACATAAATAAATACAATGAATAATTGCCACAATCACAAAAACAATTACATACAGTCAATTACACATACTACTACACATAATCCTATATTCCTTCCTACCCCAAACCAGGAATTTCGTGTTTGCACTATAACTAACAGCAATCCACTAGGAGGTGATCCTGTAAGCACATGAGGTAAACACTTCCACCTCTGAATCCATCCACAGTGTGTATATAAATGTTTTGAATGCAAAATCTTTCATTCACTGGACTCCTCTTTGTTCATGTGGTCGAGGCGTTCGGCCCTTTCATCTGGGCCTCATCAGGACAAGGGTACAAGGAACAAACATCGCCCAGGGAGGGCAGCACTGAACATCAAAGTCCTGTCCACATCACCGGGACACTCTCCGTGGGTGTGCGGCATGTATTACTTCACGTTGGCAACAAGCTGTCTTTTCGTACGAACAACGTATCCTCCTCTGTACACTACGCGTCATATTACTGCAAACCCCATAAACGGCGAAAGTCTCCGCATGCCCTCTCGGCGTGCTTCACACCGTCACAGACGGTTGCAGAAACCCAGCCACCTTCTATGCTGCTATCCACGACTAAGCGGAAAGGAGCCGATGGATGCGGTGGGGATGGGGCCAGACCAGGGGAGTGTAAATTTTCGTGCGTGAAGAGAGAAGAATGCCTACTTGTCAGCAGCATCCTCTCCATCTCAAACTCTAGTCTGAGCTCACTACATCTTTATAGTCTAAAACAAGTAATGTTAAATGGCGAGATGTAAAGATCAAACCCATGAAACCCCAAATTGTGCATGGGACATGTGCAGCTCTTGGTATTTGGCCAGGAATTAAGGGGCATTTTGGTAAAACTGCTTAGTAGTAAAATGACGGGTTGTAATTTTAATTCGTAAACTTAATCCAAGTTCATTTTTAAAGTCGGGAGTGCTTTTAAATGTTCCTTGGATTGGCATGCCGAATGTTTTAAGTGTATAGGGAAAATAACATTTTAGTCTAAAAAATAATGATAAGAATTTTGTAATGGTTTTCACAAACTACATACGTGAATACTTACTCTTGACCTGGATGAACTGGGGATCAGGTCTGCACTCATTGCAAAGTGTAGTGCACTTTTTCTGTGGAAACAGGCTGTTAAAGATGAGAAAAATCATGGTGATGATGAGCTGATTAAGCCTGTGTGCTGCTAGAATTCACAGTACTATCCAAGTGACCTTAAATGGGTGTGTAAATGAGAGAATTGCATTGCGTTTACGCAATGCGTAGTTCAGTTACCAAAGGGCAAATACTTTGTTTTGCGAGCTGATAAACTAGAAGTCTTTCCAGAGGGCATTGTGCTTTTTATGTTTTTCAGCCACAACACTTGTGAACACGTAGAGCAGCCTTTTAATGCATGATTCAGCCAGTGGCTCGCTGAGAAAAGTGTCCATCTGTTATTATACCCCTACAAAGAGATAATAAAAGGCACGATTACTATCTAAAACTTTAACTGAAAATGAAAAAATGGCAGTTGTTTCCTGTATTCCAGGAAAGACAATTGCTCACTTTTTACGGTCAATGTTCCAGAAAGCCTCTCTCAAATTGTTAAAATGACTCAGAGAAATGGGTAAAGTAGGGCTGCCCAATAAGTTCAGTATTTCTTGTTGGCAGAAACTGTACATAGTAGGCGCAAAGAGTTTGAGTTGGGAAAAACAAATCTGGGTAAATTTATTTGCATCATTTTTGCTTCTTCTGGTAAACGAAGAACACATATACATTATTCGAAAGTGGAAACTGAAGCACAAATTATGTAACGCAAGTGCCAAATATTGCTTTATAAAGCGGATTACTTTACAGTTTGTACGGGTACACCACTTGCAAAATATCTACCGAACACTGGGCCTGATTTCATAAGTTTTTTGACGGTTGCAAACCCATTAGATTAGGTAACTCTGCTACAAAACTTTTTGTAAGTTACTAGACCCAATTAACGATTCGGAAATGGTTTTCTAAATCGTTAAACGGTTTAAGTTAACATTAAGGGATCACTATATGGAAGATGCGTGTTTAGTGCGTACCTTCCCAATACCATTCCTTAAAACATGTAACACTTTTTTGCAACAGAAATCCGTTCCCAAAACATACATTTTTTACCACCAAATCTAAGCTGGAGGTAAGCCATTCGCATACAAGAAGGGTCCCTGGGAGACTTCCCTCACCTTTGAGAATGCTGACAAGAGCATTTTTAGGAGTAAGCAGTGGTCCATGGATCCAAAGGTTTGTTTAACTTTTTAAGTCAAGTCAAACAAGCTTTATTCGATTTAGTAGATAAATCATAAAATCGCAAAAAGAATTAAATCCACAGAGTTCTTCATAAAACATAAATAATACACATAAAAACCACAGTATCCGAATTGATAAGATGCACATAAAATTAACAATATCAAAACTGATACAATATACATTTCCCTTCTTTGTTCCCACAGAATATAAAATATCACAGTATTTATATATCTAAAAGATATTATATTTTGGAGTCTCGAAATAGAGAAACGCAACTATTATCCATTACCCATACCTCTTTCTTATTACAATTGCTCCTTTAGTAAAATTTAAAACGGCGGAACAAATATCAATAGAATCCAAAGAGAGGAGAAATCTAAAATCTTCAATATAGGAACTAGGGCAATAGGACCTCAACAGTGTGTAGTATTCTTACATGATGTTTTATTCCCTATGTTTCTCTGCTCTAGCTGCTCAGCCTGTGTGTGTGTCTTCTGTATGGAATGTTGGTGAGTGGACCTTGAGTAGAATGCCTGGGTGACTGGATGAGGAGTGACAGTTGGTGAGAGGGGCTGAGCAGCTAGCAGGCTGCTCCTGGTGGGGCTGTTATTTACCACCTACAGGCTGCCCTACAGGACTTATATACCTGTTAATGATGACCTACCTGTTGATAAGGACTTCCTGATGTTACCTATGAATAAACCTACTTGGATTACAAGTTACAGCGTGTCATCATTACTACATTAATTTTGGCGACGAGTTGGAGACTTCCCCACGCTCTACAGTTGGTACAAGTGGACTTCAAAGTCATCAAGATGCCTTCTACAACATGTTGGGAAGAAGCTACAACAGGGAGAAAACAACAGGCGCAGACGAAAGGAACAAGACACAAACAGCAGGAGTCACAAGATGAAACAAAGAAACTTAAGGAGTTACAAAGGGTACGTAAAGAGCACGCAAGGCAGCCCCACCAGTGTCCATCAGATCGGACAGCCCCTACCCAAGCGTGCTTTACCCTGTCTCATGAGGCCACAACAACAAGATCTGAGACTTCAAATACAGTGATGGATGCTGCACTGAGTGAGCCTTCAAGTACAGTAAGATTATTCTCTTATTTCATGTACGCTGCGCTGAGTGGCATTCTTCGTGCCAACCTGCATCCTCAACAGATGTGTGCCGTGGATGGGACAGGCATATGCGGTGTGTTCTTACTACACTTTGGGAATTGGTGGCGTTGGTTTGATACGTCTGGCTGCAACCAAAGTACCTGCAAGGGAAGTACTGTTGCTTTGTCAAAGACGAGTGAACATGCTGTAACATGAGTGCCATGACTGATGCACAAGATGTCTTGTGGCATTTCAATTTCTTTGAAGACTAATAGTGAATCCAACCACTGGTACTACGTACTGCCCAAGGTGAGGCATATTTTGTCCATTATTCGTTTGTACACTTGAGATGTGTCCACAGTAAGGACAGTTGAACCGCCGCTTTTCTTTTTAAATGAGGCACGAGCTGTGCCTAGCGCGCGCACTCGAAGCGTGACAAGAATCTTTCATAAGAAGTTTAAGCGCGTGCAGTCCTACCTGGTTTTCTCTCCTGGTGTCCAGTGATGCCTCCTCGGATCTCTTGTGACACATCCACTTCTACAAGGTTTCTGGCTGACACACGACATTTGGGAGCACCTACGCGCCAGGAGCCACCCGGTGCGACGTGAATAGCGTGCCACCATCTTGCATTTATTGTTCTTTTAAGTGTGCCAACCACACTTTGCCAACCATGTTGTATTCAATAAGGTTAGTTTTGAATCTGTTGAATTTTGGTGACGTTGCGGTTTTTGGTTATCTACGGAACTTTTCATCTGCCTTCCTGTAGAGTGCACATCAAGAAACTACAGGGGTTTTGAACATACTTCATTCTGAGGACAAGCCTCGTAGCATGCTACTTGTGTCGGCTGCTGTGCTCGTCAAGAGGATCGGTCTGGTAAGGCCATAGTGACTCTGTTTTATTTTCATCGGATTAAGTCGGCAAACCCATGTTTTTGCTTCGACGTGTGAAGGCTACAAAACATCTTTTATGTGCCTGCCGTGACTCCGTACTATTTGCTATTTTGAGTTTATGGGGTAGCTTTTTCTGCACAATTGTAAAATATTCATGTAGGAATAATTTGTGTGAGGCATCGCTCACAGGTGTTGTCTATCCCAATTATTGACTGTGGTTCTTTCATGTGTTTTATTGTGTTTCACCGACTGTGTTTACCAAGTCGTTTTTTCATTACAGTCTACAGTTGGTGTGCACTAGTTGAGTGTGTGCTTTGTTTGCCGCCATTCACGCTATTCGGGTGAGAGATCGCTCACCAGCATGTTTATTTATGTTTGGCAAATTTCTCAGGATTTACAGCCTTCGTGTACAGTGAGATAAGTTTTGCTAATTATTGCAGATTTTGTACAGTTTATTTCTTACAGTGTTGCCACAGTCTATCCTATTTATGTAGGAAGTGTTTATGACATAGTGCCCTTACATGAGGGTGGGCTTTTGGGTTTTGTTCCCTTTTTGACCTGTTGCAAGGATACACTTTCCTTGCGTGCGTAAGACACTTGGTGCCGCACGATCAATCTTGATGCAGGGTTGGGTTCCCTGTGTGCATAAGACACCTTGTGCCGCACGTTATTTGTTTGTTGCAAGGGTGGGTTCCTTGCGTGCGTAAGACACCTTGTGACGCACGATTAATTTTGTTGCAGGGTTGTGTTCCCTGCGTGCTTAAGACACCTTGTGCTGCACGTTTTTTGTCTGTTGCAGGAGTGGGTTCCCTGTGTGCGTAAGACACCTTGTGCCACACGTTATTTCCCCTGTGTGCGTGATACTACTTTTGTCGCACGTTTTGTTTGTGCAAGGTTTAGACCTTGTATGCCTCCTTACATGGAGAGCACATACGTTTTTTTAGGTTGTCCCTTGTAGATGATGGGGGCAGGACATTGGGTTTTTAGTCCCTCTAGTCCACATGACTTGATTCTCCTCACAGAGAGCACATACGATTGTCCCTTGTTGATGGTGGGGGCAGGACATTGGGTTTTAGTCCCTTTAGTTCTCATGACTTGTCTCTCTACTTGGAGAGCACGTACTTTACATTGTTGTCCCTTGGTTATGTTGGGGGCAGGATATTGGGTTTCAGTCCCTTTAGTCCACATGACATTTTGATTTATATTTATTTTCCGTATTTGAGGAGGGGGATGGGTACTGTATTCTGTATCCATCTTTCCTTCTTGTCTTTGGTTCCTTTCCCTCTCGTGGTGCGGTGTTCCCGTCATCCCTGGGTCTGGGCTTTTGACTCTGTTTTTATAGTTCTTTTCCACTTTATGATGTGGGCGTTGTTTCCTTCATCTTTGGGTTGTGGACTATTTATTATTGCTGTATTTTTATGTTTATAGTTTATGCATTGGTTTTGTTTATTCTTCTGTTCAAAAGGGGAAAGATGTGTAGTATTCTTACATGATGTTTTATTCCCTATGTTTCTCTGCTCTAGCTGCTCAGCCTGTGTGTGTGTCTTCTGTATGGAATGTTGGTGAGTGGACCTTGAGTAGAATGCCTGGGTGACTGGATGAGGAGTGACAGTTGGTAAGAGGGGCTGAGCAGCTAGCAGGCTGCTCCTGGTGGGGCTGTTATTTACCACCTACAGGCTGCCCTACAGGACTTATATACCTGTTAATGATGACCTACCTGTTGATAAGGACTTCCTGATGTTACCTATGAATAAACCTACTTGGATTACAAGTTACAGCATGTCATAATTACTACACAGTGGTAACAGAAATTTGGCTCTCACTGTCTTATACAGGGCACACAAAAAAACAAAGTGCAAAGTACTTTGTTTTGTGGTGTTATTGCATGGACACAGCAGAAGATTCTTTGCCCAACCACACTGCTGAGGAAAGGCTACCAAAAAGTGCACCAAGGACAAACGGAACCTGGTCAGGTAAAATCTATGTTGCTGGTTCATAGGAAAAGCAAGATAAAATTGTGGTTGAGTAGTCAACACACTTACAGTTAAATAACTCAAAGAACTCTGCTGATTCAATGACTGCAAGTGGTTTGAGCTTGCCCTTGCACCATACGCTGTTTTAATAATGAGTCTTGCTTGGTAGGGCATTTTTAAAGGATTATGAAAGAAATCATTCAAGCCCAGTTCTTGAAACATACATTTCAGATAACTAAACCATGGAATGGTTTCAATATTGGACATTGAAAAACAATCTGATATAATAGACCATGTAAATTCTAATTCTGGAGTAAGCCAGATCTTCGCCCATAGCAACAAAGGGGCAAGGCTAAGTCTGTCCTCAATATGTTCTAAAACGAGTTAATAGTGACAGAAAAGGGCCGATGAACCTCTAGGTACCATCAAAAGCCTTCAAATAAAAGTATTCAATACTACCCGGATCTTAGAGCAATTACTGTAGCCCCAAACTCCTGCCCTGTAAGAGGCGATCGAATTTTTTTTAGCTTTGTAGAGAATTAGCATCTTTTTGACTGGTTTCTGTCCCAAATGGCCAGCAAAGCGAAAAAGAGCCTCTGCTGCTCTAGAACTCTGCGGGGCTCTTAAAGTTAGTGAAGAGTCCTATGAGAGCTGGGAATTAAAAACAGTTCCCAAATAAGAAAAGCTTTTCACTTTTTCAACCACCTTAACCTGTAGTACGAATGTTTGGGACTTACTTTTCTTAGGTCCATATACCATAACATATGATTTTTTATGATTCACTTTTAAATCCAAGGACTCCATAAAACCTACAAAAGCGTCAAGGGATTTCTGCAAACTGTTTGCTGTCCTTGCAATAAGGACAGCATTTTCCGCGCTTAGAACTGTGGGGATAAATTCACTACCGATTTTTGGGTAATCAAGATTTTTCTCCAGCAAGTGAACCTCTAAGCCATTTGTATAGTTGAGGAATAGGAATGGGGCCAAGATACAGCCTTGCTGGACCCCTTTCGTCGACAATATAGGGTTCATTTTCTCACCGTTATGACCATATCGGATCCTCACTATACTGTCAGAGTGTAGCCTACGTAGTAGGGTAACTAGTTGTTCCTCCACTCCCATATCACATATCATAGCCCACAATTTGTACCGATTGACTGTATCAAATGTACTGGATAAGTCCATGAAGGCGAGGTGTAAAGAGCTCTTTATGGACTTAGTGTATTTGCCGACAATCAGGGACAAACTGAGGCATTGCTCTTTGGTGCCCATTCCTTGCTGAAAACCGTATTGGATGTTCGACAACACATTGTTGGCAGATGCCCAATCTTCTAGTCAAGGCAAGAGCACCCTACCTAAGCCCTTTATGGTGGAATCAATCAATGATATCGGTCTATAGCAGCACGGATCATTCTTAGCCCCTTTTTTAGGTCGAGCCTAGAGCAGCGCATGCGCTGCTTGCTCGACTTTTAGTAAGGGGGTTTTCAAAGTGCTACCAGAGGCTTTTGCTGGCCTCCAGCTTGCGTGCATGTGCGCGTGAACGCGCGCAGCCGCCATCTGTCTTTTCTGTCACGGGTAATTAAGTGCATCGCGATCGCGATCGCGATCACTTTCACTTTCGGCGCTTGTTTTGTTTGCTAACTGTGCTTCTCCTAAGACCCGCCCTCCATGTTTTTCCCTGCCTCCTCTCCCTTTCTTGATCTTCCCCTGCTATCCTCCAGATCTCCATTTCTTCTGTCATCCCACACCTCTCCTCACAACTCCCGAATTACAACCTGCTCATGTTTTCATTTTTTTTTTATTTTTTTTTAAAGCGCAATAGTGCTATTGGCTTTGCCAATGGGTCTTAGATGTGACCTACTGGCTTTGCCAATGCTGGTTTTATTTCGACACTGACGTAGTGTTATTTACAGCACCATCGATGGTGTTTGTTTTTCTCTCGAAGAAGGTATGCCAATCTATACTTCTAGGTGACAGCGCCAAGTGACTGACACATACTCTGTCTTATACATACATAAATAATCATCCATGGCTGGCAAGAGATACTTACTGCACATGCGCACACTTACAAGCGTGAGCAATGTAAACAAAAGGCCTCAATGAAACACAGTGGGCATACAAAGGGGGCCGTAGTTTAGGTGCACATGTCCTCGCACATCTGCTCCATGTACTGCTTGCTGGAGTGCCAATCTTTAGCACCAAATCAATCGTACCAATAATAAAAATTGCATCAAATTTAACAGGGAGCATGTTTTATCACATGCCAACAATACATTTAAGTCTAAAATGCTTGTTCACAATATATGCGTGCAGTGCTCCTTCATGCTGAGGTTACAAAGCCATGCTCAGAAGTGAAATGTTAATGTTCACATAAAATGTAGAAAAACTCCTCAGTTATGGACAGCCATGGATGGGCTAGTGGGGATATCGAAGATGGGTGCACTGTAAGTTCAGCGATGGCTCATCTATTGTCAAGGACCACTCTGCAGCAACTTACGGCAGCCACAGCAGATGAAATACAGTGTTAGTCGTCCTCATTCTGTGACATGCTTGCCATAAACATGCGAGAATGCAGCATCCAGTGCCTAGGTGCAGCTGCAGCTGGAGATGCGCTACTGTTGCAAGGACAACATTCATCCCTTCACCTGCCGCTTCAACATGGAATGATTATGTGAAAGCTGACAGTAAAGTAGGCAAAATGACGTCATTCACAATTATAACAAACATACACCAAACAGTTGTTTTGTGGGCAGAGGACAAATGTGAATGCGTTGAGTTAAAAGCAAATACCTTAATTGAATTGTAATTCCATTCACATAGAGCTTTCTACACCTGACGAGGCATTTAGGTGCTTCATGGCGTGTAACAAGTTATACAATGGGGATGACCAATTGCCCCAATTCAATGTATAGTGTGCTGTGGGCTGATCCAAAGTGTAATTGGCAATTAATCAAAGCAATGCCTGAGGGGAGCTTAGATGTGTTACTTATGTATCAATTTTTATTACAAGATGATGGCATTCAGTTTCAACTGTCACGCCAGACCAAAAGTCTTCCCCTCTTTTGCCCTTCTCTCAAAAGTTACATAAGTTTACAGTTGAATATCTTGTCGTTCAAGTGAACACGAACAGCAGATGTGTATACTGTAAATGAGCATTACCAGTCACAATTCAAAGCAAATTATTTAGGTCTTATTACGGTGCACTGGCCCGGATGTCCAAATCTGCTTCTGGCACGATCATGTATGAGTGTTCCTGAAGTAAATAAGTAGACATGCATACATGTGAACAATTCCTCCTTCTCTTCCTCACTACTACCACCTCCAAGGTTTCCACCAGCACTTCCGCCACTGCCTAGGCCCCCATCTCCATTCCCAACCCCTCTTTAGTTCGATAAATGGAAAAAGTGCAGCCCATGTCATTCTGTAGGTGTGCACATGCATGATTATTGCTGTTTTCTCAAAGAACATCACCAAAAAGCATTGGCAAAGACCCCCACACACCATTGAGGTCCAGATTGCGCTACATAAATACTAAAATAAAATAAATGAGTATGACTGGATCCACAGCTGACGATACAACTGTATGCTATCTTACATTGCAGTACCCACTTCTACAGCAAACTAGTTTGAGCTGTCACATCACATTACAAACAAGCATTGGCATAGCCAATACGTCTCGCCTTTGGGACCTTATAAGTGTTTAGTTATGCAGCATAATATCCTTGGTGCAACAACATCAACTGTTGCATGGCTAAGCACTTATAAGGTCCCAAAGGCGAGATCTATTGGCTATGCCAATGCTTGTTACAAACTGGTACCACTGTTGCCTCTTTCCACGAAGCCGGCAGGGGTCCAACAATAGCAGCTCTGATAATATTTGTTAATATCGGTGCTAAGAGACTAATATTATCCTTATATAGATCTATGGTTACCCCGTCTGGACCAGGGGCTTTAAGACGGATACCCTGAGTAATTGCGTTCTCCACCTCTTTTACAGAAATAGAATCGCTAAAATGGATCGCTTGATCCACGTTTTGAATCCCTTCGGGTTCCTGACCAACTGATATACAAACATCGTTTGAGGGGTTAAAAATATGTGTAAAATGTGCCCCCCATGTGTCCCCTAATATTAAGGAATTAATTTTTTGAAAAGGGACATCTGCGAACACCGGGCGATTAATAACCTCCCAAAAATTCTCCATGTCCTAAGGGACCCTGCTGCTACTAGATCCGTCCAAGCCTCTGTCCTTAGCTCCTGTTTCTTCTGTTCAATCGTGATCTTATAATTAATCCCGAGGGGCCTTAAATAGCCTTTTATCCTGAGAAGTTGTCTGTAGGGTGCCTTTTAGATCTCTGTGTGCTCTTGAGCAGGCACTATTAAACCATTGCAGTAATAGCTTCTCCTTGTGATGGTGGCTTTTCACCATAAGGACAGATGAAATACCTGTATTCAAGGCTTGAAAATCCCGTACAATAACTGCTGGGGCATTCTCTTGATGTAAACAGCTGTTGATAAGGTCGAGGTTCTTGCAAATAACCGGTGGACTTACCCGGTCCCATTGTATCCTAATACCTTGATTTAAATGATACCTTATGGGAACTTCTAGGGTTTGTTTACTCCCTAACTTTACTTTAAAAGACGCTATTAAGGGATTATGATCACTAGAACAGTGAGGTAAGACTTTATGTTCCTCCACCAAACTAATGAAGCTACTAGAAATTAGCATAAAATCAATAACGTTTGCATGCCCCCCCACAAAGGTTGGACATTGTACAGAAGGAGCACTCACACAGTCATAAAAAAAGAGATCATTCGATGTCACAATTCCATTTAACGCATCCCCATAAGAGGAATGACTGAAATGAAACAATGGATAGCCATCCTTATTTTCCATCCCACAAACTCGTGAACCGATAAATTTACAAATTGTACAATTAAAATCCCCAAGCAACATGATACATAATGGATGTCTCACAGCGGTTACTTTACAAATTTCTGCCTGTAGTTTATCCACCAGCTGAAAATTGCGCTGGTCAAAGATATTATAATAAAAGTTTATCATTAACAAGTCTGTCTTACCTAAACTAGACAATAATAATAGTTGGTACCAAGGAGAGGAGCATACTGTTTTAACTTTCACCGATGCATGGTCAACGGCTATAAGCAGTGCCAATCCACTGGCCACCCTTCCAAAAGTAGCAGGCATTGCTGATGTACAAAAAGAGCAAAACCCATTTATATGAAAATCCACTACAGAACATGTCATCTGTAGGCAAATCAAATCAAAGCTCTAAATGAAGCCCACCCAATCCTAGTTTCTCAACTTTGCATCAATCCCCGCTATGTTCCAAGATAGTACTGAGAGATAAAAATCAGAATTTTTGTTCTTCGTGGCATCCACTTCCCTTGGGTCTGATCTTAGAGAATGAACAGTGTGGGCCAGAGTTATCATTTCCCCGTTGACCACATCTTTATTCACTATTTGATGGTCAACTTTGCGTTCCATTTTCCTTTTAGGAAAACGGGCTGCATTTTAAAAAAAAGATTGCTTTATTTATTTGTTTAGGAACTATTTTATATTGAAGGAGTCATGTGCAGAGTATAGTTGATCTAAAAAGCCCCATCATTTCAACAGTGGAGAAACGGGACAGACAACACCGGCTTCTTTCAGTATGCATTTTTCTTTGTCCTGTATTTCATGATTTATCATGTACATAAGAGATTTTGTTGTTGCTAATGTAAAGATCAGAAGGCCAGCCTCTTCTATTCATCAGTGCATGAACATCACATTGAGGGAAGTATCACCACCCTGCAAGAACTCACCTCTGTGTATTGCTGCATGTTGTTTTTCTTTTAGTCACAGTCTTCTTTATGGTGTAAACTGCGCTATTGTGTTTTACAGCCAGAAGACACAGTTACGTAGTGTTAGAACTCTGATTCCAGATTGGCTGAGGTGTGTACCCAGGCTAGACAGGAACCACCACTCTTGTTAGGGTAGGCTAAGTACACACTACAAGATAGCCTGTCCTCACCCTCTGGTAGTTTGGTACAGAGAGGTCAGGCTCATCTAAAGATACAATGTATAAAGTATTTGTGCAACACACACAGACAGTAACACAATGAATACACCACAAATGACTCCACACAGATTTAGAAAAATAGATTATTATATTCTGAACAAAACAAGACCAAAACGACAAAAATCCAGTGTATAGAAGTTGAGATATTGAATTTCAAAGAAATAAGTAAAAAATAGTAATTAGAAGTAAGTAATGCTTTAGGGTTACTTAAGATCGCGCTGGACCGGGGCAAAGTCAAAGTTTGCTCAACCGTGATGGAGAGGCGGCCAGCTACAGGACCCACGCCGACCCTGGTGAACAAAGTACCTTTCCTGGTTGCAACTGTGAGATGTGTCAGGAGATGCATCGATGTCAATCCCATTGGTCGAGGATGATTCGATTCTTTTCCACACAGGGGTGTCGATGCATCGGTTCTGAAGACGAGATGCCGGGCCGAAATGCTTTGGTTCCGGAGAGCGATGCGCCAATCTCTCCGCACTGCTGCAACAGCAAAGCATGGTTCCGATGCGTCGGGCTCTGGAGGCGCTGCATTAGTTCAGAGAGCAAAGTGCCGATTTTACTCCCACAACTGCGTCGATGCGCCGGTTCTGCCACACGCAGACAGGAGATGCATTGATGTTCATGTTGCAAGTATCTGATTCTACTTCCAGTGAACCAGGCACAGGAGCAGGGGTAGAGACTTTGATATCTCTGAGTGTCAAGCAACAGAAGATAAGCCAACAAGCCCTTGAAGCACAATTGGAGAAAAAGCAGAGTCCAGCTCTCCTTCAGCAAAGTCAGAGAGCAGCAGGGCAACAAAAAGAAAAGCAGGCCTTACAGATCTGCAGTCCAGTTGAGTACTTTAAGCAGCACAGTATTTCTTCTGGAAGAGCTTTAGCTACAAGTTGTAGGAATCTGGCTCTGTATATACTATACCAAAAAGAGGTATGGTGTGCACAGAGTCCAGCGAGTCCCCAAAGGTATGGCAGAGGTTAAAGTAGATGATACCTTACTCTCAATTTAGTGATAGCTGGGCTGAGCAGTTAAGCTTAGCAGAGGGTAGTGTGAATGCGTTTGGCAAACATACTCATGCAAGGCAGGAACACACACACAATGACTGACTCCAGGCCAATGATTGTATAAAAATATTACTTTAGTTACTTTTATTTCTAGGAACCAAGTTGAACTCAGTTACAGGTCAATAGAATTGTATGCAATACTTTCAACATGAAGAGAAATGCTTTATAGTTTTGGAAATACTTTTGTGCTTGTCAATCAGAATCAGTAACACTGGATACTTGAAACAGGTAAACAGTCAGATGCAACCGATAGAATGCAATGCAATCCTAAGGAAGGAATACAGTGTTAGGCATCAGCAGGCAAGTACATGACTTACTTTTCCAGTCTCCAGGGGTTTAGACCGGCACTGGGAAAGGGTCCGTTTAAGGTAGATACTGCACTACCAGCGGCACTGGGGCGGCTGGGTGCAGGGTTCGCCGAGCCCAGGACTAGACAATGGAGACTGGGGGACCCTGAAGAGGGGAGGGGTTCGGAGGCTATGCCGCGGCGGTTGATACCAGCAATGATGGTCGCTCTTGCGGTTAGCGGAGAGCAATGGAGGTGAATGAGATTCAGTAGACTGCCATCACTGGTCCCGTCGCAGTCGTTGTCAGTGGGTCACTGTTGATCGAAGGGAGGAACTACCAGCCCCGCGGTCATGGGGTTGGAGATGAGCAGGGGATGGAGGAGTTCCGCCGAAGTTTGGCCATCTCGGAGAGGCCGCAGTTGAGCAGGTGGGGCAGGAGGGGGCCGACAGGACCACATGGAGGAGGGTACAGGCTCTCAGTCATGGGGCTGTGAACAGCTTGGGCTGTTGAGCCTAGAGGATCCCTCTGGGTCATGGAGGCCGTCCAGTTGCAGGGCAGAGTCACGTCGACACAAGTGTCAGTCCTCTTCTGCTGCGGTCTTGGAGTTCCTTTGCAGAAGTGGGTCACGTCGACACAAGTGTCGGTACTCAGCTAATATGGTTTAGGTGCCGGCAGGCGCCGGGGACTAGAGCCTCTAGTCCAAAGGGAGGTTCTTGGAGATTGGTTGAAGGCTGGAAGGTCTCTGGAGTTTCATGGAGGCCCTGCAGTGTTTCTGGAAAGGCAGCAGATCCAGTTGCTTAGCTGGCTACAGGTGGTGTGGTTCTTGCGGAGTTCTGTCTGCAGCGGTTCTGTTCCTGGTCTGGCAGCAGTTTTTTTCAATTTGGTCTGTCTCATCTGAGGACCAAGGTTCAGGGGAGCCCTTAAATACTACATTTAAGGGCGTTACTGAGGCCAGGGGGAACTAGCCAATGGCTACTGGCAATGGCTACTGTCCCCTAGGGTGGCTACACCCTTTGGGTGCCCCCTCCCTCTGGGGAGAGGGGCACATCCCTGTTCCTATTGGGCCTAATTCTCCAATTCAAGATGGAGAATTTCTAAGAGAGGGGCTCACCTCAGCTCCTGGCGACCCTAGGGGTCTGCCAGGCTTAAGTGGAAAATCATACTCGGCTTACTAATTTTCCCGCCAAAAGTGGGGTCAGGACAGGGGGGTGGGCATCTCCACTAGTTGGAGCTGCCCAAATCAGCACATCACAAGGTGAGAGCCTTTGAGGCTCACCACCAAGTGTTGCTGTTCCTGCCAGAGGGAGGTGTGAAGCACCTCCACCCAGAGCAGGCTTTGTTTCTGACCTCCGAGAGCACAAATGCTCTCACCTCATGAGGTCAGAAATCTGTCTGGCAAGGACCAGTCAGCCAATTCACTAGAGGTCTGTCATTTTTCAGGGGGCATCTCTACAGGGTCAAGACTGATTTGCATATGGCTGGGTTTAAACTGGAATGGCATGGGGAGTAATAAAACGATGGATTTAGGCCCAGATCTTTGAAATAGGGTGAATGTTTGACATTGTGCAGCATTCTGTCCATCAATTGTTTTTTTTTGCATTTGTCACCTCGAGTGGGACGGGTATGCCCAAGCTAGCCTGGCTGATGAGGGGGTGATGCCCCGAAACTGGTCCCAGGATGCTTATTTCCAGTCCAGGGAAGACCTGGCCTGGAAGTTCGGGCTGGACTGTTCCCATTTGGAACAGGGTCAAGACTGATTTGCATATGGCTGGGTCTAAACTGGGGTAGCATGGTGAGCAAAAGAACAATGTATTTAACCCAGATATCTTGACTGGGGGTGAATGTTTGATTTGGTCTGTATTCTGTCCATCATCTGTGTGTCTTTTGCTTTCTCGCCCTAAGTGTGCCGGGTATGCCCAGACGTGGGCCCTGGGCTCACTGTGCACTGGATTAAAGCTAGCCTGGCTGATGAGGGGTGATGGCCCAAAATTGGTCCCAGGATGCTTGTTTCTGGTCCAGGGAGGAACTGGCTTGGCAGTTGGGGCTGGACTGCTCCCATGAGGCACAGGGTCAAGACTGATTTGCATATGGCTGGGTCTAAACTGGGGTGGCATGGTGAGCAAAAGAACAATGGATTTAACCCAGATCTCTTGACTGGGGGTGAATGTTTGATTTGCTCTGCATTCCGTCCATCATCTTTGTTTCTTTCGCAGGCCCACTAGTGGCATTTGATTTACGGGCCCCTGGTATATGGTATACCACTGTACAAGGGACTTACAAGTAAACTAAATATGGCAATTACATATACACCAATGTCATCACGTTTAGGGGAGAAGCACATGCACTTTAGCACTGGCAGCAGTGGCAAAGTGCTCAGAGTCCTAAGACCAAAAGAAAGATGGTCAGAAAAAGAGGAGGAGGAAGGTAAAAAGTTTGGGGTGACCCTTCAGGGTGGGCCATTTTCCAATGAGTAGTTATTGCCAAACAAAGAAAGCTTGAATTAGTCTTTCTCCCTTTAGTACATGGATGACTGCATTTGGCATTTTTGGTTGAAATTCAGCATCACAGCTAATTGTTAAAGCAGTCGATTTGAAGACACAAATGTCCCTGATCATGAGTGGGTCTGTGTTTTCCAATCCCTACTCTAACTCCTGATTGCGCAGGGGTCAGAATTACAAGTTGGGTGTTATTTAACACTTTCAATAATCACTAGGTGCATTAAATATCTCCTCCTTCGTTAAATTTTGGCAGGTCAAACCTGGCGGAATTTACAGGAGAAAAGTATACATTATTTACTGTACTATGCAGATTTTGTGCGTTATCCACCAAAATCTGCACGATATTCCCCAAAAACGTGCTATGAGTGTTTTTTATCACACTGAATAATTAACGGACCCTGTGGTATCATTATTTATGAGATGCAATAAATAGCATCTTCATTCCTACAAATTCAGAATCAGGGGCAAAGTTATGATGGTGCAAGAGCCAGGTAGGGCTCATTTTGGGAAATTCCTCTGGAGACATCACTTTGGTAAAAGCTCCATAAGTATAAAGTGGACAGGATAGCCCTTTTTACACTGCACATAGGTTGTTTGAGCAGCCTCTTGCGACAATTACATGAATATGGATGAACATGCTGAGGAGGAAACTTTGGGAGATACAGAGCTTACCTCCCATACATTCTGTCTCCAGTGTCTGTCTTCAGGTTCTGTGTTGTTTGCCAAGTTTTCTCTTTTTATAATGAAATCACCTGAACATGGTTTACTTTTCAATGGTCTCTGCAAATGTGGGTTGTTGTGCATATGCTTGTCTTCTGCTGTAGCAACTCCTGGATTTTGCAAGGACACTTTATGGTCATGATTTTCAATCTGAGCTTGTCCTTCCAGCTATTTCTCTTGCTAGGTGTAGCCAACCTGGCTTGTGTGATGGTTTTGGACTTGGTTTTAGACTTTTTTGCCAATTCAACATATGTGGCTTGTATTTCTGCCCTGGTATTTGAAGACTATTTCGAATTAAAATGTCTTTCTAAGCAATAGGCATATTAGTATGTTTGACACCCACCAATGATACTTAGCCACTTTGTATATTTCCTGTTGAATTGGTTAAATATACAAGCCCCAATTATGAGTTGCAGGGTGTGGTAATTCAAATGTATTTCCATAGTAACTTGCTAATGTTTGTTTATGTTCCTAGTGTGTGTGTATGTGTGTGTGTTTACTTATGAATTAGAGAACTCTTTGTGTGTCATGGTTCCAAGCTTCTGTCTTCTGAATTAGTCAGTTGCTCCTGGATCCAGAGCTGGTTGTATCTATGTAGGGTGCTCTCATTAAAGAGCCTACTTTTATTTGGAAATCTACCTTTGCAAGGACATTACTTCTTTACACTGGCGATGAGAATGGGATTCAAAGATGGCCACGGTCAACCGGAGTTGATGAAGTTTCACAAGGCGACTGGCATGTCATTGCCTTTTGAAGATTTTACACTGCGACAGGCGCACCTTCGGTTGTTGAATATTTTGCACTGCGATAGGCACACCTTTGCTTTACAAAGCATTCTGTGAGTACTGTATTTACTATTTTAGGTTTTCTCATTGTTCTACTTGCTGAACATGGCAATAGGCACGCCTTTGCCTATTTTCCTGTGGTTAATTACAGCAACATTTTCTTAACTATGTGCCGCATCATGATACACCACTTTTAGATTTGTTCCAGTTTTGTCTATTTAATCATACTTTAGGCTTTGTGCATATTGCTTCTCTGTTTTTTTTGTCTGCTTTATGCTCCTTAACAAATGCTTTAGGCAATATGCAGCATGCTACTCCTCCACCCTTTTTTCTGCTAAATCCAGGTGAACCCCCCATTATTTAGTCAAAATGGAAGAAGACTTTTATTCATTATTCCAAAGTATGTCATACTACATTATCCAGAGAAAGAAGGACTTCTCTTTTGATGCATTGTTTAGGTAGCGAAGGACAAGAAGTATTTGAGACCTTACCAGATTTAGTTGATAATGATGATTTAAACCTCAATGAATTTGAAATGCGTCTAAAGAAACTGGATGTTCACTATCTTCCTAAAGTTAGTACCATACTTCAACGTTATCATTTTGGTATGAGGAAACAAAACAAAAAGTGTGGAAGAATATGCCACCAGTCTCAGGAAATTAGCATCTACATGTAAGTTTGGCTCTACATTAGACGAACAAATTTGTGACCAGTTCATGCTCAGGTGCCGCAGTGATAAAGTTAGGCATGAACTCTGGGATAAAGATGATCCCCCACTTCATGAAGTTGTTTCCATAGCTAAGTGTGTTGAACACACTTTAGCTTGTGTTGATGAGCTTGAAAAAGGGAGGAAAACCAGAACTAGTAAAGTTGAGATAAAAGAGGAGGAATCCAAGTCTAAAGCTGAAAGTAAACGCAAAGTTATGCCAGTGCAGCAATCTTGATTTAAATCTGGGGTGTGCTATAGATGTGGTATTGCTGGGCATTTTGCTTCCTTTAAGAAGTGTCCGGCCTTAAATGTTGTATGTAAACTTTTCAACAAGAAGGGACATTTTGGGAAGTGCTGTCACTCTAACAAAATTTCCTCACATGATTCCGTAAAGTGTGTTGAAGACTGCATACCATCTGTCTTCACAGATAGTGTACCTAAGAAACATCCCAAAGACTGGGTTGAGATTGAGAAAATTAATGTAGAATGTTTAATTGACTAAGGAGCGTGGCTTACATTAATCTCTAATGATGAATTCAATGATACTTTTGCTAGCAAGTTTGTTCTCAAAGAGCCTGATGTTGTACCAGGAGCGTATGGAAGTCAAACTATTGAGCTGAGAGGTTATTTTGAGTCAGAAATCAGGTTCAGAACCAATACCATAAAAGGGAAAATGTATGTTCCTGTTAAAGGAGGAAGTGTTCTAAGCTGGCCACACCAAAGTAACTGGGGATAATTCTTGATCCCAATTCTTCCTCTCCTGTGATGTTGCAGGAAGAGTACATCAAGAGCTTAAGATTTAGCAATGTACATGAATTAAATGGTTCAAGAAAGTGACAAAGCCATGAGATTTCAGGCTGCTATTCCCAAAGTATTTAGCGACAAAATGGGATGTCTTAAGGGTTATATCCATCAAATTAAGCTCAAACGAGGTGCTGAGCCAGTCATTGCCAAAGTCCATCCCATTCCCATTGCCATGAGGGAATCTGTAGAGTCTGAGATTAAGCGGTTGTGTGAAGAGGGCATGATTGAGCCTGTTGAAAGCTCAGAATGGGTCGCTCCGATTGCAGTCACACACAAACATTCTGGCAAGATCCGTTTGTGTGTGGACTTGAGGGCTCAGGTGTGTTGTAAGTGATCACTTCCCTATTCCCAACATAACTGAGATGGTATCTTACAGGATGCTAGGTTCTTTACCACCTTAGACTTGGCAGTGGTATACCATCAGATCAGACTTCATCCTGATTCAAAAGATTACACTACTTTCATCACGCCCTTTGCCACTTATAGTTTTGTATGCATGCCTTTTGGTTTGGTGTCCGCAGCAGCAGTATTTCAACGCACTATGTATAAGCTGTTTGGGGGAATGGTTGGTGTCAAGTGCTTCCAAGATGATATTCTCATTTATGGAGACACGGAGGAGGTACATGACAGCAGAGTCAGAAATGTACTGGCTGTTTTGAGGATGAATGGACCCAAGTGAAAACTTTCTAAATGTGCCTTCAAGAGGGGAGAGATTGAATATCTGGGTCACAGAGCCAAAGAAAAAGGACTCTTTCCAAAAAGGATTTGGTGGAAAAAATACTTAAGTTGAGGAATCCTGAGGAAAAAAAAGGATTTTTTAACTTTCTTAGGTATGGTAGAATTCCATGCTAAGTTTCTTCCTAATTTAGCATCCAAGACCCTAAACAAGAGATGAGAAGATTACTCAAGAGAGGTGTTAAATTTGAATGGGATGTGGAGTGCCAGAAGGAATTTGTAATCATCAAGGAAGAGTTGACCAATGCTGATGGTCTTAGGAGGTTTAAACCTTCAGTGCCCTGTGTCATTATGACTGATGCCAGCCTTGAGAGGACTGGGTGCGGTGCTGATGCAGAGGAGCGAGAATGAATGTAAACTTAGGCTGATTGCTTACATATCTAGATCTTTGCGTGGTGCTGAAGAAAAATATTCTACCATTGAGATGGAAGCACTGAGTGTTTTTTGGTCCATCAAGAAATGTAAGAATTTCATTTAGGGTAAGGAATTTTCTGTGTAAACTGACCATAAGCCATTGATTGAAGTTTTTTACTAAGAAAGGATTAGACATGATTTCTATAAGAATTTGTAAATGGGTGGTTGGTCTTCAAGGGTATAATTACAGTGTGCACTGTGTTCCTTGGCCCCAGAACAAGGTTGCTGACTGTTTATCTAGACTCTGTACTGCTATGGAGGAAGGGCATGATGATGAGGTGGACAAAGTCAAGCTGTGCAGTGTTACTAGTGGGTGTGTATCTCCAGAGGAGTGGATTGAAGCAGTTAACAGTAATACTGTTCTTCAACATGTTAAGGAAGCACTGAGCGAAGGTTGGAAGAATGAAATAAAGAAAGAAGATGATTTAGTTGCATTCTGGAAAATAATAGATTAATTATCGTGTGATGAAGGCGTGATTTTGAGGGGTTTAATACTGGTTGTTCCTGTGGCATTAAAAGAGAAAATTGAGAATTTCGGGCATGATAGACATCAAGAGATGAGCAAAACAAAAGCAAGGATTTGTCTTAGTTATTGGTGGCCATGAATGGATCTTATGATTGAGAGAATGACCAGAGAGTGTTCTAATTGTTGTTACAGTGACAAAATCTACAAGATTAGGAATTCCCCCATGTGCTATAGGGATTCCCCATCCAAACCTTGGGAGGTTGTGGTTATAGACATCATTGGGCCATTACATGGAAGAGGTGGGCCAACTATTTGTTGGTACTAATTGACCAATTCTCAAGGTGGGCTGAAAATGGGATAGTAAACAGCATTGAAACAGGGAAAGTTGTACAGCTCATAAGCAATGTTTTCAGTCGTGAGGGTTTTCCCAACTGCGTCTTGTCAGACAATGACCCAAAGTTTGTATCTGCAGAAATTGAAGAATGTTTATGTGAAAGAGGAATTAAGCACAAGAAATGTTCACTGTATCACCCAGAAGGTAATGGAACTGTAGAAAAATTCAATAGAAGTATTAAGGAATGTGTGCAATTGGAGATGAATGCTGGGAGGAACTGAAAGGAATGCCTCACAAATTTCCTACAGACTCATAGGTTTTTTCCACACACCACAGCGAGAGAAGTTCCTTCTGAAATGTCCAGAGGAAAGAAGGCTAATACTTTGTTGTCACCTGGGTGGTCGAAGTGGGGTAAAGATGTGTGTGTCATGGGTTTCAATGAAAGGTGGAAATGATAAGGAAAGAGCATGTGTTGAAAAGCACAAAATGTGTTATGATGTCTGCAAAGGTGTCAAATTGATAGATGTGTCAGTGGGCGAGAAGGTGTTAATTAAGAAACCCCTGGGGGTAATTCCAAATTCATGGGTCCTTTCAGGGTCATTAAAATTTTCCGCAATGCAGTCAAGGTGGAGGATGGCAGAGTTTGCAATGTCAACAGAATTGTGAAGTTCAAAGATAATGAAAGCATGTAGTTATATTTTGTTTTCTTTTCCGTTTTCTTTGTTGTTGTTTAGTGTTTGTTAAGGCGGGGAAATGTGTGGTAATTCAAATGTATTTCCATTGAAATTTGCCAATGTTTGTTTATGTCCCTACTTACTTATGAATTAGAGAACTCTTTGTGTGTCATGGTTCCAAGTTTCTGTCTGGAAGATGCCCCTGGATCCAGAGCTGATTGTACCTATATGCGGTGCTCTCATTAAAGAACCTACTTTTATTTGGACCCGACTTCTTTACACAGGGGTGCCAAAATTACTGGGTCTGGATTTACAGATTTTGGCCAGTAATTACACTCCTGCACATTTACTTACAAGTAAATTGTCTAATTCCTGGACAATTCTGCTCAAATTTAGTACTTGCTCAGAGAAGGGAATGAATAGGAGTAGGAGGCCTTAGTGTGGTGGGATTGATGTTTGAAAGCAGGGGAGGCTGTGGATGTGCACGGGAACTTGCCATACTCGCCCCATACTAAAGAAAGGGATAAGGCGGGGGCCAGGAAGGGCTTCTATCCACAGACCCTGCCTGATCCTCACTCAATGTTATCAGTCAGTTTTCCTGGTGATAAAATCAGGCCCAGCATTCCTGTACCCTGTAAATTTAGGTGTGGGATTTCCGGGGCACTTGTGATCAGGCCGAGAGGGCTTTCCTTTAGCGATACCACTCAGTCTGACTTAAAACTGAGCTCACAGAGATTTATTAGTTTTTTGCGAGCAAAGGTGAATGTATCCATTCTTGTTGAACATGCCTCTCACAGCCAACATCTGATATGGGAGAAAAACTATTATTATATTTTAATGCTCTTATGAGATTACTCTATGTTGTTTCTGATTGCAGGTGTTACTAGTGCCCATTTAATAGTACTTAAATTATAGAACTTGGAAGAATGAAAGTCTGAGATGGCCTTGCCATAATTTAAAATCACATGGAAGTCAGCTGCGAATAATTAATGCACTGAGCCATCTTGCCAGCATACCTAGAGAATCTCTAAGGCCTTTGTTATGTCTTAGCATTGTCATTGGTAAATGACTGGAACATGCTTTTTATTTATGATCTACTTTTCATTCACCTTGTCCAGTGACACCATGCAAACACTATCTGTGTACTTGAGGCCAAAGTTATGCCACCCGGATATATCAAATAGCAGGAGCCAGTTCAAGAAGAAGCTTCAGAATAGCTTTTTCAGCTCTCATTCCATATGATGTGCCTATAGGCTCTTTATATGTGTCCTTAATAAGATAGCATGTCCCCGAAATCGAATGTTTGTCTTTGTGATCCTTGCGTATCCTTGCTCCCATGTAATTATATGGTTATGATTTAATTATTGGAACCACTACAATGAAGACTTTTCATCTTTGCATATGCTCCTTTGTAATTGGCTCTGGATCACAGCACATCTACAAAAAGATCTTCTTTATCGATCATCTTTATAATGGAATGCTTTCATTTCATGATCCAGTCTTTTGGCAAGCCAATGTCTATATTAAAACCGCATTTAGTTTAATTTCATTTCCATTCAACTTGGACCTTGATACTCGTGTATACTCGTAATTTATGTAAGTGCTAGGAACACAGCACTAGCTGTGCAAAAGTGGGTTTCTGATTCAATCCAGGAAAGAGCTCACCCCTCATGTTGCCAGCACAGGTATTGTGTGACTGTGGTGTCTGCAGCCACAGCTGTGGCTATGAGATCCCATAGAAGGATGATGCCCACAATAACCTGTTACTCTTCTTGCAAGCAGGCATTTTCGGTCCAACACACACAATATGGCGCCTTCAACACAGTTTACAACTGCAAGTGTTAACACAAAGTCAGACATGGGTCTTAGTACATTCAATCCATCCACGTGTCCTGCTCCTCAATCGCTAATGAGGTACTTTGTAGGGATGGGGAATGAGTCTGACTTTGTGAGCAGAGCATACAGCCAAACAGTCCTGCTGTGCCTATGCTCACATCTTTCCATTTGTTGAGCTCACATGGCCTGAGATCATGCAGTGTTTTAAACTTCACACTGTCGCCAATGTTGGGCACCGCTGACCTAACATCTGCTCTTCTGGAACTTCAGGAGCACATGAGGAAGTGCTTGGGTTGCAACTAAGTTGCATATAAGGTCATAGTCATCTATTGTGTTCACAGTCTGGATGTCGGGGTGTCTAACTTAAGACACTAGCACCTACAGATTCTGAGACAAATGGAATTGTTTCGATGATGTCAGGACTAGTTTATAAATAAAAAGGATGTCTGCGTGAGGTAGTGCAAGCCCAACAGCAACACTGACTCTGTGTATCCTTCTGTGCACTATGCATATCACCATGTGTCCTACCTTGAGCAGCTCGTGTGATGATCTAACTGTTGACAAGGCTGGGCAGACTGTCCTGCGCAGAGGGCATGTGCTCCTTTTTGAGCAACCAGTCAATTCCTTGGGCAGTATCATCTGCAGACTTCCCTGTTTGATCCTGATCATTTTGGGCGGTCAAGCACTGCTGCATACCTTTTGTGTTTTCTCCTCATTCTTTGGAATGTGGCAGGAACTCCATGCAATCCAAACAGAAGTACTGTAAATTTATATAGACCCCTTGACATGGAAAAGGCACTTTTTTCTTGTCTTTAAGGTTTAAGGGGATTTCCCAATACCCTTTGCAAAGTTCCAACCTACTTACGAATTGAGCTTGTCCTAATCTTTCAATCATCTTGTCTACCCAAGGAATGGGATAGGTGTCAAATTTTGATATTTTGTTAACTTCTCTAAATCTATACAGAATTGTATTGATACATCAGGCTTTGGAACATATGCCACAGGGGAATACCATTCACTTATTGAAGGTACTATCACTCCTAGGCATAATATATTTTGGACTTCCTCCTCTATCACGGTTCGCCTCGCTTCTGGAACCTGGTAGGGTTTGAGGGGTACTATTTTCCCTGGCTCTATAGTAATTGAATGTTGTATCGCATGGGTACAGCCTAGAGTTAACCAGAATGTTCGGGGACAGGAGGTAAGGCAATCCTGGAGATCTTATCTTCTATCTTGACTGAGATCTCAATAAATACATTGTATTTCCTCTTCTATGATTATACTGTCATATAAGGTGGGAATAGAGCCTTCCCACTTCTTAAGGAGGTTTACAAGATATATTTGGGTGTCTTTTATCATATGATTGATCTCTAGTTTATATGTGACAAGGGTTATGTTCTCCAGCACTTTAAAAGGTCCTTTCCACTGACTTAAAATTTTGATCTCCATAGTTGGCAGTAAGAGTAGTACATAATTACCAGGAGAAAACTGCTTGAATGTAGCTTTTTTATCATACAAGGCCTTTTGTTCTTGTTGTTTCTTTCCCAAATTATTTCTGACTATCTCTCCCATCTCCTTTAACCTTGTTTTTAATTGGTTTACATAATATAAAATGTGTTTAGATTAATCTTTTTCTTCCTCACATGCTTCGTTCGCCATATCGAGCAAGGTTATAGGTTTTCTTCCGAACAATAATTTGAAGGGGGAAAATCCCGTACTTCTTTGTTCCCTGCATTGTATGGCAAATAGGGCTACAGGTAACATAAATCCCATTTCATCTTTTCTAATTCCAACAGTTTCTTTAAAGTAAGTTTTAGTGTAGCATTGTATCTTTCTACAAGGCCATCGGTTTGCGGATGATACACCGCAGTTCTGATCTGATGTATATTTAACTGTTGACTTATTTGAGCCATTAACTTAGAAATGAAAGGACTCCCCTGGCCGGTTAGATTCTCCTTTGGGAAGCCTGCTCTAGAAAATAACACAACCAGACCGCAACAGAGGAAAGAAATCGTTCACGCTGCCCCTGGCCCACCAAACGCACGCAGCACTTTAGCCCCGGTCCCTGGAGGGGCTTTGAAAACTCAGCGGCGGTGCCACAGCGCGGGAGACAGCAACAGAGGAAAGAAATCGTTCACGCTGCCCCTGGCCCACCAAACGCACGCAGCACTTTAGCCCCAGTCCCTGGAGGGGCTTTGAAAACTCGGCGGTGGTCCTGCAGCGCGGGAGACCGCAACAGAGGAAAGAAATCGTTCACGCTGCCCCTGGCCCACCAAACGCACACAGCACTTTAGCCCCCGTCCCTGGAGGGGCTTTGAAAACTCGGTGGCGGTCCCGCAGCGTGGGACGCGCGTGGGGGCGTGCCCGGGCTCGGCCCGGGCGAAGACCGGACCAAGACGGGCCCGTCTTAGCCCGTCATAGACTGTCAGAGGCCGGGCTGGGCCACAGCTCTTTCACCCACGCATTAAGGTATTGTGATTTGATGCTAACCCTGACGAAGAAGAAATTTGAATAAGGATATTGTAGTTACTTGACTTTGACTGTGACTTTCCATCACTTACCTGGCAGGAAAAATTACGTGGGGTATAAGGCGCTCTGAGCAGTATTGATAATAGATATTTTTATTTCTTGTTTTTGCTAAACCTTGGGTGCTGTATCTTACCTTTGGTATATATTCTTTCTTTCTTCCTTGTGATTTTACTGTGATATAGATAGTTTGGGGAAGAGAAAAATGGCGAGCATTCAGAATAACAAGTTAGCTAAACCAGGGGAGCATTCCCGTCAATCCCTACTTAGTTATTTAACTGGAGCAGTGGGTGCCATAGAACGGCAGATTACAACGGTCGAAGAGGCTTTAAAACCTGGAGCGGATGAGGGTGCTTTAGTGGAAGTTAGTTCTAATCAACTTGAGGCTCAGAGAAGTATATCGGGCGTAAATGGTTGCGTGGTGAACATTTCGGACCATTTGTCAGGTAGTGAGCAGGAGTATGATGTGCAACAACAACCACCGAATAAGCGTGCCAGGAACCCTGATAACTGCCCTTGTACTTCTGAGGAACTAGGCCCTTTGATTGGGAGGTCTTCCCCTAAAGTTCGCAAAAGGGCCCCTAAAAAGGTAAAGTCCACATCAGCCAATAAAACTGAAAATTGGGGAAAATCATTAATTAGCTCTAATATGCGCACACAGAGTGAGGTTGGAAAGCTAAAAGTAAAACTGGATGCTCTGGATTCGCTAATTAGAGAGAGCCTAAGCAGTTTGACATCTAGAATAGACCCTATGGAGGCAACTTTAGCTAAATGTTTGGATAAACTTCAGCCCCCAGTGCTTGAGGGTATGCGTATGTCTGCCCAAACGAGTAATTACGACCATCAAATTAATAGCACAAGGCCAAATAACACTAGCTCTGCCCCAGTTACCCATAACGTATTAAGACATGTGCCATCTAACATAACCCAACACACTTCTCCTGCTAACATTGAGGTTCATCCACCCTCTATCCCACCAGCTGTGACCATGCCCACATCTATTTCACCATCAACAAATTCTAATCGTGCACATGTGAATCAGAGGGTACGACACACCACATATCTGGACTTCCCGCCAGATGTTACGCCTTATGTTGTGGTGCTAGTCAACGTTCCCACACTAGCAGACGGGACGGTAGAACCTTGGGAGATTCTAAGGAACAAGTCCTTACAGTGGCTTGGTACTAGGACGGGTTTAACCGAGAAATTATTTGATGAGTTTAAGATGGTAAGGAGAGTGGGATGGTTAGGCAGAGGGCCAAAAAAATTCTCAGGGGACTGCATAGTGTTGTCATTTAAAACCCCTTACTTAGTGAGATCGATACTGAGTAGATTGGGAGATAACCCCATGTTTGGTCCAGGCGTCAGTGTTGTTCCTTTAGGCTACTTCTATCAACCTACATATAGCAATAATGCCAGGACCAACTGGGAACTCCATATTCCGTTCTACAGGAGACAGTTTAATATTCCCACTCAAAATTGCTTCGATAGACTTAACAATCTCGAAGCAGTTGATTGACTGAGATCAGAGGACCCTACTCAAGTTGTAAAATTCAGTGGCATGGATGTTTCTCGCAATACGGGATCACTAATAACCAGATCTAGTATCGTAACAGTCAAACCACCAGTCCAAGTAATAGCGGAAACCACAGAGGCACTTAACACTATAACCCTAGATATGGAGGTTGCTTTGACTCAAACCTCCATGTCCCAAACTGGACTCATACCTTCGCCGGCGGAAGGAGGCGGGGGAGGGACTGGTTGTAAAAGCAGGAAAGCTAAATGCCAGATTATGTTTTGGAATGTGGCTGGTTTAAAATCTAAAGTGACCAACAAAGTGTGGATTGACTATGTGTGTAATTATGAGATATTTAGTTTGCAAGAAACATAGGTAGAGGAGCCAATTCACATGAGTGGGTATAAAACATTCCATGGCAGAGCAAAAGGGGGTCTTTGCACCTATATTTCTAACCACCTAAAAACGAGGAAAGTTGAATTAGTTGTCAGCAACCGATATTATCAAATCATTAGTATACACATAGATCAGGTATCCTGTGTGATAATATTGAATTTTTACAACAATGTCTCTCCGGAAATGCTGGAGGGAACACTGAGAAATTTAAATAGAGATGTGAATAATTTGCAGACTCATCCAACTAAAGATGTTTTTGTTATATGGGGCGGGGATTTCAATTGTTCTCTATGCCAATACAGTGACAAGGGGGTTTGTGGAATAACTTATGAAAAAGGTACCAGTCTTCCTCATTTTTCGCACACATTGTATGGAGATCTCCTGAATGACATCATGTTTTCATGTGATATGGGGTTTGCTAACAACTTATGTTCACCCGTGGTCCCTTTTAGCCCGACTTTTAATGGACGAGGTACCTTTTCTACTATAGATTTTATTTTGATATCGAGCAGATATTCCCCCTGTGTCAAGGATTTCATTACCCATGATATCGCCCTAAGCGATCATTTCCCATTAAGCATTGATGTCATGGTGTATAAACAGGATTTTAATACAAAAGGTAACCCTACGCAGTTCCTGAAGAATATTACCTTGAGGAGGCAAAATGGGTATGCACTGAAATGGGCGAAACTGGATCCGGAGGAATTTGTCACCAAATTAATGACAAGGTGTAAAAATATGTTTCTTGCCTGCCTCGATGAAAAATCTTCTCATTTACAAATTATAGAGAGCTTCTTAGCTATTTCAAATCAGATTAAAGAAACGCTGTGGGTAAATGTAAAAAGGAACGATAACCATAGCGAAGGGTGGTTTGACTCTCAATGCACTAAGGCCTATACTAAACTAAAATATGCATTAAAGGCCAGAGAGAAGGATCAGGACCTTATTAGGGAAGCCAGAAGAAATTATAAGAGGACATTATATGCAAGGAAGAAAAAACTAAAAGAGGAAGCCTGGAACGCCCTACATGAGGCTTCGATTAACCGAGACTCTGCTGCATTTTGGAAGGCGGTTAATGCGCCATTTTTGGCTGAGAAAGACAAAGCTACTATAGAGATCGCCATATCAGAATTAGAGTGGGTATCACATTACTCAAAGCTTTACACTAATCAACCGTTAGTTGATCAGGGAACTTCGGAGACTGAGGTCGACTCCGAGTCTTCCCCCACCTTCCAAAAATGTACATTGGATATTACTCTGAGTGAGGTTAATGTGGCCATAACTGCTAGCCTGGGTGGTAAGGCCCCGGGGCCTGATGGCATCCCGGTCGACCTATTTAAAACTAATATGGCACCGTGGGGACCACTTTTAATGCAACTCTTCAATGCATGCTGTTCTAGGGGGTTTTTATCATCTTGATATGAATCTACAATCGTCCCCATTTTTAAAAAGGGTGACAGGACGAACCCAGTATGCTATCGCCCAATTTCATTACTGGATTCCACAGTTAAGATTATAGGGCGAGTGATTTTAGATAGATTACAGACGTGGGCGGGTGAGCATTCAATTTTAAGTGACCTACAATATGGCTTTCGCAAGGGCCTGGGCACAATTGATCAGGGCCTAAACTTACATATCTTATTAGATAAATACACTAAAGCGAAAAAGGAAAGGCTGTTTTTAACCTTTGTTGACTTAACGTCAGCATTTGACTGTGTTGTTCACGAGAAGCTTTGGGTAATTTTAGAGGGGCTGGGGGTAGATAACTCTATAATTTCCTTTCTAAGTCAGCTTTACTCAGGGGCAAGGGGAAGGGTCCGTTTTGGACAGGGTGGTGATTGCACCAAGAATTTCAGAGTATCGAGAGGAGTGAGGCAAGGCTGTGTCCTTGCCCCATTCCTATTCACGCTATTTATATAAATGACCTAGAATCCTTCTTGGTCAAGGAGTGCAGAGACTTACCATTAGTAGCAACTCGTCCTATCCCTGCACTCCTTTACGCAGATGATGCGGTCCTGATGGCCCGTACGCCCCTCGGTCTCCAAAGGGTAGTAACTTCCTTCACAAATGTTATGACTAATCTGGGTCTCACAATTAATTGCTCAAAAACGTTCTCAATGAACTGCGGGATCGGGTCTAATAAAAAGAAGAATACCATCTTTATTAATACTAAGGCATTAGAGAACACCAATACTTTTTCTTATCTAGGGATTTTATTTAAACAATCAGGTTCTTGGAATCGGGCAATTAAAGCCAGAAGGCTGTTATTTAGCAAATCACTGATGGCATTAACAAATTTTAGCAGAAAACTAGGCAGACGCTCTCCTGGGGAATTGCTACGCATCTACAGGGCAAAATGCGTCGCTATTGCCACTTATGGAGCGGGTATCTGGGGACATGCCAATGTCAACTCACTGCAGATAGCAGAAAATATTTTTTTTCAGGTTTCTTTTGGCAGTACCGGACAGTACGTCAACATTCATCTGTCATACAGAACTGGGCACGCCATACTTAGAGGACGTGATCAAGATACAGCCTGTCCTCCTGTGGCACAGGATTTGGACCACTGATGAGTCCGCTTTTAACCGCCACATTCTGAAGGATGCACTGGGAACTGATGGGGTCAAGCACATAAGATGGCTAGAATATGTTAAAACATTTCTATTTCAAATAGGCCACCCAGAATACTATAATGACCCCTACACTATGTGTGACGTGCCCAGGAAGGATCTTAAAGGTAGTTGTATGCTATTCCTGAGTGAAACCAGAACTACGATTGAAATGGGCAAAACTACGGTCATAGCACACCATCTTACTCTGACATCTGTAACTACACAACCATATATTTTGTTAATTACTAGAGACTATGACAGATTTCTGCTAACACGTTTTAGACTGAATATATTGCACAGATCTCTAAGTTTCCCTGAAGTAAACGATTGGTCGAGAACACTTTGTAATTGCCCATGTGATGACGTGTCCGCTCAGTCATCTATACATTTATTGCTTTTTTGCACATTCTACTCTATACCTAGAAAAAGATGGATTATCCCTGTGCTAAAAAGATTGGGACTGAGACAATGTCGCCCTGCATTCTTGGCGTTGCAATCTCTGGATAATGTATTCACCATTGCCTCTGTTATTGCCTTTTTAAAATAAAAAATTAAATCTCGTACATCAATTGTGATATTTATTTATTTTATTTATTTAAACTGTTTTATATAGCGCTGGCTAGACCCGAAGGTATCAGAGTGCTTTACATAAGGTCAGCAAAGTTACAAAAATAATAGCAATTACACGTTACATCAAATATGTGCGAAACATTAATGGGAGAGAAGGAGGGATCAGTAGAGAGGGAAGGGGGAGAGGGGGGCAAGAAGGGAGAGGACGAGGGGGATGAAGGAATAAGAGATAGAGGAAAAGTCAGCCAAAAGATCGAGTGGGTAGGTGACGGCTTGGGCGGTAGTCCAAGGCCAGTCTCCCCTATAGCTCTCAAAGGAAGCTCCAATGGGTATCGGTCAGACAGGTGGATAGAAAGGAGACAAGGCAAGGGCAGAATGGCAGATATACGATGAGGGGGAGGGTGGGCGAGACAGGGAGAAAGAAACTGTGCCCAAGGTCCGGCTGGACAGGTGACGTTCAGGGGGTGAGCCAAGTCCAATCTCCTCATTAGCTGAACAGAGCAGCTCCACCGGGCGTCGGACATAATGCTCGGACTCCACTGTCAGGATAGAGGTCATGTGTACTCAGGGATAAAATAGGATGGAGAGACGAAGGAGAGTCTGCCCAAAGTCCGGCTGGGTAGGTGATGGCCGAGGGGGAAGTCCACCGCCTATCTCCTCTATAGCTATCAGGTAGCTCCACCGGGCATCGGCCAAATAGCTAGGTCTCAACGGGAAAACATTTAAAGAGCTTAGGGGACGAGATAAATGGAGCAAAGAGGGGGAAAGAGGGTAGGGTAAAGGGGTAGGAGGTAGAATGCGACGGAGAGACGAAGGAAAGTCTGCCCAAAGTCCGGCTGGGTAGGTGACGGCCAAGGGGGAAGTCCACAACCCATCTCCTCTTTAGCTATCAGGTAGCTCCACTGGGCATTGGCCGAAAAGCTAGGTCTCCACGTTCAGAGGTAAGTTCATAGATTCAGTATCCTGATGGGTAGGCCGGATGGGGGATGGGTTGGAGGTCCGGTCGATGTCCGGTTTTTCCCCAGAGTAGTAGCACAACGTGGTAGGGGCCACTGTGGCAGCCATCTTGGGGGTCAGGCAAGGGATTCTGGCCTTGATGTAAAACTCAGGCCTCCCTCGGCGCCATGAGGCCGCCATTAGTACAGCACAGTTCTACCTCAGATGTAACCCCAAAGTCCCCGCAGCTCCGGCACACAGTGAAGGGTGGTTAGAGAATACGTTATCTCCACCGGGGCCTTTGAGTCCTCTTAAATGGTATGATTTTTATATGTTCTTAGCCCTTGTGTATAGCTTTTATTATGACTGTGGAATTTTTTCTGTGACCTATGAACTGTGCTTTTATGGTTATCTTTTTCATAGTAACCAAATAAAGTTCTTTGATTGATTGAACACAACCATTGTTTTAGCTATTTGAGTGGTAGTGGGCTGACATAAAGGGGTTGCTTCAGGATATCTTGTGGCATAATCTACCATTGCTAACACATATCGATGACCACTTTGTGGTGGTAAAAGGGGGCCTATGAAATCTATTCCCACCCTTTTCGATGCCACATTCTTTGCAGTATTTTTTTTATTTGGCTATATATCCTTAGGAAATAGAAACATTCTAAAATTGTCTTTTTTCCTGCCTAAAGTGCCCTCCCAACAAATGGCTATGGGCAAGATATAGCACTTTCCCTTGAAATGGTTCAGGAACTAACAGCTGGATGGGTTCATTTTGCCCACACTTTCTACAGAGCAATCCGTTTTGTTTGAAAAATTGTGGACCTACCTTCTTTGTGTTTTCCTCATCTGTTGCTTTAGCCCACACATCCTCTCTCTGGGCTGCCTTGAGGTTTCCCACTGTACCTCTTCCTTTCATGCACAGAAAACTGCCGTATCCCTCTTCTTTTCTTGATGCTTTTGCTTGCTACGTTTTTGGGGGGATTGATCCATTCACTATTGTGCAGGTCTGAAAAAGAGGCCTTTATCCACCATGATTCTATGTTTTTCCAGGTGCCCTAGACCAAGAAGTCTAATTGTGGATTGTTGGTGCTTATCATTAGGGATACTGCTAACTTGGGGATCAGGCCTACAGTAATCAGAATAGGAGGCTCTCCATTTCTTTCAACTTCCACCTGAACTACAGGTTATTCCTTTTGGTCCCCACGAAGACACTGTATAGTCACGGTACCTTGCAGAGTTGTGATTTCCCCTCTCAAGATGTGAGGTCTCATGACAGTGTTGGCATTCTGTATCTAGGAGGGAATTTACGGGATTCTGGTTGACCTTCAGAGAACTGTTATAGGGGCAACAGTACTCTTGTTTCCCATACATAACTGGTTTAGAAACCCCTATCTCCATGGGTTCGGGTTTCTGTGGGCAAAAGCAGGCTATGTGACCCCATCCTCCACATTGGAAACATTGTGTCCCAGGGATAACAGTAGTGATCCGCTACTGCAGCTACTGGAGGGTAACCCATTTCCTTTTTAAATGTCTATAGATTTTCACCCTCTTTCAGTCGATGCCCCTCTGCCCTGGGGATTGTTGTCCTCTTGCATACTCTTAGATTCCTGGGCCCTATTATAGGCCCCCGCTCTGTCAACAGCAGTTTATAGGGTGAGATTACTGTGTTGCTTCACCCAACATTGGATGACAGATGGAAAGAGTTCAAAAATTGCTCCAAAAGTTTCTTTTTTGTTTTTTAGCAATTCCTCTTTTGTAACTGTCTCCGGTTTCAGTCATCTATCTGTTAAGTCCATAACTATGAAAAATAACACCTATGGTGTTCCATTGGGCCCTTCTTTTATTTGGCGCAGTCTAATCCTGTACATTTCTTCATTTACACTTTATCTTTCCAACACACTCTTTTTAATTTCAGCATAGGGCTTGTCCCTCAGGGATTAACAACTTGATATGCTGTTTGAAGTTCCCCTCTTAAAAGAGGACCCAAATATTGTCTCCAGAACTCTTCTGGCCATGCTGGAGACTGGGCAATTCTTTAAAAATTATTAAAGACAAAATCAGGATCTTTCTCTTCTGTATATTTCTGTAGAACGGCACAAGGTAAATCGGTATGGCCCCTATGTTGTCTCAAAATATTGGTTACATTTTCTACAGTGGTATCTGGACTCTGCGCCACTTTGTCTATTTGCTCAGCTAGGTTGTATAGTACCTTTTGGAACGACTCTCTATATTCCGTAGCCGTAACCATAAATTTTCCAAGACTCCTGTCCAACTGTTTTAACCATCTGCGAGTTTGCAACAAAAGCTTTAATTTCTCACATCCCACTTCTGACACCACTTTGTAGAGAGATGGTCAGAAATAAGGCTTTGGAGGCTTGTCAGATTTTTGACTGGTTGCTTTTAATGTAGATGTCTTACAAGGAAAGTCACAGAACAATAAGCAATAAAGGGAAATTGCGGAAAGTCTTTGGTCTGAGAGACTGCTCCGATGATGTTTCAGGGTAAGGTTTGTCCATCTTACGAGGACTAATGGGATCTTCTTCCTCCTAGGCTTGTCGGACTGATGCCACCCGCAGCTCACCCGCTATGCCACAACTCTCCTGAGTTGTGACAGGCTACCTTGCGACTGCTTGTTGCATTTACCAGTCACCACTCCACTCGTCCTCCTCCTCGCTGTTGAATTCGGCATCTTCCTCGATCTCTGTCCATTCTGGGTCTTTCTTCTACGTAGTTCTGAATCACATTTCTGCCACCCCTTGCATAGGGTAGTCCATTGTTACTTTTTGTGTCCCTTCCTGTCTCTGCCCTCTTGCCCTCTGTTTCTCTGTGTCCTTGTTCTCTTTTTCCTCTCCTTGCTTCCCTGACTCCTTCTCATTCCTGACCGTCTCTGTTTTGTTTTTTGTCGGTGGTTTGTTACCCAAGTATTGCGGGACGGCATTCTCCTACTGCAGGTAAGTTTCTTTCAGTCCTCTCTACCCCCTCACACACCAAGATGGACAATGTGTGTATCAAGAGGTGAAAATGACTTGGCAGCCATGAAGTAAACAGTCCCAGCTTCAGTAGGTGAGGAGGTACACAACTTGTACTTTACCCTAATGACCATAGGATTTGCAAATGATTATGATGCAGCACTGTTCTTATTAGGCAGTTTATAACACAGACAAATCCAGACTATGGATGTTTGATATTGAGGCAGGTTAAATAAAGTCCAAAAGAACCCACTGATGTTCCCTATGTCTGCCTCCGCTTGTTGGCCAGCATGTGCAAACTTCTGGACCACGATGAAGAAATCCGAGCTCAAATCATTCAAGGATGCTACTACTCGAAATTGAGAAGGTCGTCTTTCTGAGAAGACAAAATGATGCTGCCAGCCATTCTTATGCTTGGAAAGTCATATGAATTGTCAGAAGCAAGGGCATCACACATGGAGGTATCGTTGGCAGGACGCCCATAAAGACGGATCCCATGAAAGTTGTGAATAAACTAGCAGGCACTGTACAGAAGCACTCAATCATAAAGAAGGATGAAGATACTGTTGATGTTGTGGGATGGCCTTTTCGCATGCCTACACAGGTACTGCATAAGGCAAAACCTCTTTAGCAGGCATGAAGGTATATCACATCACCAGAGTGTGCTAGTCACTGCCAGGCAATCACCAAAATACAAAGAAATGCTCAGTGGCAATGCCAAATCAGAGGATTGTGAACCAACTACCCAAACCTAGGAGTCAGAAGATATGATAGTGAGGACATGGACAATAAGCATGTGTGATTCATATCTGCTCAGGATGGCAGAAAAAGGTGTTGATCACAATTGCAGCAACCGTAGAAAGCAACTGATGGAGCAAGGTTTTGCAGAAAGAAACTTGCTCGAATTAACTCCCCCGTAATACGTACTAACAGTGTACAGTGAAAACTAATATGCAAATCACTTGAACACGTGGGAAACCGCTTTGCGCATGTTTGCACTAATGTGAACTAAATGCATGAAAGAACAAAGCCATATTTTACATTGCGTTTTGAAAGAAACAAAACTAATGCATGTTTAGGCCGCATTTCGCATTTTGCATCTTGCTTTAAAATGATAATAAATAATGCCGCTTTGCATGAAGCTTATGCTATGAAAAATATTAACAGGGGATAGTGCAAAAGTGGGTGGTAAACAGTGAAAAGTGCATTATCGTGTAATTAATGAATGCATATGTTCTATTTGCCGTAGTGAGCCGAATGGGCCTGTATTTTCTAACTTGACCGGATAGATGAGGGGCTGGAGAGCGAACAAAAATGACATGACAAAGCAGGCTGAAGCATTGAGTGCTGCAGAGAAAGTGTAATGGTTCAAGGCTAACCAGCTCAAAGAACATTGTTCGCCTGCCAAAAGATGAGCCTGGCCGTGGGATCCAAGACTACTTCCGCAGACGAAGCAGAGAAATACATGTGAATTAATGTGAAAGTGTCCAATATTGAATTAAACGAACGAGTCAATCATGATGTAATGGGAGAGGATATAGAACAATGAATGTACTGAAATTATGAATGGGAACCTGGTGGTGTGATACACCACCTCTTAACCTGACCAATAGAAAGTCGAATCCAGTGAATTGTTTCAACTAATGTGGGTTGGACATGTAGGTTTTAGGGTATAACTGGGGTCCCTTTGGGGGTGTGGTTAGGCGTAGCTCTGATCGAGTGCAGAGGAGAGAGGGGTGATGCGTCGCTGTCTGTCGGTTTGCAAAGAGGCCTAGCTGTTCCTGTCCCTGTCCTGTCCAGCTCCTGAAGTCTTTGTCTCCTGACTCTATTTCAGGAGACCCCCACTACTCCCTTGGCCAGGGGGGTGGTATTTCACAGATCCTTTGGGTTTGTATTATCTTTCTGACTCGTACTTTGCATAATTTACTTGCAAATGTATTTTTGTCTCTGAAACTTATGTCTCTTCATCTATCTACTTCGTCATATGTTTATTTGTTTCGCATTATTTGCTGAAACTTATGTCTCTTTATCTATCCACTCTGTCATATGTATATTTGTTTCGCATTATTTGCTGAAATGTATGTCTCTTTATCTATCCACTCCGTCATATGTATATTGTTTCACATTATTTTGCTGAAACTTATGTCTCTTCATCTATCCACTCCTTCATGGGCATATCGTTATTAATGATGAGTATGACACTGTTTGCATTGTTGATTGATTTTCTTTCCTTTATGTGAGATTCTTTGTTTGCATTGTAACCTGTATGCAATGAGCATTGATCATTTACATTTATTTGAGATAAACTTTATTAATCTTATCAAGAGTCTGTGATCATTTAACTGATTAGATAGTTAGTTAGTTCTATTATTACCATCAACTACTCAACTAATTGGTCCGTCGACCGAGAGGAAAGAGAGTTGATATACAGGTATAGTTATGTATTTAGAAATGATAAACATGAATCTGTGAAGGAAATCATTTTCCACGTCATTAAAACTTGACCCCCAGTGCAACAGGGATTTATGAGTTGGGTGAATGTGTATGGGTCATTTGTATGAAAAATATTGATGAGTATCGATCCCTGATAAAGGGTAGCGCTGGATCAGTTTTCTGGTAGCAGAGGACGGTTTAATTATTGATTAGTTTGGTAATAATTATTGATTATTGATTATATGTTCTTAACATGGAAAGTTAGTGTCCTGTTCTATGTTGTCTAGAAGTACAGGTACGGAGTTAACTGAGGAATCCCAGGAATGGAAATTTAGCCTGAAGTAGGCAGAAGAAGAGTGTGGATAAAGAAATCACACTGCAGAAGTACTTTGTCTGTTGTTATAATACTGTACGGCCGAAGGCTGTAGGTGTTATATTTAGGGAAAATTTTGTATGAGAGTAGAGTGTCTGAAATAGCAAAGGGTCCACTTCCGAAACTCTGGCCTTATCCCCAGAGGAGCACCAAGACCTCTTTTACACCAAAAAGTCCTCTTGCGAAACTTTGGCCTTATCCCTAGAGGAGTACCAAGTCCACCTGTAGCTTGTTTGGGTGTAAAGTAACGCTGGTCGTTGTTATACTTGAAGTAAAAGAATTTCTTGTTTTGAAGTGAAAAACTATCTCTTATTTAGAGGAACAGACAAGGTAGCATTGTTTTGTGTTATTACTAACAAGAATTTTGATAAAGAGAACTTAGAAATATATTGCCGTATTATTTTGTAAAGGGAGGGTCAGTACAAGGAGTAATACTGACATCACAAAAAGGTCGCGCTGGCATTGGTCAGGCAGCGAACGTGAAGTAAGCTCTGATTGGCCGGTTGGTGTGAGCTGCGCTGGTATTGGTTGTAATAGCAGATACGTAGAGAGCCGTGATTGGACGGTTGGTGTGAGTTGCGCTGATATTGGACGAGAACTAACAAATAGAATAGGCAAAATACAGAGAGGTTTTCCTTGTGTGTTTTGCTGAGGTACATTAGCATAAAGAGTCAGAAAAATGAAGTTGCTAAAGAAAATAAAGAATTTCTTTAAAAAGGATAAACCAATAGTGACTAGAGAGGGAATTCTTATTCCACCTCTGGGAACGCCTGCTTCCTATATGATGTTGGAGTGAGGATACCATACGTGTACTTGGTTAGAGAATTGGGTGGAATACACAAAGGATGATGGTGTTATAGCTTTTCTACAGCATGGTTCGTTTAATATAAGGATTTTGCAGAATTTGAGAAATCGAATGAATTCACTAGAGCCAAAAGCCAGACCTACCCAGTATGAAGCACTAGAGGAATGGGAAGTAGAAGCATTTGAAAGAGAAAAATATTGAGGTGGTAGGAGATACAGAAATTTAATGACTAGATATCCTTTTGAGAGAAGAGAAGATATGATGAAAGGGTGGAGGAGAGCTGTGGTAACTGAAGGTTTGTACCCAGTTTTAGTTGCTGTAGATCAGACAGGAGGAAAATGTCAAGAGAAAAAGAAAAATATAGAAACTTCAAGTTTAAGACAGGACCCGAACGAATCTGATGATGAGTTGTTAGAAGACATTATGACCAAAAGACCTCCGCCATATCAAGGAAATTCAGTTGAGGTGACTCCGAGTGCACCACTAATGGGAACTCCATTAACTCCACAGATTACGGACATAGCTAGAGTAGTGCGAGAAAAAGAATTGGACATATTAAATAAGACAAGAGTAGAGCATATCCAGAAAATAAATCAGTTAAGTCTAAATGCGGAAGCGTTGACGGTACCGGTAACAATTGGTCCTGTAGTTCCGTTGTATGGAAAAAAACAGAATATATCAAAAGTACATACATTGACAGTTCCAAGGAGTAGCGACAGGAGTGGAATGGTGACAGTAGCAAATGAGGATGGACAGGCTGACACAAATACTACATTGTTAGATCTTCCGGTTTGTGAGATAACAGAAACCCCTAGAAGAAGTATACAAATAGATCCAAGGAGAATAGGGACAAGCGACATTCCAATGGCAGAGAGTTCAGCAGGTCCTTCACCAGAAGAATTAAATGATTGGATAAAGGGAATGGAAAAGAAAAAACCTCAACCACAGAGTATAAATGTGAGCCAATTGAAAGTAGATTTGGAAGAGATGATTATTGGTACAATAAGTCCAGACAGACTAGGGACTTACCGAGATGAAGAGCTGTTCTTTTTGTGTAAAAGTATTACATGGAGAGCGAGGAATCTTCATGAGAAAATAGCAGAGGCTGCTATTGAATATGGAATAGATATAGAGAAGTCAAAGGTGCTGCAGAAATCGTACAGATTGGCCTTTACCGAAAAAGATTTGGAGAGTTTGAATGCGTCTGGAAAAAGATTACAGATAAAAGAATTGATGAATATTCTGAAAAAATGGGGAGATGTGGAACGGTGGAAATGTAGATGGACGAAAAAGAAAGAAGAGGCAGTTGGTAAAGGGGCATCGATGTTCCCGTTAAGAGAGACAGAACAAGTTGAAAGGGCGTGTCCAATGAGAGAAGTTCCAGGTGGTGGATATGTGCACGTCCCTTGGACAAGGCAGGATATATTGTCTTTTATGAATGATTTTCCCAGGTTAAGGGGGAAACCAGTTGAGTGGTACAAACAAGTAGAGAGGTTTGTGAAAGTTTCAAAGGTTTTGTTAAAAGATTTAGATGGTTTGTTTGAGATTGTCGTACCAGCTGACTTGTGGACAGAATGTAAAATTACTGTTGATTGGCCAAAAGAAGAATATCCTAAAGATCCTAAAACAGGTGCACCATCTGAGGAGGTGATGAAAAAGTATAATTAGGTGATCACCTTTTGAAAGGAAAAATTTCCCTAAGGAAACAGATTGGGTTAAGATAGACAGAACAACTCAAGAACCAAAGGAGTCAGTAAATGCCTATTATGAAAGGTTGTTGCAGGTGTTTAAACAGTACAGCAGGTTTGAGAACATTGGAGACAAAGATATGGGACATTTTGTGTATCGTTTTGTGTTTGGATTGAAACCGGAAATTAGTAATATGATTCAGCAGCATTTGATTTGTTGGCAGAGCAAAACAATTGACAAAATTTTGAGGTGTGCGAAATATTGTAGTGATGACATTGAATCAAGACATAAAAAGTTAAAGGAGAAAATGATGTGGGCACAAGTAAAGGTAGCCGAGCAGCAAGAAGTAAGCAACAGTTCTCAAACAGGTAATCAAATGAGTGGTCAGAATCAAAATGGACAGGTATCCAGTGGAGGTAGAGGTAGAGGTAAAATGAGCAAAGAAGAGGCTAAGAAAAAGTTTCTTTGTCATGCGTGCGGAAAGTATGGACATTGGAAGAATGAGTGTAGATCCGCTCAAAAGAATAATGGGGTAAATCAAAATTTAAATCCACAGATGCAGAATGAGGTGGGTGTGAATCAACAGCAGCAGCGGGTAGTTGCTCCACAGTTACAGGTGCCACAAGCTCCCATGCCAAATAATGTGAATGCTCAAGTGCAGAGGTACAGTGCGAACACTGGATTTCACGGAGGTGATCAAGTTGGTAAGAATCAAAATGTGCAAATGGTTCCGCAATACTGGCTGCAGTGCAATGAGAGTGATTCAGACTCATCTCAATGACGGTGCCTGAGGGGGAGGAAGAGTGCGTACTTGGCGCATCCTTAGCGGTCGATCAGTCAGGTCCATTTGTTGACGGAAAGGTGGAAGGTAATAATATTACATTCCTAGTGGACACTGGTGCTACCCGTTCTACTGTGAGAGCAGCAAAAATTCTGAACCCACCTCTCTCGGGAGAAACTATCCAAGTTGTAGGAGTCTCAAATAAGCAAATTAGAACACCAGTCACAAATCCAATAGAAGTTCATATTGGGAGTTTCAGAGACATGCATAGTTTCGTGGTATGTGACTCGAGTCCAGTAAATCTCTTGGGAAGAGATTTATTGTGCAAAATGAATTGTATCATCTATTGTACAACAGATGGTATTGCGTTTCAGACACCTGATGAGGATGTCGAATTCAAGATGATGTTAGCGAAGCAAGGGACAGAATTTGGATGAGTTGTTTTCACTTCTCACAGAAGAGAGTTTGCCCGAAGAATTAAAAAGTACAGTGAGGATGGACGTATGGGATTTTACAGGAAAGGAGATTGGCCTAATGACAAATGTAGATCCGATTCAGATTACAGTGAAAGAGGGTACCATATATCCAAATACTCCTCAGTACAAAATGAGTCTGGTAGTAATTGCAGGAGTCACTCCTATGATTGACCAAATGATTGAACAGGGAATTCTGAAAGAAATAATGAGTAGTCCTTATAATTCGCCTATTATAGGAATTAAAAAGCCCAGTGGAAAATATAGAATAGTGCAGGATTTAAGAAAAAGCAATAAAATCGAAGTACCCTGTTGTCCAGTAGTACCAAATCCAGCAGTAATCCTTTACCAAATCCCATGTGATTCTGAATGGTACACAGTGATTGATTTGTGCCAAGCATTTTTCTTGATTCCTTTACATCTGGAAAGACAGTATTTATTTGCATTCCGGTTCGGTGACCGTGTTTTGCCATGGTGCCGAGTTCCTCAAGGGTACACAGAGAGTCCCTCAATTTTTAATCAGATTCTGAAGAGATGTTTGGAGACTTTAATCATGCCAGGAAATCCAGTTTTGGTTCAATATATTGGTGACCTACTAGTGGCATCAAAGACACGAGAGGCATGTGTGACAGATACCATTGCCTTACTGAACCATTTGGCAGAAGAAGGACACAAAGTGTCACTAGCAAAATCACAATTATGTAAACAGGAAGTCCAGTACCTAGGACACAAAATAGAAAAAGGAGTCAGAAAGGTGACACCAGAAAGAATTAGAGTAATTAAACAAATGAGTCCACCAAAAACTCTTTGGGAATGGTTGGAGACTGCAGGCAGTGGATCAGTGGTTTCTCACTGATTGCAAAACCTTTACAGAGATTGACACGAAAAGATGTGAAAGATCCGATTGTGTTGGATGATGAAAGTTTTGTAGCTTTTACTAAACTGAGAAATAGTCTTTGTTGAGCACCTGCATTGGGAATGCCTGATTATGCAAAGGATTTTGCATTGTACTGTTGTGAAAGAGATGGGTGTACACTTTCAGTTTTAACTCAAAAACATGGAATGGCACGACGTCCAGTAGCATATTTTTCTACTCTTTGGATTCAGTGGCCGCAGCATTACCAGGCCGTTTAAAAGCAGTAGCTGCCACTTGTGTGAGTCTGGAACAGAGTGAAGCAATTGTGATGGGACATCCAGTTAAGGTGTATGTGCCACATTCAGTTGAGATCCTTTTGACGCGCACAAGGACTCAGTATATGACCTCTAGTTGGCTGACTAAGTATGAAAGAGTGATCTTGGGTGCTGAAAATGTGACTGTGGTAAGGTGCACAACCGTAAATCCGGCAACCCTGTTGCCGAATTCATATTGTGAGGAAGTGAGAGAGGAGGCGGATCATGATTGTTTGGATGTGACAGAGTTGTGCACAAAACCCAGGCCCGATATTGAGGACCTCCCATTAGAAGAATCCAACTGTGAGATGTTTGTTGATGGATCATGTTTAAGAAATGAGAAAGGAAAATTGTGTTCTGCCTATGCTTTTTGCACCATAGCGGGAGTTCTAGAAGCATCCTGTATAAAGGGGGTAAACTCTGCCCAAATTGCTGAATTGATAGCTCTGATTAGAGCGTGCAAAATTGCCAAAAGCCTGAGGGTAACCATATGGTTTCGGGGTTGTCCACGACTTCGGTCAGCTATGGATGCAAAGGGGATTTCTGACTTCTTCAGGTTCCCCTATAAGGAACAGCAAAACCGTAAAAGATTTATTGGATGCTTTACAATTGCCCAAAAGGATTGCAGTGGTCAAATGTTCCGCACATAAGTCAGGAGATGACTATGTGACGAAGGGCAACAAATACGCAGACCAAGTAGCGCGTTTCTGTGCACGAAATTTAATTGCCCTAAACAGAGGGATAGAAAAAGAAAATACCAATTGCCATCTTATGTTCTCTTCTTCATTTGAAACTTGGGATGAAATTAGACAGCTACAGGAAGAAGCAAGTGAAGAGGAAAAGGGAATTTGGATAAATTCAGGCTGCAGAAAGAGAGCAGAGGACGAAGTGTGGGTCTATATAGACGAAAGACCAGTCATGCCAGATAGTTTACTATCCCAAATGGCAAGAGTATACCATGGAATTGCACACGTTGGAAGAGATGCAATGATCAGGCTCTTCAAGCAATCATGGTATAACCCAAAGTTCAGGGTCATTGCAGAGAGTCTCTGCCAGAGGTGCGTCACCTGTCAGCAGCAAAATCCAGGCAGAAAGACAGTTTTTAGATGGGGACGAATTGGAAAGGCAGCAGGACCATTCACCCGACTACAGTTGGATTTTATTGAGCTCCCCCCGTGCAATGGGCTGAAATATGTGTTGGTTGTCGTCTGCTTGTTTTCTCGCTGGGTGGAAGCCTATCCAACGAGAAGGAATGACAGTTTAACAGTCGCCAAGCAAATTCTAAGAGAGCTAATACCTAGATTCGGATTTCCAGTCACTTTAGAAACAGATAGAGGAACTCATTTTAACAATGAGATCATTCGGATGATTTGTGCAGCATTACAAATTGAACAGAAGCTGCATTGTGCCTATCGACCCGAAGCATCTGGAGTGGTTGAGCAGATAAACGGCACAATAAAATCTAGGTTAGGAAAGGTGTGTGCATCCACAACACTGAGATGGCCTGACGCTTTACCCCTTGTATTAATGAGTCTTAGAAGCATTCATGACAAAAAGACGGGTTTGAGTCCTCACGAGATCCTAATGGGAAGAGCAATGAGACAAGCATTTATACCAGTGAATAAACTGATGAATATATCTGATGATCTAGTGCTTGACTATTGCCGAGGATTGGCTGGTCTGGTGCGTTCTGTGTCTCACCAGGTTGGAGAAAATGCCACTACAACACAGCCGAATCAAGCTCAAGATTTGAGTCCTGGAGAGTGGGTTCTCGTGAAGAAACACGTGAGGAAATCGTGTTTAGAACCCAGGTGGAATAGGCCTTACCAAGTAATTCTGGTGACGACAACAGCAGTGAAGTGTGGTGGTTTGCCAAATTGGATCCATGCGAGCCATACCAGACGAGTCCCAAGTCCACTTGAAAGACAAGAAGAGCAGCAACTGGTAAATCTAAGCCAAAGACCAGAGGCTGAAGTGTGTGAAGCTAAAGAATCTAAAGTGACAGATTCTGAAGAACAAACAGATGACGAACAGCTAAGCACAAGTCAAGTAGAGTGGGTGACAGATACTTGGTCTCATGAGACTGCTGTAGAACCAGAAGAAAGGGAAGTTACTGGAAGTCAAGAAGAAGAACAGATAGAAGAAAGGCCAAATAAAAGACCTTGTGAACCAGATGAAGAAGGTGAAAAAGTAGTTCAAACTAAAAGACCAAGAAAAGGTGACAGTTGGCCAAATGGAGTGAAAAGACTGAAATACACTCTTGCGAGGAGAAAGTCAAGAAGAAAACCAGAGCAAATTAATGAGGTCTCAAGTCAAGCAGAACAAGAAGAGTCAGGAGAAGAATCAGTACGAAAAACAAGGAGAGTAAGAATTCCAACAAAGAAATACACAGCACCGGAATGGACGTACGTGATCTTGGAAGAAATTGAAAGCTCAGATCCAAGTGAAGAAAAAGACCTTACTGACACTGAGGAAGTCGATGAAAGCAAATTGAAACCACCTTAAAAGAACTGTGAATGATTAAGGTGAAACCTTGCCAGACGAAATGAATAGAAAGACTCAAAAGACTTAGAAAAGAGAAATAAAAGAAAGGGGTAAAGAAGAAAAGCCTTGAAGTGTAGGATTACACTATTTTTTCAGAAATGTTTAGTAAGTCTAGAGTTTTTATAGATTTATATATTTTTTATATTTTTAGTAGAATACAAAAATGGCCGAAGCAAAAGTGACTGAACATCCAAAATCTAGCCTAAAACGTAGATGTATTAAAGCTTGCTTATGTAGTGTCTTTTTACTGACATTTATGTGGATATTATTAACAGTCATTGTACCTATTCTAATGGTAACTATTAATGGAAACAATACTAATAATGTAATAAGTGAAAGAGCGAGTGATGTTACTAAAGAAACCCCTACTAACTTAGAACAGATAGATGGAAGTTTTTCCATCAGGATAAATCAATTAGTGATTTCTCGTTAAATGTTTTTACTAAATTGTTGTATGAGTACGTTACTACAATGAATGTGAGTGATTGTTATGTGTGCATGCAATTACCTTCATCTGTCTCAGAGGGGGTGACCTACCATCACCTACCTTTAACATATGGTGTGTCTTGCAGTGTTCTATCCAGCCTATTCTACGTGACGGGGAAGCTGGAGTATCATTATTTCAATATAGATTTAGTATTTTCAGAAATACCTATTATAAAGGAACTAAACAAGGTTTTAAGTAGTAAAAATGCACGTTATATGGGAGAATTCTTCCATATTACTAAGACACAAGATATAGGATATGCTTACAAAAACAATCTAACATGTAGTTTGCGGCTTGAAGAAAAAGTGTTCATAGATATGGTAGAATATAGAGGAGAAAGTTTCCAAAGAAAAGCTGCTGAATAGAAGTCACAGCTACCACCATGGGCATTTAGAGAAGGAAACTATGAGAAAGGCAAGACATACGCTGCAATGTCCCTGGACTGGTATCAAAAGGGAAAAATATGTTTGCTTAGACAGAAAACTAACTATAATAATTATTTCATTGGTTCTAGCGAATGTGAACATACTTTCCAAATTACTGGAGGTTGGGGATTGAAGGGTGGAACTGATCCTGTTTTTCCAGGAGTTTATTATGTGTGTGTAAGAAAGCCTATTACAGGTTGCCTGCACATTGGTATGGTAGTTGTTACTTTGCAATTGTTTTCCCAAAGATCTACCATGTAGATAAAAGCAATAATAGAATCAATGAAATGAAACAAGGACTAACACATGATAGAGCGCTTACAGCACTCTAAATTGTAGAGGTGCACTATACTCCTGATATAAACGAACTCATATGTATTCTTGTCGTGTGCAGTGTTTTATGATTATTAAGATGCATTTATTCACGTCATGTTAGTATTAAAATGAAGTGAGCACGTTTAAGTAGGATTTGCGTGTATTAGAAAACTTAATTCCTGTATGTGTAATGTGCAGGCCGAAATTATACTCATATAATGTAACCATGTTTAGTTTAAGTTACCCGATTTGTAGGCCCAAATTGTAGGGTGTTTTGAGTTTCGTTTCTCCTTGGTTGCTCAAGAATTAATTAAATAAATTCTGTTGTGCTCGAAGACAGTGTGTTCTCATCCTACTGCAGGTGCAGGAATTCGACCTCGTTATTCTTAGATTTAAGGAGATACCCGGAATGTCTTTGAAGAAGACTGGAAGGCGAGAGGGGAGGACCTGCTTTTCGTGCCTGGCCTATCTGGGAACCAAGGCCACTGGAAGAAGAGTCGACTTAATTAAAGCTTCTGTGGAAACTTACTGAACATGACGTATTGTGGGTAGAATATTGTCTTTTTGTATGATGCGCAGGGACAGATTCGGAGAGACTTCTGCCAGTTTTCGGAGGAGAAGGAGCATCTTAGAGCGAGCTCCATAGCTTTAAGCTATCAGACCCATTTGACGTGGGTACTTCTTAGGAAGTCAACACGTGCTGACACCTTTGGGATATGATACTAGGGAGATAGGTAGGATCCTCATTGAGAGCAGAGTAGGGAAAGCTTTTGCTCCTTCTTAAATGAAAAGAGAATTGGACTCTGCTTCTATTCTTTGCTGTATTTTGATTTTGGAGTTCATCATATTATGCCTTCTGTGCCGAATGACTTATATTCGTAAAATCGGCTCTGTATTGATCTTTCTGTACCTATATACTCGGATATTGAGGTGTGTTTATATTCAGTTATTTTTGGCTTTATAATAAATCCACCAAACTGAACTTCGGAGTCTGTGGTCTATTATAACATGACTAAATCGAAAGTATAATCTTGAATTGTTATCCTCCCTTCTACCACTTTTAGCAGGCAAATAAAAGACCATCTGCATTAAATCTAGTAGGGAAAAGTAGGAGTAAAGGTTGGCGTAATCAAATGGTAGCAGAGGATGGTTTGCCTCTAAGAGTGAGGGGAGAACGAGAGTAGGAGTAGGGTCGGAAGAACATTAAGGCCCTGGACACGGAGTAGACGACGGCGGACATTGATGGAAGTCGGCGGACGTTGACGGTGCGGCGGAAACAGTGGTGGCATGAGTATGGAATTGTGTGGTGTGTTAGATTGCGGTGATGAAATATTTGTGTGATGTCTTGCGAAGTTGGAATGCATGTTGAGTGATTGTGGGTTTATTGGTTTACTGGTCCGGACACATGCTGGTCAGGAAGTTTGGTTAACGGACTCAAGAGAAGTCCAAGATCCCGGGATAGTTTTGTATTTGTAATTGTCTGATCAGAATTGTGGGTGTCGTGAAGCGCTATCGACGATCCACTTGTGATAGGGAACTTTGTGTGAATGAATGGATACGTCGCGGTAGAAAGCCTCAGGTACCGGGGTGGACTATGGCGATTGAGTGACCGACGCAGGTCGGGGGTCACAGCGGATGAATGTTCTTGTAAGCGTGTTCTATCGATCTTTTAGCGGACAGACAATTATTTGTTTTATGTAACTGGAAGTTATTGTGATTGTGTTAGGAGCAGTTACTTGGTTTAATAGCTTTTGATATACAGTTACTTGTGGTATGAACGTGTGAGTGAGTGAAATTGTAAAGGCGGGTGCGCCGCTGTAAAGAGCGAGTAGTGACGTCAGTGTGCGCCACGCCGGGATTGGTTGGTTGGTGTAACGCCGCGCTGGGATTGGTGGAAGTTCGTTCGAAGCTGAGTATTGAATTTGGAGGGCAAACAATCGATTTTCATGATGAGATGTTTTAAGGTGCTGCGGGATTTGTGTAGAGGCGACACAGGAGTGGTGACACGGGTAGGAGAAGAAGCTCCGCCTGAGGATACACCGGCGCATTATATGGCAACAAATGTAGGACTCCATACTATAGTCTGGCTTCAAAATTGGCATAAAATTACATAAAAGAAGGAGAATTGGCTTTTCCTCGTTATGGGTCATTTCGTATGGAGGTGCTGTATCAGCTAAGAGGAGTGATGTCTGCTCTGAAACCTCCACCTAGACCAACCCAATTTGAGGCATTGGATGCTTGGATGAGAGCAGCAATGGCAAAGAGAAGGGAAGCTTCTCAGGGAAGAATGAAAAAAGCAATGAAGGCATATCAGGATGCCAGGTGGGATGCACAGCTGAAAAGATGGAGAGTAGACACCATAGAGGGAGAACGATTGTATACCTTTCGGCTGCTAGAAGGTGGGTCTGGAGGAAAGAGTAAGACGGAAGAGGACAGTGACACAGATGACAGTTTTCTTGATAGATTGCTAGCAGAACGTCCTCCACCTTATGACTCTAGGCCAGAGCCTGAGCAGACGCAGCAAACTGAGGACATTCTAAGAGTGGGACGAAGAGGTGCAGAGGAGCAGACTACAGAAGTAAGAGGGAGGATTTCAGTGGGAAAGAAAATTCCAGGAGGGTCTGGAGGGATAGGGTACGCAACTTCGGAGTCAGGAGAGACTGCCTGTAACATGCGGCTACCAGAAGTTCTTTCGGTACCAGTTACTATTGGACCAGTGGTTTCAATATATAACCCTAGAGAGAGAACAAAGGAAAGTCAACAACAAACAGAACAATGTGAAGAGACTATCTCTGGAGGGAGTCTTACAATGAGTGGGACAGGTATGGCTCAGGTACCAGTGGAATCCAGTACTCCACTGCCTGCTACAGCTGATGCATCAAGAATGGACAGTGGGTCAGAATGAAGGCGGACAGGAGCTTTGGCAAATTCTAGGTCAGACATCAGAATGTGGGTTCCACCGGTGAGGGAGTCACAGATATTGAGTGACGAATTGGGGTTGAGACAAGAAGCACCTAGGGTACTGTTAGGGCCACAGTATGTGTGTGAGGGTAACCACTGGAGAAGTCAAAGTTATGAAAGAGAAAGTCGCCCAGTTGTGAGAATTGAGGAGAGTGGGGACCTAAGGAGAACACAAAGTTGTGAGAGGGAGGAATCGGGAAGTGAAAGAGGTCAGAAGGTTTTACAGGTTGCAATGAAGGCACCATTGTTAGATGTGGTAAGATTAAAATCAGAAATAGATGAAGTGATAGAAGGGAATCTGCCATGGAAAAGGATTGACACATATGATTCAAGCGAATTGCTATTTGTAGCTAAAGACGTTACCAGAAAGGCAAAGCGAGCTCATGATGCATTGCCATAGCTGGCACGAAGGTATGAGGTAGATCTAACAAAGACTAAAATGATGCAGGGAACTTTCAGATTGCATTATACGGATAAGGAATTGGAAGAGAAGCGAATGACAGGATTAAAGGCACAAATTAGAGAATTGGTGATAGGGGTGCGAGCGTGGAGAGCATTAGACAGATGGGAAGAGAGGTGGGCCAAAAAGAAAAGTGCCAAGAAAGGGATAGGAGAGACTCCGCCTCCGGGTGGAGGGACAGGGTCAGCAGGACATTACCCTCTGAGAGAAGTACAAAATGGGGGGTACGTTCATGTGCCATGAAGCAGGGGTGATTTGGCAGCATCATTAATGATTTTCCTCGGCTGAGGGAAAAACCTGCTGACTGGTATAAGCAAATAGACCGGTTTGTCAAGATTTCGAAGGTGCTTTGGATTGATTTGAATACCTTGTTTGATATAGTGGTTCCAGGGGATTTATGGACGGCATGTAAAGTTGCCATTGATTGGCCCGCTGTAGAACCAGCCAGAGACCCGGTGAATCATGGTCCTTCTCCCGAAGTAATGAAGAAATATGAGCAAGTGATTACATGGTTACAATCCAAGGTAGCTCCGCAAACGGTTGATTGGCTTAAAATCGATCGTACTACTCAAGATTCTAAGGAGTCGGTACATGACTATTATGAGAGACTTTTAGTAGCTTTTAAACAGCATAGTGGATTGGATACAATTGAGCAGAAAGATATGGGACAGTTTGTCTCAAAGTTTGTGCTAGGACTAAGATCTGATATTAGCTTGATGATACAGACACATTTGATATGTTGGCAGAATAAGACGGTGGACGAAATCATGCGTTATGCAAAATACTGTAGTGATCAGGTGGAATCGGCACAAAAGAAATTGAAAGACAAGTTGATGTTGGTGCAGTTGAGGAATGCCGAAAGGCCTGATCAGATGCAAGGGGTGGAGGAGCGATGGGTCGAGGTAGAGGAAGTGGTAGAGGAATGGGTCAACAGATGGTAACCCAACCTGGACAGGGAAGAGTCAGGGGAATGGATGCAGGTACAGGAGGTGATTGGGTGGCAAACCAAAAGAAGGTCACTGCTTGTCATTATTGTCACAGATTCGGGCATTGGAAGCGCGAGTGTCGATTGAATCCAGCAAATCAATTGCAGAATGAGGGAGAGGGACAGATGTCAGAGACTTTGAATACTGTACCTAGACCTAGGTCTATGTATGGGGCAGGATATGAGCCGCAAATGCAGATTCCTCAGCCTCCAAGAATACTTACTCATAATCAGGTGTATCATCAGATGCCCTATTTTGAAATACAAGACAGATTTGACCAACCACAAGATCTTCATGAGTGTCAGAGGGGGGGTGCAGGAAGAATGCCCTTTGGATGAGATCCTGGAAGTGGATCAGAGTGGACCATTTGTAGATGCAGAGGTGAACGGGTATCCTGTTGCCTTCTTGTTAGATACTGGAGCTGCGCGCTCCACAGTAAGAACAGAAGTGGTTCCAAATTTGTCCCTTTCGGGACAATCGATTCAAGTGGTGGGAGTTACCAATCAGAAAATGACTAACCCATTGACAAATGAGTTGCCTGTGAGGATAGGACCGTTCTGAGACAAACATCAATTTGTAGTTTGCAATTCAAGCCCAGTATGTCTATTGGGACGAGACCTTTTGTGTAAACTAAATTGCACCATATCTTGCACTCCAAGGGGTGTGGAGTTGCAGACCTGTGATGATGATGCTGATTTTAAAATGGCTAATATGAGCCTGTGTACGGAAATGTTCGTGGTTCTTACGATAGAGGAGTTGCCACATGATTTGAGAGATTCGGTTTCTCCAAAAGTGTGGGATTTCACGGGTGAGGAGATAGGATTGATTCGAGGAGTTGAACCTGTTATGATCCAGGTCAAACCAAATGCAGAATTTCCACGAACTCCGCCGTATAAATTAACTCCAGAAACTGTGGCTGGAATAAGACCTGTAATTGAGTCTATGATTGCACAAGGCATTCTCAAAGAAATACGAGGAAGTCCCTGCAACTCACCTATTATGGGACTGCAGAAGCCTAGCGGCAAGTACTGAATAGTACAGGATTTGCGCAGAGTTAAAGAAATTGTGATTCCATGTTGTCCTGTGGTACCGAATCCAGCTGTTATTCTGTTCCAAATACCATGTGAAGCAGAATGGTTTACAGTTATAGATTAATGTAAGGCATTTTTCTCCATACCATTGCATGAGGACAGCCAATTTTTATTTGCATTTAGGATGGACGATCGTGTGTTAACATGGTGTAGAATCCCTCAAGGGTATACAGAAAGCCCCTCTATTTTTAGTCAGAGACTGAAGAAGAATCTTGAAGGGCTGATGATGCCCCAGAACTCAGTCCTAGTTCAGTATATAGATGACCTTTTGGTCGCTTCAGAGACTGAGGATGCTTGCAGAATTGATACTGTGGCTTTGCTGAATCATTTGGCAGAGAATGGACACAAAGTGTCCCCGAACAAACTCCAGTATTGTCTGAATGAAGTTCAGTATCTAGGTCACCGGATCGAGAAGGGGAAACGAAGGGTGTCACCAGATCGCATAGAGACGATTCTGCAAATGGGAACTCCGAAAACACAAAAAGAAGTCTGCATGTTTTTGGGAATGGTCGGCTATTGTCAACAGTGGATCCCAAATTTTTCCTTGCAAGCAAAGCCACTGTTGAGATTGACTCGAAAGGACATTAGCGATCCGGTACCATGGGATGATGACTGCCTGAGAGCCTTCCTCGAGCTGAAAGAGAGCCTATGTCGCGCTCCAGCTTTGGGAATGCCGGATTATAATAAAGCGTTTTAGCTCTTCTGCTGAGGAAGGGAAGGATGAGCGTTAGCGGTCCTTGTACAGACACATGGAGATGCTCGCAGACCAGTGGCTTACTTTTCAGCTACATTAGATCCAGTAGCTTCTGCGTTGCCCGGATGTCTCAAATCCGTTGCTGCAACAGGTGTCAGCATTGAGAGATGTGAAGGCATACTGATGGGTCATCCGCTTATTGTTTATGTGCCTCATTCAGTAGAGCTGTTAATGACAAGAACTAAGACACAGTATTTAACGAATAACAGACTTACAATCAATCAATCAATCACAAGATTTGTAAAGCGCACTACTTACCCGCGAGGGTCTCAAGGCGCTGAGGGAGAGGAGGGGGGGTGTTGCCGCTACTGGTCGAATAGCCAGGTCTTGAGTCGTCTCCTGAAGGTCAGCAGGTCTTGGGTCTGTCGTAGGTTGAGGGGAAGGGTGTTCCAGATCTTGGCGGCGCGGTGAGAGAAGGATCTGCCTCCGGTGGTGGGTCTCCGGATGCGCGGGACGGTGGCCAGGGAGAGGTCGGCGGAGCGGAGCTGACGGTTGGGAACGTAGAAGGAGAGTCTACTGTTGAGGTAGGCTGGGCCGGTTTTGTGGAGTGCCTTGTGTGCGTGGATCAGGAGTTTGAAGGAGATTCTCTTGTCGACGGGGAGCCAGTGCAGGTTTTTCAGGTGGGGGGTGATGTGGCTGTGGCGTGGAATGTCGAGGATCAGGCGTGCAGAGGCGTTTTGGATTCTTTGCAGTCGTTTGATGAGCTTGGTCGGGGCTCCTGCGTAGAGGGCGTTTCCGTAGTCGAGTCTGCTGCTGACGTGGGCCTGGGTGACTGCTCTTCTCGTGTCTGTCGGGATCCACCTGTAGATCTTGCGGAGCATGCGGAGGGTGTTGAAGCAGGAGGAGGAGACTGCGTTGACTTGCTTGGTCATGGTGAGCGTTGAGTCAAGGATGACTCCCAGGCTGCGTGCGTGGTCGGTTGGTGTCGGGGGTGCCCCTAGTGACGAGGGCCACCAGGAGTCGTCCCAGGCTGACAAAGTATGAGCAGGTTATATTGGCTTCTGAAAATGTCACTCTGAGACGTTGTACCATCTTGAATCCTGCTACATTGTTACCTTTTCCGCAAGAGGAGGAAGAGGATTGTGAAGAGCATGACTGCCTGGATGTTACTGAGCTATCTACCAAACCCAGACCTGACATTGTTGATGAACCTCTGTCTGAAACTGATTTGATTCTTTTTGTTGATGGTTCATGCTTAAGAGACAATGAAGGGTGTTTGAGAGCAGCGTTTGCTGCATGCACCATCTTGGGGGTGGTGGAAGCTGCCTGTCTGAAAGGAGTATACTCTGCTCAGGTAGCCGAAATTATTGCTTTGACACGTGCCTGTATCATTTCAAATGGAGTCCGAGTGACTATATATACGGACAGCCAATATGGGTTTGGAGTGGTTCATGACTAAGGCCAGTTATGGTCACAGAGGGGATTTTTAACGTCCTCAGGATCCCCAATCCGTAATGGAGAATTTGTGCGCCAATTGTTGGAAGCTTTGCAGAAACCCAAAGAGATAGCTGTAGTAAAATGTGCAGCCCATGGAAGGGGAGAGGACTTTGTTACAAAAGGAAATAACTATGCCAATGAAGTAGCGCGTTTTTGTGCTATACATGCTTGTGTTTTCAATGGAACATATGTAGGAGAGAGCACAGAAGAGACTGAGCTCAGCATGATGTTAGCTATAGCCGATACCTGGGATGAGGTCAAGCGACTGCAGGATGAAGTCCCAGAGGAGGAAGTTGCATCATGGGTTGGAGCAGGCTGCGAAAAGAAAGAGGATGGCATTTGGGAGTCGACAGATGAGAGAACAGTATTACCTAATTGTTTATTGAGCCCAATGGCAAGGCAGATTCACGGAGTAGTTAATCTTGGGAGAGATGCCATGGTGCGAGTGTTCAGGCAAACTTGGTTTAACCCACGATTTCGTGTGTATGCTGAAGCAGTGTGTCACAGGTGTGTTACATGTCAACAAATGAATGTTGAAAAGAGAACTGTGGTTGCAATGAGTCATATTGGAAGATCAGGAGGGCCTTTTAATAGGATACAGTTGGACTTTATCGAGATGCCTAGGTGCAATAGGCTGAGATATGTTTTGGTGGTAGTGTGTATCTTTTCACGTTGGGTTGAAGCCTATCCAACTAGACGATGTGACAGTCTCACAGTGGCAAAACTGTTGTTAAGGGAACTGATACCACGGTTTGGATTTCCGACCTCAGTGGAGACAGATAGAGGAACACACTTCCATAGTGAAATCATGAAATTGTTATGTACAGCTCTTAACATTGATCAAAAATTGCACTGTAGTTACAGGCCTGAGGCATCTGGCCTTGTGGAGCAGATAAATGGCACAATCAAAATGAGGGTGTCAAAGGTTTGTTCGTCAACTTCATTGAAGAGGCCAGATGCGCTACCATTGGTATTGATGAGTCTGCGTAGTACTCCTGATAGGAGGACAGGACTCTCTCCCCATGAGATATTGATGGGAAGAGCTATGCGCTTGCCTATGGTGCCAGCTACAGCACTGATAAACATCACAGATGATTTGGTTTTGGATTATTGTAGGGGACTGGCTGACGTGGTTAATTCTGTGTCCCATCAGGTCGAGGCTGCGACTGCATCTACCTCGAGAGACCTGCTGCATGATCTTAACCCTGGTGACTGGGTGCTTGTTCGAAAGCACGTGAGGAAGAGCTGCCTTGATGCTCGCTGGCGAGGACCATACCAGGTGATCTTGGTTACAAGTACAGCTGTGAAGTGTGGAGGATTACCAAACTGGATCCACGCTTCGCACACTCGCCGTGTTCCAGAACCTGAGGAGGCAACGATTCCTCTTGTTCCGAGGAGTACAACTGAAACTGACACAGAGAACGAAGGAACAAGTCAAGTCGTAAGAATTCCTGAAGGGGCTGAACAATCAACTGAGCAAGAAAGCCAAGATCAAGCTGCTCTAGAGTTGAGTTCAGATCATGAGATAGATGAGATTGCAGAAGTGAACTTTGAACCAGATCAAAGTGAACGGCCTGATGCAGAAGGATCAAATCAAGAGGAAGAAAGGAGACCAGGTGCAGAAGCAGAAAAGTGGCCAACAAGAAAAGAAAGGCTGAACATAAGGCTTGCATCTGAGAAAAATCTCGCTCCGATTCCTGAAATGTCTGAATCAGATCAAAGTGAAACGGAAGAGAGACCGGATGGTCTAAGACGATCCAGAAGAGAGAGGGTACCGTCTCAAAAGTACGCCTCTCCTGAGTGGACATACCTGGCTGCAAATGCAGAGACCGAAGAATTCCGGAAGGTTTGGGACTGGTACAGTAAGTTACGGAGGGGACACCCTGTCGATTGATATTCAGCTGTTGGTCCCTGGAGTTGAAGCCTTCGGAATCCTAACTTTGACAGTCCCCGATCCACCAAGGTTAGGTGGTTTGCCCTTTTTGATTCTTAACCACGTTGCTTTCCCCACATTTGGTCGACAGCCCACTGCACAGGAACTGGGAGAGATTCGTGCAGAAATTCTGCAGCTTGTTCTTACCATACTTGGATCTAATATCATTAATGATGAAGCTTGAACTTTGAAAGAAAAACTCATTAGGCTTTAGAAGGAAGATAACCTAGGCCCGAGTGGAAGAAGATTTAAATTAGGGACTTTCAATAGAAGAAGAACTGAGGGCTAGGGCTGACTACACCTCTACAATAGGCCATAGATACTGGACTGAATATTGCAATAATCGAATGGGAAAAGGAAAATAAAAAGACATCGTAAATAACAAAATAAGGCAAGAAGAGAAAAAAGAGACTTTGATTCATTTGCGCCTCGAAACCAAAGGTGGTTCAAAATGGAATCTGGAAATTCAAGACGCAAGCATAAGTGCATAATTGGTACCCTTATTGTTGTGGTGCTTATTGTCATAACTGTGGTGATTGTTACATCTTTGGTTGAGTCACACAATGCCGAAAGGAATGGGGAACAGACGACACTTACCCCACCTACTTCAGAGTTCGAAGAGGGTGCATCCGCAAAAGATAGAGAGATGATTAGGGAAACTAGTCGAATGTTACATGTAGATTTGTCAAAAGGTGATTTCAAGCTGAGTGCATATGCTCGTTTGTTGTATGAGTATGTTGATACAATGGAAGCGAAAGATTGCTATGTGTGTATGCAACTGCCAGCATCTGTAGAAGAAGGCATTCGATACCATCACTTACCTTTGACCTATGGCATTACATGCAGCGTGTTATTGAGTATGTTTTATAGCAAGGCACATTTTGAGTACTACTTCTCCAATTATGATGTGGTACTCTCAGAAGTCCCCGTTCTTAAATACATGAATAAATATGATTACTATAAGCAGGTAGAGAGGATGTCTACGTATTTTGTGCCTACTATTACCTTAGATACATCTTATGCCCATAGACACAATTTGACCTGCATGTTAACTGACATTGAAAAGAAGTTTGTGGACCAGATAGAAGATCGACATAGGCAGACCTTATTTAGACCAGATCCAAAACACAAAGTGATCCCATGGACACAGGAGGAATTAGATCATAAGGCAAAGGTGAGTTCTGGTCCAATAGCTTTAGACTTCCAGCAAAAAGGGAGACTGTGCATTAGACACCCGTCCACATATTATGACAAAATATTTGTGGGTGAGAGCGATTGTGAACACATTTTCTTGATTGAGGAATCCATTAGAAAGGCGTTGTTGGATAAATTGACCATAGTGCCAAACGTGTACTTTGTGTGCAGTAAAAATGCTTATGTGAAATTGCCCACAAATTGGTATGGAACATGTTATTTGGCTGTGGTATTTCCAAAGATCTTCCATGTGGATGATTTATGGCCTTTGGAAGGGAAGAGGAAAACGTGGTGCAAGTGCGGGAGAAATTATTGGGGATGTATTTGGAGCTATGATACCTAGTTTGGGTGTGATTTTGAATAATGTGAAGATTAGAAAGCTGGCAACTCTGGTAGATAAGCTCTATGTGAATACGGCCCAAATCCTATTACTTGTTGATGGGGAGATGGTTTCAATAAGGGCTATGGTTCTTCAAAAACGTCTTGCTTTAGATGTGCTATTAGCAAAAGCTGGAGGACTCTGTAAATTATTGAAAGTTCAACAGTGCTGTACTTATATTCCTGACAATAGTCGGGATATAAGGAAGTACATTAGCAATATTTCAGAGATACATCAAGATTTACGTGATCTAGCTGCTGATGGACTCTGGGAACAAATTGGCAAGGGATTTGGCAAGGTAGGAAGCTGGTTTGGAAGTTTGGGACAAGGAATAATGGGATACATCTTGAAACCTATTATAATAGCTGTCATTTGTATAATTGTACTGTTGGGAGTCATTAAGGCTTACAAATGGCAAAGGGCACGACATGCTGAGAATTCTTTGAAAAAGCGAGAGCAACAATTAGAACGACAGCAGGACAGTCATTATCTGCACCTTAAAGGGTTGGAAAGATTTAGACAGGGACGGCAAGCTACAACCTCTGTTTAGGCCGGTCTCTTCTACAAGGAGAAACTTATGAGAGGGTAAAAAGGTTGGTGTTATGACACTAATCATAAGAGGGGGGAACTGATAGAGCGCTTACAGCACTCTAAATTGTAGGGGTGCACTATACTCCTGATATAAACGCACTCATATGTATTCTTGTCGTGTGCAGTGTTTTATGATTATTAAGATGCATTTATTCACGTCATATTAGTATTAAAATGAAGTGAGCACGTTTAAGTAGGATTTGCATGTATTAGAAAACTTAATTCCTGTATGTGTAATGTGCAGGACGAAATTATACTCATATAATGTAACCATGTTTAGTTTAAGTTACCCGATTTGTAGGCCCAAATTGTAGGTTGTTTTGAGTTTTGTTTCTCCTTGGTTGCTCAAGAATTAATTAAATAAATTCTGTTGTGCTCGAAGACAGTGTGTTCTCATCCTACTGGAGGTGCAGGTGCAGGAATTCGACCTCGTTATTCTTAGATTTAAGGAGATACCCGGAATGTCTTTGAAGAAGACTGCAAGGCGAGAGGGGAGGACCTGCTTTTTGTGCCTGGCCTATCTGTTAACCAAGGCCACTGGAAGAAGAGTCGACTTAATTAAAGCTTCTGTGGAAACTTACTGAACATGACGTATTGTGGGTTGAATATTGTCTTTTTGTATGATGCGCAGGGACAGATTCATACCTTTAAGCTATCAGACCCATTTGACGTGAGTACTTCTTAGGAAGTCAACACGTGCTGACACCTTTGGGATATGATACTAGGGAGATAGGTAGGATCCTCATTGAGAGCAGAGTAGGGAAAGATTTTGCTCCTTCTTAAATGAAAAGAGAATTGGACTCTGCTTCTATTCTTTGCTGTATTTTGATTTTGGAGTTCATCATATTATGCCTTCTGTGCCGAATGACTTATATTCGTAAAATCGGCTCTGTATTGATCTTTCTGTACCTATATACTCTGATATTGAGGTGTGTTTATATTCAATTATTTTTGGCTTTATAATAAATCCACCAAACGGAACTTCGGAGTCTGTGGTCTATTACAGCATGACTAAATCGAAAGTATAATCTTGAATTGTTTTCCTCCCTTCTACCACTTTTAGCAGGCAAATAAAAGACCATCTGCATTAAATCTAGTAGGGAAAAGTAGGAGTAAAGGTTGGCGTAATCACACGTAAGAAGAGAGCTAGTTTCTCAGAGATAGTAGGTGATATTTTTGGTGCACTGATACCATCAGTTGGAGTCGTTCTGAATTCGCATAAAATTCGAAAGTTGTCCACAGTGGTTGATCGTTTATCGACAGACACTGCTGGTGGGTTCTTGATGATTGACACCGAAATGGTTGCAATCAGATCAATCGTTTTGCAAAATCGACTTGCCCTTGATATCTTATTGGCAAAAGAGGGTGGAGTCTGTGGCATGTTGAAAATTCAACACTGCTATACTTATATCCCTGACAAAAGTAAAGGTATTGAGGGATATATTAAGAATATTACAAAATTACATGAAGATTTGACCCAACTGGAGGTTGACGGTGTCTGGGAGAGACTTGGTAAGACTTTCTCTTCTGTAGGTAAATGGTTTTCTACCTTTGGAAGTAGTTTATTAGGAAAAATAATAATGCCAATGATTTCCGTAGCTGGAGTAGCCTTAGTAATAATAACAATATATATATGCTGTAAATGTCAGTGTGGAAGAAAAGAGATGACAGATTCAAATAAGAAACAAAAAGCAAGAAAGAGAAAAAGAGATTAAATAGAACTAGAAGATATGAAAGAAGATTACTATGATGAGATGAAGGAGTTAGATAAGAAGTTGATGAGAAGAGAAAAGAATACTAATTTTTAGATAAATAAAGATGGCACTTGGTATGGTGGGTATTTTATGATGGCTCCAGGAAGCCATCAGAGGGGGGATTGATGGAGCAAGGTTTTGCAGAAAGAAACTTGCTCGAATTAACTCCCCCATAATACGTACTAACAGTGTACAGTGAAAACTAATATGCAAATCATATGAACACGTGGGAAACCGCTTTGCGTATGCGTGCACTAATGTGAACTAAATGCATGAAAGAACAAAGCCATATTTGACATTGCGTTTCGAAAGAAACAAAACTAATGCATGTTTAGGCCACATTTCGCATTTTGCATCTTGCTTTAAAACGATAATAAATAATGCCGCTTTGCATGAAGCTTATGCTATGAAAAATATCAACAGGGGATAGTGCAAAAGTGGGTGGTAAACAGTGAAAAGTGCATTATCATGTAATTAATGAATGCTTATGTTCTATTTGCCGTAGTGAGCCGAATGAGCCTGTATTTTCCTAAGTTGACCGGATAGATGAGGGGCTGGAGAGTGAACAAAAATGACATGACAAAGCAGACTGAAGCGTTGAGCGCTGCAGAGAAAGTGTAAAGGTTCAAGGCTAACCAGCTCAAAGAACATTGTTCGCTTGCCAAAAGATGAGCCTGGCCGTGGGATCCAAGACTTCTTCCGCAGAGGAAGCAGAGAAATACATGTGAATTAATGTGAAAGTGTCCAATATTGAATTAAACGAACGAGTCAATCATGATGTAATGGGAGAGGATATAGAACAATGAATGTACTGAAATTATGAATGGGAACCTAGTGGTGTGATACACCACCTCTTAAACTGACCAATAGAAAGTCGAATCCAGTGAATTGTTTCAACTAATGTGGGTTGGACATGTAGGTTTTAGGGTATAACTGGGGTCCCTTTGGGGGTGTGATTAGGCGTAGCTCTGATCGAGTGCAGAGGAGAGAGGGGTGATGCGTCGCTGTCCGTCGGTTTGCAGAGAGGCCTAGCTGTTCCTGTCCCTGTCCTGTCCAGCTCCTGAAGTCTTTGTCTCCTGACTCTATTTCAGGAGACCCCTACTACTCCCTTGGCCAGGGGGTGGTATTTCACAGATCCTTTGGGTTTGTATTATCTTTCTGACTTGTACTTTGCATAATTTACTTGCAAATGTATTTTTGTCTCTGAAACTTATGTCTCTTCATCTATCCACTCCATCATATGTATATTTGTTTCGCATTATCTGCTGAAACTTATGTCTCTTTATCTATCCACTCTGTCATATGTATATTTGTTTCGCATTATTTGCTGAAACTTGTGTCTCTTTATCTATCCACTCCGTCATATGTATATTGTTTCGCATTATTTTGCTGAAACTTATGTCTCTTCATCTATCCACTCCTTCATGTGCATATCCTTATTAATGATGAGTATGAAACTGTTTGCATTGTTGATTGATTTTCTCTCCTTTATGTGAGATTCTTTGTTTGCATTGTAACCTGTATGCAATGAGCATTGATCATTTACATTTATTTGAGATAAACTTTATTAATCTTATCGAGAGTCTGTGATCATTTAACTGATTAGATAGTTAGTTAGTTCTATTATTACCATCAAATACTCAACAAATTGGTCCGTTGACCGAGAGGATAGAGAGTTGATATACAGGTATAGTTATGTATTTAGAAATGATAAACATGAATCTGTGAAGGAAATAATTTTCCACATCATTAAAACTTGACCCCCAGTGCAACAGGGATTTATGAGTTGGGTGAATGTGTATGGGCCATTTGTATGAAAAATATTGATAAGTATCTATCCCTGATAAAGTGTAGCGCTGGATCACAACCATCCATGGGAAGCACATGTTCAGCCTAACTGGCTAGAGAAACTGTAATGCCTTACAAAGACTTTTGCAGACTCAGAACTCCATCTTCCCTCAAAGCAGCAGCAACCACAAAATATATGCACCACTCCGACGGGTTTTGCTGTCACATTTACCACACAGATGTCTAACTGAAATATGCCTACATTTTCAATGGGATTGGCTGCTGGAAGACCAAAAGTGTGAAATGACACAAATACCACTCAATTCAGTCCATAGCACTACAGCACAGGCTAATTATTTTCGAAATTAAGTGGAACAAGTGCTAAATAAACTATAGTTTCAGTGAGAAGACCGATGGCTCCACCCCATTTTCACCGATTGAGGTAACACAACCAAACCTACACAGTCAGGTGAGGTCTGAATATGTGTGGATATGAGAATGTCAAACAAGGCCATCCTGAGAGAACAAAGGCGAAGTATACTTACCTGATATAGCAGTCGCAGTCCCTCACCGGCACATGGGCTCCTCACCTCCACAGCAACCTGAAATAATAGAAAACAAGGAAGTGCCCTTAGAAAATAAATACAAAAACAACAACAACAAAAAGAGGAGAGGAGAAGCAATGCACAAGGGAAGCACAGAACAGAGGTTTCACACATGCAAATTCTCTTAAAAAACAGATTCGGGACCTCTGGGGGTATTTCCCAAAAGAATAAATAGAAGACTGAGACACAACCACAGACGCTGAGTACAGTGACCAGACGGGCTGCATTTAATGGGCCAGATTATGTCTGAAGGCCTCAGTGCTGACAACACACACCTGAGACGAGAAGGGAGGTCAGGAGCACCCACCTCTTGGAGTCCCAGACCTGCCATGGCCCACAGAAGGGTCGTGGCTCCCCAAGTGGGTTTCTCCTTCATAACTCCACCTGCTACTGTGCTTCTCCTGGCAAATAGCAGTGGGGCACCCTTAGTTGATCTATGAGCAACAGCCAAGGTGGAGAGTCCTTCGTCCGTTTTGCCATGAGAAGGGTCACCGGTGACGTCATCTTGGGACTCCCAGGGCGGCAGCATATAAGGCATCACAGGCAAAGGATTGGCCTCTTTTCTCTCCACCGTGCACCAGCCAACATACTGCATCAAACAGGTCCCGGAGTTTCGCACGTGAACCTCTGCCAGCTTCCTTGCATCCTGAGCATAAAGGCGGAAAAGATTGCAGATGCTCTCCGCTTGGCCACCGCTTCAAATGATGAACAATCCATTTTGTAAACTTAAATTCACTGCCCTGTGCCTGCGGCTTTCAAATGAAAAACTCACTTTTATCTTGTGGGGGTGGCAAGCACACTCCTTCTCTGGGAGCGGTGGCTGATCCTCTCCCGGCTTTCAGTTCTCACAAATTGAAATTAAAAAGCGTTGTTGCTGTGGAGAGTAGCACCCAATGGCACATGGTCAGGTGACATTAGTCATGCCGCGGGCAGGAGCCCCGCCGTCTAAAGCAATAGGTCATGCGACATACATCGTATAACATATGATAAAGTCTTGGAAATTCAAAGTTGTAAGCATGTGATCTCTTTGCATGCAGAAATATTTCACCTTATTGCATTAGATTATATTGCTCCATTAAGCGGTAGTTATTAGACATGTATCCCATATGTAACCCCCTGTACATCGCTAGACCGAAAATGCTTTGGTTTAAATCTTTTGCCATTTTCTTAAGCCAGTGGCAAAGCTTTATGGCCTCGTGGGTTCAGTGAATGACACGCTTTATGTTCCCAACTTGAGGCTCTCTCAGGGCAGTAAGTTGATTACTACTTCGTTAGTAGTGCGGTTTGTCTCCGGTTCCAACCGTGCCAATGTCAATTTCATTCAATATTACTTTGTTCATAAATGTGGGTATTTAGCCACAGGCCTCATTAAGAGTGGTGCCTTCGGCAGAAGTATTAAAGCCAACTAATAATATGAACTGGGACAATAGCAATCTGCGTTTTATTCCAAATAGCATGACCCCACATATCTCGGCAGGCAGGTATCAAAAGCTCTGGACGCTCGTGTCCTTAATTTATAGCCCGGGGCTGTTTCTGAGATCACTCTTGTAAAGATAAACGGACTCTCTTTTGTTTAGCGCTTGCTAACACAGCATGGTTGCTTCGCAGCACTGTAATTGACTGGAGTTATTACCAAATTCAAAGATATGTATGTGTGCGTGTGCAGTAACCTGGCAACACTCCAGCCCAGAGGCCCTACATTCATGTGGTACAGTGCTGGGTGCAAGTCAGCTGTGCTTCACTGCTTGAGTGCGAAAAAATGCTCATCCCAATACATAGCAAGAGTTGTGCACTGATGATGGACTTTGCTGTAAAAAGCCATTTTAGCTTGACGCTAAGAGTTGCGCTATGATAAGTCAGCACTGTATTGCAAGAGACTACTACTCATGATACACCCTCTACTACGAATTTCAACAGGAGAACAAATGCCAAGGGTGCATAATTGTACAGCAATTACATATGTTCTGGCAGGCATATATCCCAATAATCCGTCTCCCCGTGTTTGCGTCTGGCATTAGGATTTCACACAAAGTCAGGTCACACTATTTATTAGCACTGGTTTTGTTTGAAAAGCTAAGGGTTTTTGCATTGCTCCTGCTCCGTTATTCCCCCTTTATGGATTATAGGGTGGGTGATGTTCCACAACGCAAAGCCGATATGCGCTTTGCTCTTCTCAACTTATCTATGCAAACATATTTTGTGCCAGAAAGTTGATCGATGCTGCCATTTGCATTGTGTAGAGTGTTGAGAGCACCAGCTCAAACATGTAGTAATTGTGGGTCTCAATATTCTTTTGCACTCTAGATAAACAATGACTAGATGACGAGGCTGAAACCAAAAACACCTTGGTTCCCTATGAGTTTGGGCATGCGTAGATTTCCCAATTAGGGAGCCATCAATTAGCAGGCATGCAAAATACTGCACCTGACTCTGATGAGCTGAGGTGGAAAACCAAATAGATGGCCTTTAATTGTTGTTCAAGTTTTTGAAAGTAGTTGATGGATCTCAACAGATCCCACTGAACGTAGCATTGTTATTGTCATAACTATTGGAGTTATGGTTTACTGGTTCTCTTGTCACGGTAGGTCGAGTAGATGCAATCAAAATCCTGGCTTCCCAAATGGGTCAAGTTATATGCTCTTAGACAAGTATCCATGTCTACATAGCAGAATTGTGAGACTGATTCAATTGAAGAATTTGTTTTATGTGATCTTGAAATAAAGTAATGCTTATAAGCTAAGAATAGTTTTGCTGGCCATTTATGCAATGGCTCATCTAATGAGCTACCATTGTTTGAAATATTATGCGACTTGTTTGGGAGTTTGTCCAGTTATACTGGAGTGCTGCAAATGTCATATGACACTGTTAAATTACATTTGAAGGGTAGAACGTTGTGACTGGACATCTACAGTAGAACTGGAACAAAACACAGCCGCTTGGACTGTAGTCGCTCATATTGGATAATGGGTCTGAGAGGTGATACAACACGGGGTACATCTCACCCCAGCTAGGGTTGATACTTGCAGGACAGAAAGGTTGGCGCAGGGGCCACATGTGCTACCAGAGGGCAGCAATGGGTATCCGGGCTCCGGTTTACTTGCCTGGTACAGGCGTGCAACTATTCTCATTGAGCACAGGGAAGCTTGGTGCTAGTAGGCATTTTGCGCAACTCTTCATGAGGCCACCATGCTCTGGTGCATTGACTCCATTTCAGTGGTGTTACAATAATATTAATCCAGATCTGCCTTTGCCAGGAAATTAGTAGGCGGAGGTTGCATCACCCTTTAAGCATGCTAGCCCACAATCGTCCACTAGAAGGACATGGACCCAGCAGAGTGACACTGAGATAATGGGTAGAATCAAGTTTCCCTCATGTTGCTCTCCTTTGGGGTTCAAAGGTCCTCGAATTGCCTTCTGGGAAACCAGTAGGGATTCTCGTGTACGGAGATCAAGGGATGTACAGTCGGGTTCAGGAAGGCAGAGCAATCCCCCAGTGGCGAGATCCATTAATTGGATATCGAGTCCTAAGTAAGCTATGAAGATGCCAAAGGGGCACAGGAGAGTACATCCATCCCTGGACGTAAGGGGTTTGAGTGGGGGCACCTTAGCCTCCTGCTTGGTAGGAAACTGATATAGTTGGGATTACATTGGATTGACCCATGCTCCTAGGGTGGTTAGTTGCCAAACAGTAATGTTATAGTGTGGCCTGCAGTTTTTTCAGGTGTTGGTGTGGTCAGCCAGCGGACGTTTACCCAATGGAGTAAATGGGGTAGAGGTATATCTTGAAGCACCAATATAGTGGGGTCCTGGAGATGGAGAGCTATCCCATAGGGATGGGGCCAGAATTTATGCATTGGCAGTCGCTCAATCTTAGGGGCTGTTACTGAGGCCCTCCGGTGGTGGCAAGATCGCCAGTGACGGAAGTTCTTGCAGCAGAAAAAGGGGGCTACCCAAAATTTGGACTGATTTACTGAACTTACACCTTGGAGAGGTGTTGATTTGTGCGGGCACTAGGCGGGCAGGAGGGGGGACTGACCTGCTGGTGGCCCTGGACCTTTCTACCCTACCCTGGGATGCCTGGAGTTGAACATTTTGTTGGGTTTTGCCTGGTGACAGGTACCCCGACAGGGACAGAACACTATGCGTTGCCCTGGTGTATGTGGAACTGCGGGTATTACCCATACCTCTGAGTGATGGAGGGGAAGTTGCCACTAAATTATGCCCCCCAGATGCTCTTTGTTGGGGGTGTGGGCAATGGATATGGAAAAGGGGCCTTCTGGCACTTTTGCATTCTGGTATGCACATCAAGACCACTACTTTTTGGTTGTCAGTATAAAAAAATGTTTAGACCACAGAACCTACATATATCAAAAGGCCCAAAAATTTCCAGAATTCTGAAGGTAGTGATGGGAGGCAGTACCATCCTTCATCTGCAACTCTGGTCTCTTTGAATGGAAATTAAACGCCATGAACAGAGAAGCGTTTGTCTTTGGCAGCTACAGATTGACAAACCCCTTTTTGTTCACTAGTTACCATTTAAGCAAAAAGGAATGCCCAATAAAGAAGATCATATCTTACCTTAAGCAGGAATAATTGGCCCCATAGAGATTATACATGCCCCTGCCAAGTAAGGCCACAACTATCAACATCGTCTAACATTTTTTGGGGAAAGACAGAACCACTTGGGGCTCAATTTTCCAGAATCCCAAGGGTTGCAAGAAGGCTTGTCAGCTAGAGATTCCGCTCCCAGACAGCAAAGCAACCTGGGTCGCTTTAAAATGTAACACTCCAAATACAGAAGCGTTCGGCAACGGCCTGAGCAGCAGCAACACGTAGGTGCACCGGTGTTGCCAGTACCTTGACGCAGTAAGTTATTGTAATGCCCAGACGCGATGGGCTCTTTTTGAACACACAGGGGCTTCCTGAAACTAAACAAACCAACACGGGGTATAGGAAGACATGCGTAAACTATTCCAGTTGTTCATTAGACTTGGGCGGGAGCTTTGACATTTATGACATGGCTGTAACTCCATAGGGGTTCTACCAATTTAAGCTAACATACCCCGGGTAAACATACAGATATATTAATGCTATTTTACCTTGGTGGGAGCTTTGACAATTATGATATACTGTAAACATACGGGTGTTCTCTTTGCTTGAGTAAACAAACCCCGGGCGAGCATACATGTATATAGGAGTAATCTAACCTTGGTGGGAGCTTTAACTTGCACGCTATGTGGCATTTTCATGGGGACTCTCTCTGACTGATTAAATAAACTCCGAGTAAGCACGTGTATCAAAAAGCCCCCATGCTCCACTCTGTATAAACTCCGACCTAGGTGGGAGCTTTGCAATAGTCAATCAGTTCTTGGTCTTCTCCTTGGTTTAAAGTAATACCTACATGGGACTCAAGAGAGACTAGTATCACAGTCACTGGGGCAAATGAAAGCCTTTGAGAATGATTTCTACATCGGGCGTGAGCCTTCTAATAGGTGTTTGGAGATCATGGTTATATATGGCAAAAAGCCAATTAAACACAAGTGTACAATAGACCACTCAACCTGATACAGATAAAATTGACACGATCACGTTATTTTGATTGACAAAAAAGCGTAACAGAGAGCCATAGGAAATTAAAATATTGCTTTGTGCTCTATTAATATGACGTCTATGTCTCTTTTTGACAAGAGTGTGACTATAGAATGGCACTGGGCGCCAAAAAGGCATGACCCTTGAACAACACAAAGATAGGGTAAGAAGTGTGAGTGGGAGCCAATCACTGAACACCCAAAATTACAATGCATGTATATCACACAACATCTCTGCATTTCCTTTGGAATGAACTGTTCCTATGTAATTGTCTAGTGGCCTTTTATATAGTACCCAGCCCACCATTTTTTCAGGGGGGGTTAGGTAATTAATCACTGTTAAGGATACTCCAATGGCACACTTCTCTCACTTATGGTCAATCTTCTTGCATGACACTGGTTCAGGAGGTACTCACAACCAGAATACATAGCCTGCAGAACCCAACCAGCATAGTGGGGAATCTATATCTGGTAGCAGATTGCTATTTGGTCCTCTAAGTTTGGAGTATGGTGGACTTTTAAAAAAAAATACTTTCTACAGAACTGGTATACAAACCCGTCACTTTTCACTTTTACCTTTCCCTTCCCCCCTCCCCATTTCTGATAATATGCCTCTTTGTTTCTAGATATCCTTAACTGATGGAGCACTAACTCAGGTGAGAGCATTAGGCCTCATGTATGTGCATGGAATGCATGCGTAGCTAGGAAGGGATACATACTTAGCACTGACAAAGGCCCCAGACCCGGTCGGCTCTTGGTGTGGGCCGAAACATGTTGGCATTGGAAAATCAGAGTGAGTTGAGAAATTACAACTCAATTAAAACCCTGGAACATATTTTTTCATACCCCTGTAACCCTACAAATAAAGAAGCCTGTTGGGTATACTGCAAGGTAGTTTTAATTTCCCCCCTTTTATCTGGATTCCTGCTTTATCCAGAAAAACATTTTCTAGGAACTCCCATTCTTTTGGTTGAGTTTGCCCCGGTGGAACCACCCTACCAGGGTGTGGATAGGCACTGATGATGAAGCATGCCATGATTAAGTGAGTGGGGCGTCTATTCCAATATCTTTGGATACCTCAGTAGGACTGCGAAGTGGTGTCCCTACTGGACTCTGCCCTTTTCACTTTCTTTCACCCAGTTGCCCATGTGTGAATAAGTGATTATTTGGGAGAATGCTACTGGGTATGTTATCTCTCGCACTCTCCGTGTGAGAACAGTAGCCACTAGTGGACTGTGCTAGCAATGAAACAATGCTATTTGCAAATAGAAAAATAACCAATTGCCATACTGTGGGGCTGCCAACATTTTCATGTCTATCTCTAGGGGAACATATTTCAACTCAACACAGACTACAAACCTCTCATATACATCTTCCAAGGGTCTGTAACTAAGCACCCTCCCCAAACCGAAAAATAGATCTTGCTGGAATCACCTTTTAAATGATGTACTGATCTGGAAAAGGAAATCCCATAGACTATTAGTCACATCATCCTCAACAGGCCATCAAGGAAGAAGCAGACTAAGCACAAGAAACTGAAGAGTATGTTAGAATCCTTAGTTGTGATTCCAGGCCTAAAGTCCTCTTCAATGACTGTACTACTGAATGTCAAGGCTAAGAATATCGAGATAAAGGAAAGTTGTGGACAGACTATCCATGGACAAAATACAGAAAGTATAGAGGAAGTAAAGATTTACTATATCTAACTCCACATGTACTTTCCTTGAAGGTTTATATATCATTAATATATGTATAAGGAGAGTTAACTATAGAAAATCTATACTTACTCACCTTTCAATATTTTGGATTAAATATTTGAATGCCTCGATATTCTAGATTCGATATTCAGGGTCATACTCATCTCCAATTATGGATTAGTTTCTTTCCAACTGGTAAGAGCAAATTGAAGAACTGTCTGTAGTGTCAGGCAACAGAGCCTCCGATATCCCTTCACCTATCATCTCGGAGAAGGGTATCAATGAGTCATGGTTCCAAGTGAGTCCTGACTTTTCAAGTTTGCCCAATGGCAGGCATATGCTAGTGGTCTTTGACAACTACAGTTGCTACCCAGAGGTAGAGATTGTTCATTCCACATCATCTGACAAAGTAATCTCAAAATTTGAAAAAAATGATAGTCACTCATGGTCTAACACTTGAAATTCAAAAACACAATGGCTCCTAATCTCAAGGGCATGACTTTGTAAAATACCTCACCTTGTTACACATCAAACACAGGAAAATAACTCTGAGATTGCTTAAAGCGGATGGTAGGTTGGAAAGATTTATGTTGACACGAAAGTAATTTTGAGATTTTCTGTGTTAGTGGGTGACAACACAGAGTGTGCTATCGTTTTTTGAAAGAGTACAGAAATATTCCTTATGTATAAATACTCTGGCAATTATGTTATTTAAAAGACAAATAGCTCATTCCAGCTGGGAACCTCGATGACCAGTGATGAAGTGGCCCAACACAGATGGAAGATTGCACTTAAGCCAAAGATCAGGTGTTGCCGTAAGAAAGGTTGGCTGCGAGCCAAGTTCAAGGCTAATCTTTGGTCTAAATGGTGGTTTGTAGTGTTAAGAAAAGGCACCATGATCGGTGCTCAGTAAAATGACAACACCATAAAAACAAATGTTGTATACTTCAAAAAGTTTAATGACTATTTTCAGGCCCCAGTTGATGGGAATACTGAATTATCTGATATGGAGTTCGATGGAGCTGCCATCAGCCTGAGTAGCATGAATGGATGTTATCGGCACCAAAGTCAGAAGTAGTTTTATCTCAATCAGAAAATCAAAGTGACCATTCGAAAGACATTGAGAGTGAATTTAACTGCGATAATAAGAGGGAAGACAGTTTAAGGCCAGACCCCACTGGTCATTGGTATTAACATATCTGGTTCCGAAACTATATCCGCAGGTTAATGCGACTCTTGTGGCCTTCAATATAAGTTTTGTTTTGGGAGGAATGTTGTGCTCGCAGTCTGTATGTGGGGATGTCTGAAGTAAGGCATAAACCCTCAAGATTCCTGTACAAAAGGAATCCTCCTGATGTCGCCAGGACTAGTTTAAAAATAAACGTGGCAACTGTTCATGGCAGTGTCTGCCGAACAGTGACACTGCCTCGGGGTATTCTACTGCGTGCCGAGTTCCTCATTCTAACTATTACCTTCAGCAGCTCAGGCCTTGAGGTAAACGTCTCCCATTCAAGAGCACCAGGCTCTGGAATTTGCTTCCAGAACAATTATGGGTGGCAAAAACACTCAAGGAATTCAGTTCTTCCAAAGGACCTGGTTGTTTTAGTGCTTATTTCTAACTAGACAGATGGCTCTTACCCAGCACAGAGATGTCTTGCTCATGTGAGCTTTGTAAGTGTTTTGAATTCAGTTCAGTTCAGTTGTTTTGAATTCAGTTCAGTTCAGTTCACAGCAGACCAGACTATAGCAAGTGGGTAACAGTGGGCCCGATTCACAAAAGTAATCTGAGACAAAATCCTAACTTTACGACTTTCGGTATTCATAAAAGGCATTTAGGAGTAGTAAAGTTAGGATTTTGTCTTAAGTGTGTCTTAAGTTTTGGTCTTAAGACAAAATCCTAACTTAAGTTAAACTTAAGTTAGGATTTTGTCTTAAGTTTGTCTTAAGATTTGGTCTTAAGACAAAATCCTAACTTAAGTTTAACTTAAGTTTAACTTAAGTTTAACTTAAGTTAGGGCCGGTTTCGGCCAATTTTGTTATGCTATGCTATGCCGCAAAAATGGCCCTGTAACAAAAACGGCCCCCAGGGGCCCAAAATCGGCCCCCACCCTAGCGGCCCACCGGGTAAACGCCCGGTGCCCGCTATGGCCAGTCCGGCCCTGATCACGCGGTCGCCCACACAGATGCTGGTCACCTGCGCTTTTCTCGCTCTGCTTGCCTGCACGATCGTGGTTGTTCTCCTGGCCTGTGTGGCTTCGCAGTCAAACTCACCAGGACGACAAGCGGGGTCTGCGGGTATGCTGGCTCGAGGAGCTGGCCGGAACAGTAAATGGGATGGTGCACACCGGGTCATGCAGTGCGGGGGCTGGCGATATGCATTCAGGAACCGCAGTAAGCATTCCTCCGCATCTTCACCTCTTTCCACTCCAATTCTCAGTGCCCTGTTTAGGGTCCTCATAAAACGCTCCACCTCCCCATTGGCCTGTGGCCACTGTGGCGTTATCTTGTGGTGTCTGACAGCATGAGACACCAGATAGTCCTGAAAATCTTTCCCTTGGAAGGGCGGCCCATTGTCTGACCGTAGTTCCTCCGGAAGCCCCATCATCGCAAAGGTCCGGTCGAGGGTGGCCTTGACTTCTGGGAACGCCGTGGATGATACAACTTCCACGATTGAGAATTTGGAATGAGAGCCTATAAGGATGATGGTGCTGCATCCGTCGGGGAAAGAACCAAAGTCAATGCTGACCTGTGAGCATGGGTCTAGGCACGGCTCTTCCGTGAGTATGGGGTGAGGCGCTGGATCACTGCTGGTAATGGCACATGAGTGACATGCTCTGATGGTGTCGTCAACCATGGTGTCCATCCCAGGAAACCACACCTTGCTGCGGAGGCAGGCCCTCATCTTGGCTATTCCCTGGTGTCCCACATCTGCGAGGTTGACTACTCTCCGCTTTAGGTTCCTTGGGATCACAATGGTGGTGCCTCTTAGTATTATCCAATGGGGGCCTTCACTAAGTTCACTGCGAGCCCTTTATAGTTGTTGTCGTGTCATTCGTTCTTCCTTACTCAGTGCCCGGGCACCATCCAAGAAGTGCTGCCACTTCTGGTCGGCCAGTGTTTCCTTCACCTTACTCAGACTCTCATCGAGAGTTGTTGCGGCTCCTATCTCTTCCAGAGATAATGCTTTGGGGCATGCTTCCTGTGATATCATCCGCACAAGTTCTTTGGTGCTCTCCTCATCGGTAGATGGTGTCAACGGTCTTTCTGGGACTAGGTGACGTGACAAGAATTCCGCAGGGTTGTTAATCCCTGGACGGAACACCACTTCAAACCGGTAAGCTTGGAGCTGCAATGCCCACTTTTCAATTCTCGGCAGGGCCAGTCGTGTCGTTCCTGCAAATAGGGGGATCAACGGCTTGTGATCTGTCACTACTCTGAAGTCGGGTCCGTAGAGATATAGGTGGAAGTGGTGACACGCCCACTTAATGGCGAGGGCTTCTCTCTCTATCTGGGCATATCGTGCTTCCGTCTCCATCAGTGCTCTGCTGGCCTAAGCCACGGGGACCCACTCTCTGTCGGCTGTTTCTTGTAGAAGGATGGCCCTCAGTCTGACAGGGCTGGCGTCAACAACTACCTCTGTGCGGCGGCTGGAGTGGAAATACGCCATCACGGTCTTGTCCATGAGGGCTTCCTTGATGGCTTGGAACGAAGCGTCGGCTTTGTTTGTCCAGACCCACGGTACTCCGCTCTTTGTGAGGGCTCGTAGGGGTTCCGATAGGGATGCCAAGTTCGGGATGAAACAGCGGCAGTACGTGGCCATCCCTAGGAAACTGCGGACTTCAGTTGGTGATGTGGGTACTGGTGCTGCGCGGATGGCGACTGCCTTCTTTGAGTCGACCTGTAGCCCCTCGCGGGAGATGATGTACCCGAAGAACTCCACTGACTCCTGGTAGAATTAACATTATGCCCGGTGAAGGGTCTGGCCACTGTCTGCAAGGCGTTGGAGCGTGTTCCTCAGGTGCATGTGGTGTTCCTCGAGGGTCTTGGAGAACACAAGAATGTCGTCACTAAGGTTGACGACCCCATGTAGCCCTGAGACTGTTTCGCGGATGGCGTTCTGGAATAGGTCTGCGGCTGACGACACCCCGAAACTCAACCGATTGTATCTCCGTAGCCCCACATGCGTGGAGAAAGTTGTTATGTATCTGCTTTCTGGGTCAAGTTCGAGCTGGTGGTATCCGGCATTCAAGTCGAGTTTGGAGAACCATCTAGCTCCATTGAGGTCCGCCACAATATCGTCCATTGTGGGCGTTAGGTGTCGCTCTCTCTTCACGGCCTGGTTGGGCAGGCGCATGTCGACGCACAGCCGGATTGCTCCTGGTTGTTTTGGCTTGGGGGTGATGACCAAAGGAGACACCCATGGTGTGGGGCCAGAGACCTTTTCAATGACCCCCAATTATTCTAGCTTCCGTAGTTCCTCCTCGACCTGTGGGCGCAAATGGAAGGGCACTCTCCGATGTCTCAATGCGGTCGGCTTGACAGATGAGTCGATGTGCAACTTCAACTGTTTTCCTTTGAGTCGTCCGAGGCCTTCGAACAGCATGTGGAATTCTCACAGGATGGCGTCTGCATGTAGGTCGTGGACTTGGTTTGCAAAAAAGACCAGTTACAGGTCTTCAGCTGTGTGGCAGCTGAGGAGAGTGCCTCTCTTTCTTTCTGTGACGTGAAACCTGGTGGGGATGCAGTGCCCTTCCCTGGCTACATCTACCTCAATTACCCCTCTCAGGGGGAGCGGTTCGGTCCCTCCGTATGTGTAAATCTTCGCTCTGGAAGGCGGCAGTGGCAGCCATGGTGAGAGACGTTCATACTGTGCACTGTCCATGACATTAACGGAGACTCCCGTATCTATGAGAGCTTGAACGGTGGACCATGCCATGAGTATGGAGCACATGGGAGGCGGTCTGTGGCGCGGCCCCTCGCGGCTTACAATCGACACTATGAACACATCATCGTCATCCACTCCTAACCCGTAGCCTGGGCCCGGTGGGTGGTGTCTGCCTGTTCCAGTGGGTCGTCTAGGGATAGCTGTCTGACGGCCACCGACACTCCTTGTTGTCCCGAGGTATTTGTTCATGACCTTCTGCTCCTGCACACCTTGGTGAAGTGGTTTAGCTTACCACACCGAGAGCAGGTCTTGCCTTTTACAAAACATGGGCCTGTTGATGGGTGTTCCATGCCACAGTATCCACAGGTCCCCCTCGTGGGTGTCTTTGGATTTGCATGTGGTGCCATTGGGCATCTTGGAATGGCGTCTACCCTCTCTTCCTTAACCGCCAGCGGTCTGAGTGATCCTGAGGAGGCCGGGTGTCGATTGAGAGCTGCCTCCATTTCGTCCGCCCGTGCGTTCAAAAGTTCATGGGACCTTGCCAGTACCAGTATCTTGTCGAGCGACATCTCTGGTTGTCTAAGTACCAAGCGGCGTAGTAGCACCGATCTGCACCCTTGTATGATCTGTGCCCTTATTTCCTCTCGTTGGTCTGGAAATGTGCATGAGCTGGCCAGTTTTCTTAGTCGGGCATAGAAAATGTCAATGGACTCTGACTCTTCTTGCTTTGCCTGGCGGAGCTTAAACCGCTCAAAATCAGGATTGTTTTGAGGGTCGAAATGTCTGTTCAGTGCCGGTACCACCGCGTTGTAATCATCATTGTCTCCCGTGTTCTGGAATGTTTCGAACAGGTCATATAATCCCCCTCCTCCGTAACACATGAGCAGTGACCGTTTGACTGTGCCATCAGTTTCCCTCATGCTGGTGAAGTAGTGGTCTAACCGGCCATCCACGATTTCCAGCGTGAGGCTACTGCGGCGGGATCCACCAGCTCACTGAACAGTGGGAGGGGTGACATTGCTGCGTGGCCACGCGGCTGTGGGGGTTGTTGTGGTGGCTGCGGTGCGGCTGCTTGTGGACCGGCGCCTCCTGCCTGAGCTGGGGTACTCATGTTGTCGAGTCTGTGTGCGCGGCTTGCTTGCTTCTTGTGGCCTGTGTTCCCTGGCGTCTGGGCCCCCAACTGTGCTCCCTCTTCTGTGTGAGTGCAGCCGAGATTGAGGGACTGGGCTATGCACCTCAACCGGTGTCTTGCCCTGGGCTTGAGGAAAGAGTCTGTGTGCCCAATGTGTCTCTTCTGTTTGTTTGTTTTTTGTTCTTGCTTGTGCTTGTTTTATGTTTATTTGAGGCCCTTCCCTGGCCCATGTGGTAGTCTCTCTGGTGTGCTCTCGTGGAGCGCAGCGACTGGTGGTCTTGTGAGCGTGTTCCCCCTGCGCGTGAGAGGAGACGGGGAAGAGGCATGCTGGAGCAGGTCGATTGATGGTGAGTCACGTGGCAGTGACTTCAGCCTCCGTGCTCATTAGAACGCTGAACTGACCTCGGGGCACAACGTGCATTGCTCCTCTGCTTTGCGGGTGCCTCCAGGGCTGTGCCGGGGCCGCGCCTGCTTGCGGGCCGCGTCCTCAGCTGTCCAGCCCTCCTGCCGCTTTCTCAGGGGGGGGGGAGTCGACGCGACACCACCGGGCCTGCGGCGCCAGTCGAGCACTGTTGTGTCTTGACGGTGTAGGATCCGCCGCGCTGGTGACGGGCCGGGGCACAGCAGTGTAGCTGAGCCGCGATCTTCCCTAGATGCGTCGGAGGCGTGGGTGGGACCCGCCTCGTCGCCAATGTGGTGAGTGGGGTGGCGTGCGATAGGGTGCCACGCAGGGAGGCTTACGGCTGAAAGGGAGGAGAATACAAATCACGCTACACACTATAGTATGGGCCAAGACCTCGAGCAGTCATGCACCCGTTTATTTGTCCCCTCGGGCGAGCCCGCCCTCCGGGGTGATACAGGCTGCAACATTGTAGTGTGCGGCCCGGGTGGCTCCGACACTACAACTGTCATGAACTATTTCCTTTGTCCACAATCTTTGTAGACAGTTGATCAGTGGCGTGCAACTAGAAAGATGATACTAGTGCACCAAAGAAACTATCTATTGTAATCTTTTTTCACTCGTGCTCTTATATGTCTCTTCTACTTCAGGACAAACCTTTACTCCAACCACTCAGACTGGACTTCAAACCTGCCATTCATTCACTAGTCATCACCTTAATGCCCAGTGAACTAAGGCCAATGCCAGGCTGCTGGGCATCTTTCAGACACGCCTGTTTCCTGTGTAAACGCATTCTAAATGGTCCGGTGTGCCTGATCAAATATCATCGGCGACAGGATGGAATCACTGCCACCCTCCGAGAATCTGTTGCGTTGTGCACAAGGTGATTAACTCAGTCACACCACCACACCTTCAACCACATTTCAGATCTCTCAACTCCCTTCTTACAACATGGGCAGGCTTGCAGAAGGGATAAAATGTGATATCACGCCTTCTGATACCCACTAAAAATCTGGAACATGATCAGAATGAAGACGTAAACAGCTCCACTAGAATGAAGATACAGCAGCTTCATCCCTTGGTCACTTCTGATAAGGACAGAAGAAACATTCTTCAAGTACCAACTCATTGCCCTGTGACTAACTGGCTAGCAATGTCCATCGAAGGAAGATCACTCAACAACCTTGTGCCCCTCAACCCCATTCATCTTCACCCTTCATGTTCTGCCTAATTTATGAAAGCAAAATCTTGCGTCCCACCTGTCATTGTATCACTAATCCCCTTTCCTTTTCCCACTCCCTTCGTATCCCTCATTCTGAATAGAAAGCACCTCGTCCTGTATAGTCCTCTGCTGCTTTGTAGCTTGGTTTACACTGAACAAGTCTACCTACATACAATGCAGCAGTAGTAATATCTAATCAAACTTTTCCTAATGACTACAAGCACAACTAGAACTCACATTTGTATAACAGAATCCATGCAGGAAAAAGGTTCCATAACGTACATATTTATGCACTTCTGTTTTCTTTATTATGCAGACAAGGCATATAAAACCGGTGTTATGTCCCAACTTAATGGAAGAAAGGTAGTTTATGTCATGGTCCACCTAGAGGAGATTCCCAGGGCTGTCAGAAGGAGTTTCCATGCACAGTTTTGCTGCATAAGCTGTCTTCTATTTGTCAAACACCTGGGTCCCTTGCTCTGGGGTGAATCATTCACGAGCAATCTTAAAGGAAGCAATATTCCCTAAAAGAACTCCTTAGTGCCTGCCAGATGACATGTGGTTCTTCATGCTAAGAAAAGCAAACCATAATAACAGTAATAAGCGTCTGTCGGGAATATTGCTGCCAAAAGTTATTGCAACATACATAGTAGTGAAGTGAAGCATTATCTCTGGGGCTCACAGGTGTGCAGTGCTGAGCAGTGGTCCAAGCCAAACGTAGCAGGGCCAGCAGGATAGAGAAAACAAAGGAGCTTAGTACTTCTTGTGTTCAAATTTTCTAAAGGGTCTGATGAGTAAAAGGAGAATCAGAGCAGAAATGTAGGCTAATGCAATGCAGTTATGTAAAACATAAATATCAGCAGCGATACCGAAAAGCAGTACTTTGTGCAACAGCAAAGTTGCCTACTTAGTACTCTTCAAAAAGACAAAAATTATTCCTGCTGATTGATAACTTGATGCTTAACATTCCGAATTGTCGTCGGTATCCCAGACTAGTCTGCAACTAAGACCAAAAAAATTGTGCGAGAAACAACACACTTTTAAGCAATATTATACCCCATTGGCACAAACAGTAATATTGCTGAGGGCATTGAGATGAAGTGACATGGGATCACACCAAATTATGTTTTAAACTGTGGCGTAAGTAAGAAGTATGGCACAATCTTTGGACTGTTGAGGTACCAATTTTCCAAAAATGTGGCTTTACCTCTGGAAAGATCAGGATTGTTGAATAAATGTTCGTTCAATTTAAACAGCATTGACAAAAATAAATGGGAATTTCTAGAATGATCAGAATTGTACTCTGTGCATGTAAATACCACCAGAAAAAAAAATATTAGCAGTTCAAATGATGTGCCACAGATAGCCAGGTTCAACAAACATATGCAAAGCTATGTGTTCCTTCCTGTAATAAGTAGAGAGCGATTGGCTCTGCCAGTGCTGGTTTGCTTTGCAACTGTCTACAAATTCCCAAAATGGCCACGGTGTGTTAGCACACATACTCAGGGACTGGTGACTACCCTGGAAGCAGGTCTCCTTCTGACAAACATTTCAAGATGGCGGGGAAAGCATCAGTACACATGCACATGCAATGGTGGCCATTTGGGATATTTTTTGTTACAAAGAAAAAGCTTTCCAAAATGGCCGCCCATGCGTGTGCATGCATGATAATATAAAGCCAGCTGCCTTATATTTTTTTGCATTGTTAACCCACTGTTCCAAGAAGACTGATGGCCTTTCCTGAATGGTAAATTTAAAATATTTTGAACGGCACATAAATTGTGAGAAGTGAATGGCTCAGTAGCTGCCTGGCTCTTGCCAAAGAAATTAAAGAAAAAGCAACAGGAGGGAAGGTTGCAGAAAGAGCAGGGAGTGGAAAGATTTTGGACAAGCTGGGAGGTGAGGTCAGATGAACTGTCAGGGCAGGTGATGGAGACAATGAAACAATTTGAGGGGTGAAAATGGAGAACAATGAAAACAATTTTTCCCATGCAGTGATAATGGCAAATTAAAAAATGGCATGCATTCTTTAAGAGGCCAAAGAAAAACACATAACAGCCATTAGCTAATGGTGACAATGCAACACTTCACTGCCCCACAATGTGAATGACACTTTCGTGAAGCAAAAACTGATGGAGGCTGACCCAAATGAGCCAATAACTGAGAAGGACAAGATGAGCTCTGGCACAAGACCTAATAACCCTCTCTCAGTTAATTTTCTTTCGACATAATCTTCGTTCATTAGTGTATAAGGATATATTTTTTGCCAGCATTCATCTATGTATACTATAAAGCCTATTTCCCATTCAGTGGCGTTTTATGGATGCTCATAGTTTAAAAGCAGCAGGCTTTCCACACGGTTTAATGGACTGTAATAGTGATCTTTTGTAAGTCATCGGGTCCAGGTTGGTCTTTTTCAGGAGGAGATACAATTGTCTATGTTTATGACAGTTGAGAAAGTTGTGATGAGAGAGGAGGGGTTGTATGTCAGAATATAGAAAACCACAATATTCCCCTACAGGAATATTAACAGCAGAATATCTAGTACCAGTATATCATCAACTTAAGTATCCATAAGTAAGTATAGATTTGCTACTTTATAACCCCATATCTACTTACATTGAAGATGTGTATATAGTCATGGTAAGTAGATGTGGAGTTAGGAATAGATAATCTAAACTTACCTATATACACTTAGCTTGATGAAATTGTGGGACTGGACATTATGCAGTTACTATCCTTGCAGGTTAATATTAAAACCTCAATATTCTAGTAGTACACAAAGGAAGGTGTTACAGATGTCTAAATAAGTGCAGTTAGTTATGCGCACAATGGATTTAATGAAGGAAGATAGAAGTTTCTCATCAACAGATATTGTAATGAACGATTGAAGGATCTGTTAAGTAACAAATGACTGGCATGGGGATATCCCAAGTGGATTGTGACAGCTGGATATGTTTGCTAAGTCAGAGAGGTTGATTATGTCTATGGTCTTAGTGTTGTGCGTTACACAAAATTCCACCAACCCTCCAGGAAGACCTATCATCTCTGGTTGTAAATCGATTCTAAAACCTCTGACACAATATGTGGATTTTTTTAATAGTCTATTCGTTAACCAAAACCCTTCATATGTGCTTGACAGGTCCTCTGTTATCAACATAATAGACAGATTCCTTTTTAATAACAACAATGACCTACTACTTACCATGGACATTAAGATCCTTTATAAAAACACCCCCCAATCTCAGGCTCTCAAAATCATTGAAAAATACTAGAAACAAGAACCCATCCACATCAAGTTCCAACATCGTTCATCATCGACTGTGACAGTATAGCTCTCAGCAAAAACTATTTTGCCCTTGAAGGACAATTTTAGCAATACATTAAGGATGTGTTTTTTACACTAAACATAGCAAACGTCTATGTAGTGGACTTAGAAAACCAATACAGGTACCTACCAACAGACCATTACAAATACAACATTTATAAATGGATTTCATATATTGACGACGTCCTCCTGATTTGGCATTGTGAAACAGCCCCTACTGCTCAACTTTCATGAATGGCTCAATCCTCTTAACACACATTTAGGGGTCGATTCCGATTCGGGACGGAAAAAGCACCGACCGACTCGGATCCGGAAATAATACCGACCGACACGTACCCGTGGCGCACGACACGCCAAGTACGATGCAAGGTGCGAAAAATCAGACCGACACGTACCGAAACCAAGTCGACCGACCGAGCCACACGGAAAACAGCAATCCGGCCGGAAAAACACGCGAATCCAACCGACCGACACGCACCCGGAACAAATCCGACCGAAACGTACACGCGAACTCCAAACCGCAAAGTACGATGCAAGGCGCGAAACCACGAGCGAGTCGGACGGAGGACAAGCCGTACGACCGACACGCATACAAAACCGAGCCGAAGCAACACAAAACACCGCGACCGACGCGTACGCAGCATAGAAAACTGCACAAACACAGCGTGAACGAAACGGAGAACACCGTACGAGACCAATGCAGGGTCCGACTCGGTCACAAGAACGTTTCCAACATACACAAACAGCACAAAGGAAAAATCACCCAAAAAAGGCCAAACAAGCAATTACCAAGCCAATAAATACTGGGGGGTGGGGACAGAGAACAAAGACACACCCACAACTCCACCTATATAAAGGACACAAATCACAACCATGAGCCTTTGCAAATGCCATTCCACTGCCAGCACCCAAGAGAAAGCAACCACACACCCACAGCTCATCCCTCACACAAGCCACACACCATCAGCACACCAACAAATACCTACCTCACATACACCCAGCAAAACACACACTCACACACCCTCACCTGCACACCAACACACACATCACCCACCATCACCACCCATCACCATGCCCCCAAGAAGAATCCCAAGTTCCTAGATAGTGAATTGGAAGTCATGGTAGACGAGATCCTCAGGGTGGAGCCACAGCTGTTTGGCACACTGGTCCAACAGACCCCCATGTCGCAGAAAACCAAGATGTGGGAGAGGATCATCAACAGGGTGAACGCCCAATCACCATGTCGGCGCACAAAGACCGACATCCAGAACAGGTGGTATGACGTGCGCAGGAGGGTACGGGACATGCTGGAGAAAGACTACATCAACAGCCAATACACCGGCAGTGGCCCTCCTGCCAAGCCAATATACCTCAGGCCCTGGGAGGAGAAGGTGCGGGCCATCCTTCCGCCAGTGAGCGTATATGGACTAGAGGACATCCCAGAGCCTGGTGAGTACACAACAATTGTACACAATATACTGCCACAAAACACACACATCACTGTCAAGGGGAGAGTCAAACCATGCACTCATAGCAATTACACAGCAACCAGAACAGAATCATCCCAAAATGTGTATGTCAGTCAGATAAACACAACACATGCCATCAAAAAAGTCACATCCAACTGTGCCAACACATGTACAAACACAACTACAACTACAGCTAGGCAGTGGCACAAATAGAACTAACAAACACATCCAGACATGTAGCCACCACAACAACACCAACACACAGTGAAGACCACTCAAAGGAAGGAATTCTGTGTATGCTGGCCAAGTCAGTGTAGCCAATAGCATCATGGGAGTCGCAGTCACACATATTGCCCCCCCCCAACTGTCCCATCAACACCACCCTGAACCATGCTCACATCACAGGAAGTGGAGAAGGACTCACAAGATGGCTGACACTGGGTACTGCTGTGGGGAGCACAAGGTCCTGCTGGCAACTGTGCACCAACAAACAGCAGGACACCACTGACTGGCATCCTGAGAGACAACTTACACTCCCTGCAATGCAAGCACGTTCCATGGTGGGATATCTGGCTAGCTGGGTGGGAAGGGGGACTTGCAGCACTGACCATAGTCACAAGCACCTCCCCTCACACACCCCCCAACACAAACTCCACAGAACCCACCTGGTAGAATGCAATGCCCCCCATCCTAACACAAGATCCCACACAGAACCACCACCCTGGGTTATGTTGTGTGAAGCACAGGGACACTCTTGGGACTTCTAGCCAAACAACTGCCAGGACAACACTCCCAGCCATCCTGTCAGCACAGCCAGCCCACCCCACAGGGAAGCAGAGTCAAAAGGAAGGAAGCATGGGCATGTTGGAAGGGGGGTGGAGGCAATAGCATGATGGGAGTCGTAGTCACTGATATTGGTCACCCCCACAACTGTCCCATCAACACCACCCTGAACCATGCTCACATCACAGGAAGTGGAGAAGGACTCACAAGATGGCTGACACTGGGTACTGCTGTGGGGAGCACAAGGCCCTGCTGGCAACTGTGCACCAACAAACAGCAGGACACCACTGACTGACATCCTGAGAGACAACTTACACTCCCTGCAATGCAAGCACGTTCCATGGTGGGATATCTGGCTGGCTGGGTGGGAAGGGGGACTTGCAGCACTGACCATAGTCACAAGCACCTCCCCTCACACACACCCCAACACAAACTCCACAGAACCCACCTGGTAGAATGCAATGCCCCCATCCTAACACAAGATCCCACAAAGAACCACCACCCTGGGTTATGTTGTGTGAAGCACAGGGACACTCTTGGGACCTTTAGCCAAACAACTGCCAGGACAACACTCCCAGCCATCCTGTCAGCACAGCCAGCCCACCCCACAGGGAAGCAGAGTCAAAAGGAAGGAAGCATGGGCATGCTGGGAAGGGGGTGGAGGCAATAGCATGATGGGAGTCGTAGTAACTGATATTGGTCACCCCCACAACTGTCCCATCAACACCACCCTGAACCATGCTCACATCACAGGAAGTGGAGAAGGACTCACAAGATGGCTGACACTGGGTACTGCTGTGGGGAGCACAAGGCCCTGCTGGCAACTGTGCACCAACAAACAGCAGGACACCACTGACTGACATCCTGAGAGACAACTTACACTCCCTGCAATGCAAGCACGTTCCATGGTGGGATATCTGGCTGGCTGGGTGGGAAGGGGGACTTGCAGCACTGACCATAGTCACAAGCACCTCCCCTCACACACCCCCCAACACAAACTCCACAGAACCCACCTGGTAGAATGCAATGCCCCCCATCCTAACACAAGATCCCACAAAGAACCACCACCCTGGGTTATGTTGTGTGAAGCACAGGGACACTCTTGGGACCTCTAGCCAAACAACTGTCAGGACAACACTCCCAGCCATCCTGTCAGCACAGCCAGCCCACCCCACAGGGAAGCAGAGTCAAAAGGAAGGAAGCATGGGCATGCTGGGAAGGGGGAGGAGGCAATAGCATGATGGGAGTCGTAGTCACAGCTCTACATCCCCCACCACATGGCCCAGCAAGCTCACACTCACGCATGCACATCCCACAGAGAGTGGAAAGGCCCATCAAAGATGTCTGACACTGTTGCTGTGTCGTGGGGAGCACAAGGGCATGCTGGGTACTGCACACCAACCAACAGCAGGACACCACTGCCAGCCATCTTGCCATTGCTCTCACATCCACACACACTGAACTCCACACAAAAGCAAGTAAGTATGGGAATGCTGGGAAGTGGGGTGGAGGCAATGGCATGATGGGAGTCGTAGTCACAGACTTAGCTCACCCCCACAACTGTCCCATCAACACCACCCTGAACCATGCTCACATCACAGGAAGTGGAGAAGGACTCACAAGATGGCTGACACTGGCTACTGCTGTGGGGAGCACAAGGCCCTGCTGGCAAATGTGCACCAACAAACAGCAGGACACCACTGACTGATATCCTGAGAGACAACTTACACTCCCTGCAACGCAAGTACGTTCCATTGTGGGATAACTGTCTGGCTGGGTGGGTGGGAAGGAGGGCCGGCTGTCAACCAAACACAACCAATGCAGACCATGTTCACACCCCAGAAAATACATAGAAATGCCCAAATAATGCAGGACAATGTGCCACACCAATATCAACCCCTGACTGTGACGACTTAGGACAATGCAATGTACAGGCCCGCACCCAGAGGCACAGTCACAACTGTCATGTGTGTCAACCATTGATGCCTGCAGAAACATAACATACATTGTTTGTGTCTCCCAAAAACAGGTGATGATGGGGACACAGCAGCAGACGCTGAGGAGTCCCAGTCCCAGGCTCAAGAGGATGCCGAGCTCACTGGCGTCGTACAGCCTCTGTCCTCCTCGGACGATGAAGAACAACCTGGCACATCCGGTGCAAGTCAACATGCAGCACCAGCAGGACCACCAGCTGCAGCACCAGCAGGACCACCAGCTGCACCCCCTGCACCCACCCCTCCAACGACTGTCACCACGAATACCATCCCTGCCGACATGGACAGAACAAGGAGCAACACCAGCACAGGGACCCTGGACCAACCTGGGGCCATGGACACCACCACCACCACCAACCCCCAAGGTGGACCAGGGTTATCTGTGCGTGCCACTGCACACACTGCACATGTCAGCAGGGGTGGTGGGAGGGGTGGGAGACAGAGGTCGCTGCTTGCAGACGTTGCTGGTGTGCATGATGACCCACAACTGGTACGCATAGCTGATGCGTACCAGTCCAGCACCGGAGACCTCAGCCAGGTAGTGGGGCTCCTCAGAGACATTAAACAGCAGCAGGCTGCCCATCATGCCCGCTTGGACTCCCACATGTCCCACGTGGAGTCACACATGTCCCGTGTGGACTCACACATGTCCCGCGTGGAGTCCAAGTGGGATGCACTGCATGAGATGACGGCGGTGCACAGGGACATTTTACAATGCCTCCGCCAGATGAACAGCAACCAGTCCACACCTCCCTGTGTGCCAACAACATCTGGTGCCGAACAAACTGCAACTGCCACAGGGAGGGAGGAGGACTCTGGCGGAGAGTCCCCTGCACCGCAGCAGCCTGTACTTGAGGGGCCCCCCCAAGAAGAGGGGTCGTCCGAGGAGGGAAAAGTAAGAGGCCGATGGCCAAGCGCAACTCCCAGGAAGCCTGAACCTGTTCTGGATGTTCGCCTTTGTGCACAGACTGTTCACCCTGTTGACGGCAACACTACTCCCACACATTGCATGGGGAGTACAAGTTGGACCAATGTGTCAGACAACTGTGGACCCGATACTGGGGATCCTGTCTACCAGGACTTTCAATTCACCTAGGAACTTGGGATTGCAAGATTTATGTACAGCACTACCCATCCTATGCACTATTAACACAAATGTATCACAATAAACACACTAATACACCATACTTGCCTCTGTCGTGATTCCAACGTGGGTGCTGTTATGGGGATGATGAACTGCAAAATTACACTGTGTATGCGAACTGCAACAGCAAGGACAACACAGGCATGTGAGTACAGGCAACGTGACACACATGAGGGAGACACACCACCAGGGCTACACAACACATACACACCTAGGCCATCTGACTCATTGCCTACACTGATGTTGCCAGGGAAGACGGTGCAATGCACAGACACCACACCCATTCCCAGTTGTAGTCAAGTAGCCCACAGGTGCAGTAAGCAAATGGCAGTCAAATGTGTGACCACAGACAACGCACATCACAAAGTGAAGCACAGGTTTATTACACAGTTGCAACATGCTGTAACCACTACAGATGCAAGGTAATCCCACCTGGCAGCGGGCACACAGTCAACAACTGTAGACGGAAGGAAGTCCATGGGTGTGGCGCACATCATCTGTAGGGACACAACAGCTACCAGCCTGGATGTGCAATCACGTCGTCGGTGGACACAGTTGACCAAACGAATCTGAAAGTACCCTGTGAAGGACAGAAATGACACACAGTCAAAAGCAATGGAGTACAGGACAGAACAGCAAAACTCATGCACAATACATGTTACAAGATACCCACCCAGAACCATGTTAGCATGTCAACACTGTTGGGGAGTACAGCCCACCTGTCACCACACATCGCAACACACATCCAGTCAAGTAGCCCATGGACACACTCCAACAGCACCAGAGCACCACCCACACATCATGCCAACTCACATCATTGACATGACACCTCAGGATACTCACATTCAGCTAAAGAAGTTGGTGATGAGCTGTGTGCGGACATCACCATCACCATCATCATCATCGTCGTCACTGGCATCGTGGTCCAGGCCAGGATCCTCCACAGGTGGCGGATGTTGGTCATTGTCATCCTGGATGAGAGGCAACTCCTTCCGCACTGCCAGGTTGTGGAGCATGCAGCAGACGATGATAATCTTGCACACTTTCGCAGGGGCATATGGGAGGGACCCTCCGGTCTTATCCAGGCAGCGGAAGCGGCTCTTCAGGAGACCAAAGGTCCGCTCAATCACTCTCCTGGTCCGACCATGTGCCTCATTGTAGCGCATCTGGGCTGGTGTCACAGGGTTCATGAGGGGTGTCAGCAACCACGGCATGTTGGGGTATCCCGAGTCACCTACGGACAGACAAGTGCACATTAGCTGACTTGGAAAAGTGGGCGGAATACTACAGATCAGATCACACACAATGGCACAAAGTCAGTACACACCGACAAGCCAGGCACGCTGGTTCTGCATCTGTGCCATCATCCTGGGGATGCGACTACTCCTCATCACAAAGGCATCGTGTGCTGAACCAGGGAAACGGGCACACACGTGTGTGATGGTCATGTCTGCAAGACACACCACCAGTGCATTGACCGAGTGGTAGTGCTTGCGGTTCCTGTAGGCCTGCTCCTGGGCCTGTGGTGGTACCAAAGCCACATGTGTCCCATCAATGGAGCCAATGACATGCGGCATCCTCCCCAGGGCATAAAAGTCACTCTTCACGTCAGTGAGTCGTCGCAGTCTAGGGAAATAGATGTACCGGTTCAGGAAGAGCAACATTGCCGCCAAAACATCGCGGAGCACACAGCTCAACATGGTCTGTGACATCCCACCAGCAGTCGCCACAGTATGTTGGAAGGTACCAGTGGCAAAGAAGTGTAGGGCTGCCATCACCTTCACCTTGGGGGTCAGCGCTGTAGGATACGGCCGGCCAGGCTGCAAATGTGGGGACAACTGCACTGCCAAATCCTCAATCAGCTGCCTGGTGAAGCGGTACCGTCGGATGCTGTCCCGTTCCACCATCGTTGCCAGGTCTGGGAATGGTCGATGGACAGCAGGAGCCCTGCAGTGCAGAGGAGAAGTAAGCAAGATTGTCAGTCACCCCACATATGCGGCATTGAACACACTCAAGATCCCAACATACATCATTATGAGGCACAACTACATGAAGTGTGCAGTACCGGAAGGACATGTATGGTACATACATGGCCAACATCTGTCAACACGGTCCAACAGGTGGCATCAATTAGTCCCAGGTTGGCCCATTGGATATCATGAGGCCGTGTCACAGTTCCCATCTCCTGCTGCCGTGTCACAATAACCTCCCACAGTGACATGTGAGGACAGATGTGCCCCAGGCACCACAGCTCAACGACAGGTACATTCCCAGGGACCCTGTAATGCCACATGGACACTGGCATTACATGGAGTATCATGTATACACCACAGCAAAACAACCATGACCCCCACAGGTAGTGGCCCCACTTGCCACGGCAGGACAGACATGGACGTCTGTGACACACACGCACAACATCAGAGTCCATGCACACACAACGTGGATGTGGAGACTGTCTCCCATTGTGCACATGAAATCAGAGACATTGTAAACACTACATGCACAAAGACTGTGGAGGACCATCACTTTTGTGCCACTGGGACACCCTGGCTCAAACATACCGTCCCACATGGGACTCACGGGGTATGTGACATGACATACACATACACCACTGTGAAATGTGACCATGGCACATGCACAGATATGAACAGTTGCACATCACAGTGGTCATGTACACGTAACACCCAGGATCCTGTCCCCATGAACACGTGCACAGCCTGGGGGTGGCTGCCCACAGGTGACACCCACAGGACAACATGTACACCAACATACACACAATAGGAAATGCAGCCTTACATGCCTTATGATAAAGTTTGGACAGGCTGTCGTGATGTAGGTGTGCCCCTCACTCCCTGGGAGCTATCTGTGGCTGGCATATGTCCATCTGAGACAGGCATGCTGACATATGCCAGTCACATGTACAGTGATGCGTTGTACTGCAATGGACCGATCGGTGCCTCCGGCCGGCCCATTGCATTCAATGTGTGCGGGTACGCGTTGTACCCCTGTGCGCGTTGTACCGCAATGGACCGATCGGTGCCTCCGGCCGGCCCATTGCATTCAATGTGTGCGGGTATGCGTTGTACCCTTGTGCGCGTTGTACTGCAATGGACCGATCGGTGCCTCCGGCCGGCCCATTGCATTCAATGTGTGCGGGTACGTGTTGTACCCCTGTGCGCGTTGAACTGCAATGGACCGATCGGTGCCTCCGGCCGGCCCATTGCATTCAATGTGTGCGGGTACGCGTTGTACCCCTGTGCGCGTTGAACTGCAATGGACCGATCGGTGCCTCCGGCCGGCCCATTGCATTCAATGTGTGCGGGTATGCGTTGTACCCCTGTGCGCGTTGTACCGCAATGGACCGATCGGTGCCTCCGGCCGGCCCATTGCATTCAATGTGTGCGGGTACGCGTTGTACCCCTGTGCGCGTTGTACCGCAATGGACCGATCGGTGCCTCCGGCCGGCCCATTGCATTCAATGTGTGCGGGTACGCGTTGTACCCCTGTGCGCGTTGTACTGCAATGGACCGATCGGTGCGCTCCGGCCGGCCCATTGCATTCAATGTGTGCGGGTACGCGTTGTACCCCTGTGCGCGTTGAACTGCAATGGACCGATCGGTGCCTCCGGCCGGCCCATTGCATTCAATGTGTGCGGTACGCGTTGTACCCCTGTGCGCGTTGAACTGCAATGGACCAATCGGTGCCTCCGGCCGGCCCATTGCATTCAATGTGTGCGGGTACGCGTTGTACCCCTGTGCGCGTTGTACCGCAATGGACCGATCGGTGCCTCCGGCCGGCCCATTGCATTCAATGTGTGCGGGTACGCGTTGTACCCCTGTGCGCGTTGTACCGCAATGGACCGATCGGTGCCTCCGGCCGGCCCATTGCATTCAATGTGTGCGGGTACGCGTTGTACCCCTGTGCGCGTTGTACTGCAATGGACCGATCGGTGCGCACCCATTGACAATGGGCTTGCCTGGCAACGGATGCGTTTTCGAATTTCGAACGAGTCGGTTGCTGTAAATTCAGTTGGTCACCCACAACAATGTTGCAAAATCATGTATGTCATGAAGTTGAAGATTTGAAGGATGCTGTGGGCGTGTTTTGGTGCTGCTATTCCATGGATTGGCCAGATTCAGAAGATGCAAACGACTTGGACCTATCACTTTGGACACAAGGGACAGTATCTGCCTCTCCAGCACATATATATTGCTGGCTGTTCCCCTGAGAGCTCACTTGCCTGCACTACATGCTCCAGGACGACATCTGCCACTGCACTGCTGCTGTCTCTGCCCCTCTGGACCCTGCAATGGCACGCACTGTGGAGAGAGCCCCAGCCTTCAGCCTTGAAGAGAACCAGGCCCTGCTGGACAGCCTACTTCCACAGTACAGCAAGCTGTATGGGACACCAGGGGAGCAGGTGAGTGTTCTGTGCACTGCCTTTCTGAATGTGCATTTTGTGTGACTAGCAAGGCTGAGAGTCTGCACGCCACTGGCTAGCAGGCTCACTGAGTAGTTGTCACCCCCCATAGTGTGTAGTGACTTGCACTGGACAGGTATGGTGCAGTGACAGTGCATTTGAACATGGTTTTACTTCCCATGCAATGATACCATGTAGTGACGTCTGGCAAACTGTCCATGGTCAGCTTTGCACTGCCTGTGTACATCATGTGCCCCTGTGATTGAGACATGTATATACAACTGTGTCATGCACGGATATGTTGCATGTGTGGTAATGGCCTTTTCACTTTGTCATCCTGACAGGTTAATGCCCATCGGAAGCAGGAAATCTGGAAGGACATCGTCCGGGCTGTCCGGTCCGTGGGGGTCTACAAGCGCCGGATCCGCAACTGCCAGAAGAGGTGGCAGGACCTTCGGGGCTGGACCCGGAGGATTGCACGGGTCCAGCTGAAGCTGTCGCCTCCTCGCAGGAGGGGCAGAACACGGAACCTGACCCCCCACATGCTCCAGATCCTGGCGGTGGTGTTTCCAGACCTGGATGGGCAGCTGAAGGCCAGACAGCAGCAAGGAGGGGGTGAGTCAAAGACTGCACTGTGAACTCTGTATTACATGCTTTGTGCCATCCTCTGGCCTGGTTCAACTGCCACAGTGCAGCAGTCATGTTGTCCAGGAGCCATGTCCCTCTATTGTGCACTGCCCACTGCTCATCTGATACCCAGGTGTGGCCCTTACATTCAGGGAATTGTGTCACTTGGGACTGTGTCCTTGCAGTTTGCTTCACTAAAGGTGGGGGACAGCATCTGTTTCCCTAACTCTGTTGTGGGCATCATGGGTGGGTCCATTGTTCACACAACGCCTGTGTTCGGACATGTGATCTGCGTGTTGCTTTGATATGCAGTCCACTTGCTGAGCTGAGCCACCACATGTGCCTGGGGTATGTGGCACACGCCCATGCAGCGGGTGGGAACAATGTTTGGGCCACAGGAGTGTGCAGATTACGTGTGTCACACATACATAGCCAGCTATCCACTGTCCAGGGCACATCCCTCATTCATGTGGAGCAGGACAGTCATGCCTACTCCAGGCCATGCAATGCACTCTGTACTCCCACTCCCGTGTATCAGCTGACACATTGTGCACAGTGATTTGAGCCCTCAGGTGTCTGCCTCTGTGTCAGTGTGCTGTGGATTAGTTGCCAGGACTGCTGGGGTGTTTCTTGGTAGGGGCTCAGCATGCCCCTGGAGATGTGACCATAGGAGACGATACTTGTGTGTCACATAGGTGTTTGATCAGCTGCCCGTGCAGACTGGGGTATGCGAATGTGAAGTTCAGGCAGCTGTTCCCCATTCACAGCAAATTGTGAGGGGCTCAGGTTCAGAGGGTAGTGTCACAGGTCTCCCATATGTCCAATAGGTGTGACCTGGACAGATGAGGGTTAAGATGATGTGTTGTGTGGGGGATGTACATGTGCACTTGTGCAGCTCCAGGACTTGCATTCCCCATGACCTACTATTGTGACACAGTGCATAGTGTTGTTGTCTGGCTGCCAAGTCATACATCACTGAGACAGTGATGTATGACTTAGCAGTCATGCCTCTGCCATGGCATGTGTCAACTTATTGGTGGTCCTGCAGGGGAGTGACATGTGCTACATGCACACCATAGTGGCGCTGGCTATCAGGACATGGGTGCATCATGGTGTCTGTCGCTGGTATGCATCACATGCATTTCCTATTTGACTCTGGGCATCCCTTTCATCCGGAAACCTGTACTGACTCAGTGGCAAGAGCTGTGATGTGTGCATGTCCACATGCCACACCGTGTCCTCTGCACTGTCCAACTACTGTGTACTTGGTGCATGTGTCCACACTGGGGTGTTGCAATCCAACAGACACCAGACAGATGGGTGCAAGGCCATGTGGGATGTGAGTGCCATGCTTGGCATCAGACTGACAATTGGCTTCTCCTGTTCAGTTAGGGCACTTTTAGCAATGTACAACTAATGATGCCAGGGCTTGCTCTGTAATGTGCTGTGCTCACAGTGGTGTGTGCGTTTGGTGCAGGTGACTGATGTCTGTCTGTTTCCCCATTGTTTGCAGATACATCCACGGCCACGGAAGGGGACAGCTCCACGGACCAGGAGGAGCCAGAGAGCCAGACTGGGTCAGCAGCCGAGGAGTGGTCGGAGGGACCCAGTGGCACGGAGGGCGAGGGGAGCCACACCGAGGAGTCCTCAGCACCATCCACCTCAGCTGAGGACCAGAGCAACTCGGAGGATGACTCCCTTGTGGAGGCGGGTGTCAGCAGCCACCACACCCCAGCTAGTGTTGCTGTCCCCGCCACCACCAGCACCACCACCACCCTCCCATCGGCTCCCATTCCCCAGGTCCGTGGAGGCTCCCATGTTCGGGAGCGTTTCTCCTTTGGCCCAGGCACCGCACCCCCTGCCCCTGTGTCCCCTGCTGCCCTGAGTGAGGAGTCTGTGTACCTCCTTCGCCAGCTCCATGTAGGGCAGACAGCCATGCTGAGTGTCCTCCATGCGCACACCGCACTGTTGACTCAGCTGGTGTCGTTCATGGAGGGATCTCATCGGGCATGTCTGACCTACAGAGGGGCAACAGGTCCATGGACTCCTCCCTGACGGCAGCAGTGTCCCTCCTCAGACAGTCCCTCACCCCTCCTGCCTCTGCTCCATCCACACTCCCCAGCACCTTACCCGTCCCAAGCACACACACACCGGCACAGGCACACACCAGCAGACACACGTCCAGCACACAGCCACACACGCCACAAACTAAACGCACACGCACGCACAGTCAGGGGACTGAAACCAAACTCACAGGGGATGGGGCCCTGGTACACACACACGCATCCACGGGCACTGCGCAGTCCTCAGTTGCCTCTCCCTCCAAAGCACCCTCCCTTGCCTCACCTGCAACCCCAAAGACCCAGTGCCTCTTCCTCAGTGACCTCGGCCTCTTCCCCTCCGATCCAGCTGCCCCAGCATCCAGGGGGAAGAGGAAGCCCCCACACGGAGCAGAGTGCCCCTCGCCCCCGGACACCCTCCCCCAGGCACAGACAGACTGAGGCCCCCACCCGCAAGTCCCCCAGAGTGCTAAGAGCAAGACCCCGCCGCCGCCGCCCTGCAGCTCAAGCACCAGGTCTCCTTCCTCCATCCCTCAGGCCCCCACTCCACAGGTGCCCCCACCACACCCTGCCCCAGGTTCCCCCACCCACAGATATACCATCCCCAAGAGGCTCCGGCCTTCTCCCCCTGCCACTTGCTCTCCCAGCACCACACCCCCCGCTGCGCTTGTCTGTGCCACTGATGTGGTGAGGGTGTCCTCCCCTCTGTCCAGCCCACCTTGCCTGTTCCCCATTCTCCTCCCCTGGTGGTAGGCACTGCAGTGGAGTCCACTACCACCCTGTCTGACTTGGGCACTGCAGTGGCGGACCTGTCCACTCCATCTGCAGGGTCCACTGCAGTCGTGCCGGCACCCACAACATCTGAGCCATGCCCCCAGTTGTGCCGGCACACACCATGTCAGACACCTCCACTGCAGTTGTCAGTGGCTCTCCGGCACCCACCACCCCTTCCCTGCTTCCTCCTGGTGAGCCCTGATCCTGTCCCTGCGGTGCCTGGCCTACCCCCCCGGTTGCCCCTCCTAGTGGATTGTCCCTGGTTTTGTGCAGGCATGTGTAGGGTGGCATCTGCCACTGTCACCCACTTGTGACTTTGTTGATGGACTGGCCATTGGCCTTTGTTTATGTTCTACCGGACTTCTACTTTTAATGCCACATATGCTGAATAAAGCAACTTTCTGTTCTCTAGTGCTTTTGCTTCTGATGTACATGATGTTGATGATGCTAACCATGCCCTTGCTGCAGTGATGGTGATATTTGGTCTCATGATAATGAAGTGTTACTGTGCAGGAACCCATGTGGTCCAGGGGAATGTGTCCTATCCTGTGGTGTATCCATGTCATCCATAGCAGCATCTGAGGGTGTCATGTGTTCAGTATTTGGCAATGGGATTTCCTACTTAGATTGGCAATTTCACATCTGTGGCTTCCACCCCTGCACATCTGTTGTGCCTGCCATTGTTCTATTCGTCTACTTCCCTGACCGTGTGGCCATCTCCAGTGAACATGCAGGTTTGGGCATCAATGGGGAAGGACTCATCTGTGTTGTCAGTGCAACATTGCTATACAAGTGTGTTGGATCTGTGCTGATGATTCCGTTGGCACTTCCATGACCAGGCTGATGGGACGGGAGCCCTCATTTGGTGCTAATTGTTGATTGTGTGTCCCATTGCTGCCATGGTATGGTATCTGTTCACCTCACATCTGCAGTCTCCACAGGGTATCTGCATGTGTGTGCCCATTGGTGCAAATATGTGGGTCTGCATTCGGATGGTCACTTCTGTCATTGTGTCATTGATGATTGTTGACGGTGTCAGCCCCCATGGGTGTTGTTTGTCTGCACATGGCCAAAGTTATGTCTTATTTGCACTGCAGGATTTGGCTCCCCCAATTTATGTTGCAATGGGACACATACACTACTTTGCCACTGATGTGTTTGTTGTTCTGTGACCAGGAATCATCCATGCAGTTTGGCAGTTGCACCTCTTACTTTGTCAACACTTACCTTTTGGTCACTGTGATGATGGGGGTTTGGACCCCATTGCCACAATGTTCAAAATGTCCTGCAGCTATGGACCCCACACTTACCTTTTGGTCACTGTGATGATGGGGGTTTGGACCCCATTGCCACAATGTTCAAAATGTGCTGCAGCTATGGACCCCACAGTTGCCTTTTGGTCACTGTGATGATGGGGGTTTGGACCCCATTGCCACAATGTTCAAAATGTGCTGCAGCTATGGACCCCACACTTGCCTTTTGGTCACTGTGATGATGGGGGTTTGGACCCCATTGCCACAATGGTCATGGCCTGCTTGCGTTGTGTGTGCCACACCCATATTTGTGTGGCACATGTGCTAGGGGGTCACATTGTATGTTCGAAGTCATGTTCGGTGTTGTAGGCATTTGACACAGTCTACACACGCTTGTCATGGTGTTGGGGGATGTCTTCTTCTTGCATTCCCTAGGTTGTGGTGTGCTGGTTGTGTCATGCATTGTCCATCCTATGGGTGGGGGTGGTAGTGGTGGTAGGCATCCTGCCCCCCTGGCTAAGGGTGGTAGTAGTGGTAGGCATCCAGCCCCCCTGGCTAAGGGTGGTGGTGAGGCATCCTGCCCCCCTGGGTGAGGGTGGTAGTAGTGGTAGGCATCCAGCCCACCCTGGGTGAGGGTGGTAGTAGTGGTAGGCATCCAGCCCCCCTGGGTGAGGGTGGTAGTAGTGGTAGGCATCCTGCCCCCTGGCTAAGGGTGGTAGTAGTGGTAGGCATCCAGCCCCCTGGGTGAGGGTGGTAGTGGTGGTAGGCATCCTGCCCCCCTGGCTAAGGGTGGTGGTAGGCATCCAGCCCCCCTGGGTGAGGGTGGTAGTAGTGGTAGGCATCCTGCCCCCCTGGGTGAGGGTGGTAGTAGTGGTAGGCATCCAGCCCCCCTGGGTGAGGGTGGTAGTGGTGGTAGGCATCCTGCCCCCCTGGCTAAGGGTGGTGGTAGGCATCCAGCCCCCCTGGGTGAGGGTGGTAGTAGTGGTAGGCATCCTGCCCCCCTGGCTAAGGGTGGTAGTAGTCGTAGGCATCCAGCCCCCCCTGGGTGAGGGTGGTAGTGGTGGTAGGCATCCTGCCCCCCTGGCTAAGGGTGGTGGTAGGCATTCAGCCCCCCATGGGTGAGGGTGGTAGTAGTGGTAGGCATCCTGCCTCCCCTGGGTGAGGGTGGTAGTAGTGGTAGGCATCCAGCCCCCCCTGGGTGAGGGTGGTAGTGGTGGTAGGCATCCTGCCCCCCCTGGCTAAGGGTGGTGGTAGGCATCCAGCCCCCCCTGGGTGAGGGTGGTAGTAGTGGTAGGCATCCTGCCCCCCCTGGCTAAGGGTGGTAGTAGTGGTAGGCATCCAGCCCCCCCTGGGTAAGGGTGGTAGTGGTGGTAGGCATCCTGCCCCCCCTGGGTAGGGGTGGTGGTGCGCATTCAGGCCCCTGTGTGCATATGTGGCATTGGTGATGGGCATCCCGCCCCTATGGTGCTGCTGTTGCTGGTGTAAGTATATTCTGCATCCCTCTGTGTGTGTGTGATGTGTCGCGTACGTGTTGTATGTGTTTTGTGGTTGGTGTCTGGCTTACCTTCTGCGCCGTACGCGTCCGTGCCTGTTCCGGTAGTATATGTAGAATATTGGTATGATCGGGACGAAGGGATTCATGGTTGGTTCGTGTCGTTCGTCCTTCTCGTTGCTTCGCGTCGTCCTCGTCGCTTCGCCTCGTCCTCGTCGTTTCGCCTCGTCCTCGTCGCTTCGCCTCATCCTCGTCGCTGCCGTGTTCGTCTCGGAGCCGTGGAACGTGTTGTGGCGCGAATCGGAGCTTATGTGCGCCTCTCCCGGATGCTTTGACGTGCCGTGCGTAGCGACGGGTTCGGCGCGTACGGAAAGCGCATCGTACTTGTCCGGCCGGACGGGGCTGCATTTTTCCTTCCGTGCGACTCGATTCGGCGTTTCCGGATTCGGCTCGGTCGGAGAACAGGACCTGGTTTGGGTGAGTACGGCTCGGCCGGATTCTTTGCTGTTGTGCGCATCGTACTTGCTCGTTCGGTGTGCTGTACGGATCGGTCGGGAAACAGGCTTTCGCATGTCTTTTTTCCCGACCGAATGGTGTTGGGTGCGCCTCCGACCGAGATCGGAATCGGCCCCTTAGTGTTTACTTTGGAACATAGCTCTCAAACCATTGACCTTCTTGATCGAACTATAAAACAAGAAACAGTTTGTTGTACACCTCATTGTACACAAAACCCACAGCCAGAAACACTTTGATTAAATAAAATAGTCTTTGGCCTCAAAATCTAAAAGATAAAACCTCATGAGGGCAATTTTTACGCCTTAGGTGTAACCGTAGCACAAAAAAATGGACTACTTCTCAGAAACCAAAAAACTCTCAAAAAAACTCAAAACTAGAGGATACCCTCACAGAATACTGAGACAGTCAATAAAAAGATCCCGGTATAACCACATGAATCTTTAATTCAGATGAAAGAAGGAAACAAGATTGGAATGGTCACTTTTGGTACCTTATCAAACAAAATATAAAAAAGCTGTCCTAAATCATTGGCCCTGCTGAACAATGATACCCTTTTCTTAAATAAACAAATGTTTGCCTTTAAACGTGTGTTGCTTGAACATGAAATACCTTGAAAAAACACAAACGACAAGAGGCATTTGGCAAAACAGGAACAGTTTGATTAATTAAACAATGGGGCTGGGAGCACAGTCACAGGCATAGAGTCTGAGGACTGTTTCAATTTACAATCGGTCTAACATAGACTTTTATACAGTTCATTGAATACAATAAAATGTCCCCGGCAATATGTTTTTTTGGTAATGAATGTGTACCTCTGTCTTTGGAGCCATAAATTAAGGTATTAGATGAGGAGTCAAAGGTAGGCCTCGACCATGCGTTGACACAATGCGGCCAGTGGGTAACGTGTCCAGATGTCCGGCATGAGGAGCGCATGATCACTGTGTGTGCTGTGTCTTGATTTGCTAAGTGTTCCTAACTTCATGTGGCATCTGACTTTAGGGTGTTTTGGGAAAGCACGCACCCCTTCTGCCATGTGTGCTTTATTGGGGCCAATCTCCCTGGACCATTGTGGTGTCGTTGCGCCTATCTGTGGGATCGATCTGGGATTTCCTGTTCACGCATTTGTCTGCTGGCTATGTGCCACCTCACCTGTGATCTGTCATCAGTGACCACAGGCCTGGGTCTCAGGGCCTGCCAAACTACGTATTTCTGAGTCGAGGTCTACTTGGAGTTCACATCGGGTGAATTTGCCAATAGAGATGTGATTTCGTTTTTCTAAACAAAATGTATCTTTATTCATGTCGACTTTTTCAATATCACCACGTGGTTTCAATCTAAACGTTAGACTTGTCAAAGCCTACTATGAACCCTATCAGGCAACCATTCTGCAAGGTTTTGGCCTGCAACCTGTAATGGGCAACTTCTGCTGTGTGAATTGCATGACATGAACAAGATGCAATATCTTGAAGTCATTCACTGCAAGTGGTCTCAGTTTTTAGTCAAGAAATTTTCCAATTGCAAAAGTAAGAATGTAATTTACTGCATTCAGTTTCAGTGTGAACTTCCATACATTGGGAAAACCACAGAAGAGATTCGGAAGCACATTCTACAGCATCAGTCTCAAATTAGATTGCGCACATAACATGCCCCCTTAGTTGAACACTATTTACAAGGAAAACATTCCACAAGGAATATGAAATGGTGGGTCATCAAGGTAATTTAAACTACTTCAAGGAACAATAATTTCGACCATCTCCTTTCACTGCATGAGAATCAATGGCTATGGAATCTGAGCAGTATTTTGAAAAGTTTGAATATAGCTGTTGAGTGGTCTTCATTAGCAATGTAGAACACTGACTTTTAACTCTGTCATGGTGAAGAAATTGAACCACTACTGTTTAATTCATCCGGCTTTATTGTCATGCTAAAGTGAATATTGTGTCCCCTAGAAAACATTCATATACAGTTACTGTGAAGGTGCCCCTGTTGCCTCACTGTAGATATTTTAAGACAGCAGCCTTTGTAACTGGCATTTGTATCTGTATAATACTGGATATTGCCTATACTAAGCTGCACCAATCAATCAACATATGTAAAAATTATTTATCATATGTAAATATTTCTCTGTGTCTACTGAGTTATAGCGAATAATACGTTCTTAATAAGTTTTGATGGACAGTTATGACTGACCTGCAACCATTACCTCACCACTTTAGATATTTTTAAGATGGCCACCATTGTAACCAGCACTTGTAACCATACAACATAGTATATCTTTCATTCTGTGTCACCTAAATGTGAATCTATCTGGGTGGGGTCCCCTTCATTTGGCTGCAATCGGGTTTGAGGTATCAATCAGCTCTGATGGTGGCTCGGCAAAATGTTGCTTGTCACATGCATCTCTTCATTCCATGACTGAATATAAGATACTATCTGCATCATCACACATCCGTGACTACTCACAAGTAATAGGCCCCTACAATTGGTACAATGCCCCCTTTCCAATATGGTCTCCATTATGGGTCGCCAGCTTATTCATAATTGACCGGCTACCTACACAAATCACTCATCCGACTGATGCCTTTGCTGCGTAACGCCTGAGCTGTGCTGCTGCTGCGTTCTTTTACTCATTCTGACGCTTAAAGGAGGTGAATCTACTTCTGTTTTTGGCCACGATGAATCACTGAGCCCCTCTAGCATTTCATTCTAATAGGCAAACTGAACTCTCTCTTTTGACTTTATTTAGCTAAATCAAAACACCAGCCATAATGTTTTCATACAGCAACGTGTGATTTCAATAAGAACAATTCACTTAATCCTTCAAACCCCCAGATGCCTCTGCATCTCTCCACTTCCAAAAATTACTTTATTTCATAGCTTGAGCCCCGCCCCTCTAATACTTGACAAATCTTTTTTTAGAACACACCCAACAGTCTGTTCTATACATCCTATAAAGGAATCCGGTGTGTTTATTTTTCTTTAAGCAACATTTGATGCTATTAATAAGTTAATTTACATGTCAGTTGATAGTTATTAAAGTAGTAACATCCATTCACTGTGTGAAAACTGCTTTATAAGTTTGGTGTAAGGCATGTGTGCTTCTCACCTTTGCAGTGGTATTTCACTAATCCACTAGACCTCTCCTCTGGATGCATACATATAAAACATTTTCTTCTTCACTTAGAAATAACTAGAAGTCCATGCAGTCCTGAAGATGGTCTCAATTATTCAGTACACCAGAGACCCAAACCTCGACAGAGGTTTCACTTATTGTTTCAAATCTAACAATGAAGAAAATGTCATCTTTTACTAAAGCGCTACACCAGGGGTCTCCAACCTTTTCTGTAATGAGTTACTTCTGATCAGTGAAAATCGTTGTGTGCTACTGACGGCCAAGTACTGTAAACCTAATGTCCATGGAGGCCAATACTATAGTTTGAACAAAATACTGTGACTAGGGGTACTATGATAGGGCCGAAATACTATTATAGGGCTACATGTGTGTCAATGCGTGCATGGTCTGTGGGGATCTATGAGCATGTGTGTGAATGAATGGTATATATGTGTATGGGTGACTTAGAGTCTGTGTCATATATACTTGTGGCACAGGACATACCTTTCGCCATATGTAGCACTGTTACATGTTATATGTACAACACAAACATACAACCATTTTTTTCAAATGGGAGAATTGTAAAGTGTAGAAAGATGTTCTGCAAAAAAGTTTATAATAAGGAACTGTTTTTCTGCACTTGATGGAACATTTGTTTGCACTTTAAATTACTCCATTAAAAAAAAAAATGGCTGTATTTTTCAGTTATAAATATGGCAGCATGTCTACCAGTCACTGAGAGCAAGATGCCTGCTGTTTGTAAATGCAACACTTTGAAATGGGAGAAAATTCAACTGAGGAGTTAGCTTTATGTTTATATGCATTACATAAAACTCCTCATTTTAATTTTCTCCCATGCCAAAGTGTCTTTACGAACAGCAGGCATTTTACTCCCAGTGGCCTGGAGACATGGTGCCATCAGCTGTGGCCCGTACAGATAAGAGCAGTGGGGCGGGGGGTAATCGACAGACAAAGACGAGGTAAACTTTAATTTAAAAAAAACACTCACCTTGCGCTCGCCGCATCTCCACCTTGGCGATGCGGCGAGCCCAAGGTAAGTGGTTTTCATTTTTTTAAATTTAAATTTACCTCGCCATCGTATATGGACTCCCCCACCCCCAATCACTGCTCTTACCTGCATGGGCCGCTCTTGGGTGTCATGTTTATAGCAGGAAAATACAGTCATTTCTTTAAATGTGAGGAAATTAAAGTGAAGAAACATGTTTCATAAAATATTAGGATTTAATTAGCTTAATTTAAAGTGGAGAAAAACATTAAGACAATGTTTCATAGAAACATTTCTCTTCACTTTAAATGTCTCCCATTTAAAAGAAAATTTATTTTTCAGTTATAAATATGGCACTGTGTCTACCAGCCACTGGGAGCAAAATGCCTGCTGTTGGTAAATGCAACACTTTGAAAGCGAGAAATTAAAATGAAGAGTTAACGTAATCATTAAGTTAACTCTTCATTTGAATTTTCTCTCATTTAAAGCATTCACAGACATCATTTTGTTCTCATGCTCCAATACTGAGTAGAGTAAGTCAGTGCTGTAGCACTTCACCTTTGTGCCCTGGGTCATAAATCTGAGTGGACTACTGCTCATTATTAGGTTCTGCTATCTGCAGCCTGATAATAATGTAAAATAAACAAAGCCTTTCCTTAACTTGAAATGGAAAATGCAACACTTATTGAACTTGATCCAGCGCTAACAATAAAAATATTTCTCCTATAGAACTCGGTCATCCAGGTACAACTATCTCTCCAATACACAGACTATATCCATATGACGGTGGGGCCCATTGACACCGCATATACATTCACTTACTCATTTATTCCCTGGATTACCTCCGTCCTTAACCTAGGAGAAAAACAGTAAAACGATTCGCTGGAAGGAGACGGGATACCTCTTTTTAACACGACATAATGTTTCTCATTGCTTTTAAGGTATTCCGCTCATTGGTCGATGGACCAACTAGTAGGAATCAGTTGATGGTGATTAAGACCAGCTCAATCACAATAAACTCTTAACATTTTACCTTAATTATTGAGCTAAAGAATCACTGAGTCATTTGTTTAAAGATAATAAAGTTTATATAAAGTTTTAGAAACAATGCATAAGTTTAAGTTTATCACTCAGATTATTACATTTATCATTATTATAAGAATAAATTGAAATTACAATGCATACCTATTTGATGGAAGATAAAGTTTGTTACAGCAAGAACTTCAAAAAGATCTATCTATCTGTCTTGGAAAAATCTAATAGCCCTAAATAAAAAATCTATCATGAATAAAAAGGTTCTTAAAAAGCAGCATCTTATACCTAGGGAAAATAGCAGCAGCAGCTTCGATCATCCGCAACAGCAGCTCAGCACCCGCAACTCATCTATCAGCAATCTCAGCTCTCTCCTCTCCTAACAGTACGCTCGCTCATCATCAATAATAATAACTAACAACTCCTAACCCCTCCCGGAGTAGGTCTTCTTATACCCTAATTCTCGCTTACTAAATAAAATGTTGCCTCTTTATGGCGTGATTCTCTCTCATTGGTTCATTCAAGTCCATATACATTTTTATCAAACTTCCTTGTCTTAACCAGTTCTTTGTGGAATGTCCATGCTTGCATCGTTTCCCACAGTTCATGACATTACTCATCAGTTTCGATCAGTCCAATTTGTATCAATTTCTGTTACTTCTTAGATTCAATAGTTCCGTTTGTCCATTTATTCATTTTGACTTCTCACGCTTCTTGCTGATCATCTTGGCACACATTTGCTCTGTAAGGTCACAATAGCCTTGACCATACTTCCATCCTAGGCTCTCAGCACGAACACGTGGTCATTCTTTTTCACAGCCTTTCTCCTTTTTCCACACGGCTTCTTGCACATGCGTACTCTAGCTCATGGCGGCCATTTTATATCGCTGCTCAACAGGCCTAAGCGCACTATTTTCAAAGATAAACAAAATATTGTTAAAATAAAGAATATAAACCTTTTCGTTTCCCTCCCGTCTTTCTACGTACCCCAATTAGGTATTACCTAGCAAAAAGCAACATATAAAGCCGTCCCTTACTTACCATCGCTTTATTTTGCCACCACACGTTTTATTTTCAAAGCACAAATCATGCGTTTATTATTTTATTAGTACGCAAATATTAGATTATGTTAGACACGTCAACAATTATAAGTAGATTAATTTGCACACAAAATAGCGTATTACCTTTAACCCTTCACATGTAACATACATTGTTGGTTATTTTACTTAAACGAACATGTTTATTAATTAATTTACGTAAATTATTAGGAGTTTAAAATTTTTTCATTTATCCTGCTCCATCAACTCCCCCTTTGGTGATTTTTAATATCACCACAAAACCCAAGTTATACAATTCTCTCAGACAGCATATTTCTTTTATCCGTTTGCTTTTGTTAGTTTACACAACTGTATCCCTTTCAACTTGTCTCTTGGTCTTCTTGTACATGTTCTCTTTTATCTCTTCTAGCTCTATTTCACCCATTTCTCTCTCTCTCTCTCCTTGTTTATCATGTTTTCTTTTTCTATTTTATTCTGTCTTCTTCTTTTCTTTATACATGTAATTACAAGCTTCAGCACTAAAATTATTATTATTATCATGGTTGCTATTATTATAACTTTCCCTATTATTAATCCACTCATTCTTGTTAACCAATTTATTACTGAAGAAAACCCTTTACCAAGTTTTCCAAATGCACTTTCAACCTCCAGTGGAACAAGTTCTTTGTGCAAACTTGTAATATTCTTTATATACTTTTGTATATTTTCACTTTTATCTGGAATGTAAGTGCAACAATGTTGGACTTTCAGCATTCCACAGACTCCACCCTCTTTTGCCAAAAGAATGTCAAGGGCAAGTCGATTTTGCATCACCATAGCTCTCATGGCAACCATCTCGGTATTTACCATCAAGAACCCTCCAGCAGTATCTGTAGATAAACGATCTACCACTGTGGATAATTTCCGAATTTTAAATGCATTCAAAGATATTCCCACTGCTGGTATCAATGCACCAAAAATATCACCTACTATTTCTGAAAAACTTTCCCTTTTTCTACGTGTAAAGGTATTTATCATTTTGTGTGTTCCTTTCTCTTTTCTATCCATATGAAAAATCTTTGGAAAGACCAGGCCTAAATAACATGACCCATACCAATGGTCCGGCAACCTGTAATAAGCCCTATTACCGCAAACATAATAGATCCCTGGAAATATTGGATCTTTTCCCCCTTTGAATCCCCATCCGCCTAAAATTTGATAATTGTCATGGCAAATACTGGAACCCACAAAATAATTGTCATATCTTGTTTTATTTCTTCTAATGCACAACCTTCCCTGTTGGGGCCAATCCAGAGTCATAGCTGCATTTGTCTTTTTCTTGTCATGATTGTCTTCCTCAAACGCCCAAAGAGGTGTTTTTGTCTCTTCTATCACTTTTCTTTGAAATTTCACTCTTCTTTCTTCAACCATCTCTAAAAATACTTTTTCTTCCTTCTTTAACTCACAGGTAAGGTTGTATTTAACTATATTATCTAATGTTAAAATCTTATCTTCTATAAAATATTCACCAAACGTTTTTCCCTCTTTTATTTTGTTTAGCTCGGGAACTACAGAAACTTTCGCAAAAATCTTATCTATGTCAGTGTAATAATATTCTAATCTACCTGTTTTATAAAATAAACTTGCTAAAACACTACATGTTATTCCATACGTCAAAGGAAGGTGATGATAAGTCACACCCTCTGCTACAGACGCAGGCAATTGCATACAAACATAGCAATCTCTTACATCCATTGTTTCTACATACTCATATAATAATTTAGTAAAAACATTCTTAGAAAAATCTGTTATTGATTTGTCTTTATGTAATTCTGCACTACTTTTTAATATAACTGGTTCTTGATTGTTAGCTCCTTTTTCTTTCTCTGTGTTATTAGAAGTTTCTACTACAGCTAAACTAATTGGAATAGTGATTGCTAAAACCACCCATACTGTCATTAATAATCCTGTACAAAAGAAGCACATCTTACACCATCTACTTAAAAACTCACATTTACATTTTCTATCTCTAGTATCCTCCATTTTGTTTTATAACCTTATTTATTTATTTTCAAGAAAATTGTGTCACTACACCTCAGAAATGACTTATTAGCCACTCTGCACTCCAATGTTTTGTTTTTGCTTGGTACTCTCTTTTAATTCTTTTCAGAATTCTTTCTTTGTCAAATCCAGTATTTTGTCAAGTCCGGTAGAAATTTGTTTAAATTTCTTCAAGTTTGTTGCACTTCACCTTCACCCATTAGGTTTCTTTGTTCTGGGTTCTCGTGAGTGTTCTTTTCTTCTTTGATATCAGTCAAAGCAAGATACAACCATTCAGGCGATCTATACTTCGGATTTACCTTCTTTACTCTTTTCGTTTTCTGCAAGTGTTTTCCACCTTGTTTTTCTTGCTCTTTCTGACTTGTTATTTCATTCACTTGTTCAGCACTTTTTCCATCTAACCTTATGATCCTGTATCTTAATTTTCTTACTTCGTTGGGCCAATTGTCTCCTTTTCTTGACCTTTTTGCCTCACTTCCTTTTTCCTCTCTTTCTGTTTTCCAATTCCTTTTTCTTGACTCTAGTTTTTGGTTTCTTTCTTCTCCACTTTCTTCAGACTCTGTTTCATTTTTCTCTTTATTGTCTCTTATTTTGAATCTTATAATTTCATTTTCTTCCTCTACTTGTGGTTCTTTTCTTATCTTCCTTCGTTCACCTACTTCTGTCCCTCCTCGAGGTTCTTCCGAATTTGTGTCAATCTCTCTATCTGCTTCTAAATTTCCCTGTTCTTTTGTTTGGCTATCTGTCCCTATTGCTCCTCGGGATCTTCCGATTTTTCTAACTTTCTGTTTGAAACTCTCCCTTCTTCATCTATTAATATTATCTCCGAAGGATTTTTACCACAACTTGTACTTGGTTGCTCACTGTTACTATCTTCTTGCTCAGTTTCTTCTCTTATGCTTTCAAATTTCCAATTTCTTTTCAGAATTTCCTCACAATCCGAATGATCTGTATCAGATTCTGAACTGGTATCTGATATTTCCAGATGTCGACTCACATGTCGATCTTCAGGTTCTGGAACTTCCACTATTTCCTCTACTTCTTCTGTCGTTGCACTTGTAGTTGGGTCTTCCAGATGTCGACTTACAGGTCGATCTTCAGATTCTGGCACCCTATTCGGTTCTTCTTCCGTTTCTGATGCTGAACTGTTATCCAACACTTCCAGATGTCGACTCACATGTCGATCTTCAGGTTCTGGAACTCTGATGGTGTGACTGGCATGCACCCAGTGTTTTACTCCTGCACATTTGACTGCAGTGGTTGTCACCAGGATCACTTGTCGTGGTTCGTCCCAACGAGGAACCAAACAGTTTCTTCTCCTGTGGACTTTTATGCGGACCCAATCTCCTGGATTCAAGTCGTGAGCTGGTTTTCTTTCAAGAGTAGTAGCATCCGGTCCAACCTGATGAAACACAGAACGCACCACATCAGCCAATCCTTTGCAATAATCCAGCACCAGATCATCAGTTATAGTCAGTAGTTTGTTGACAGGTACATGTGCTTGTCTCATTGCTCGTCCCATAATTATCTCATGGGGACTGAGTCCAGTTTTCCTTTCCGGAATACTTCTGATTGTCATTAAAACTAATGGCAAGGCATCTGGCCATTTGAGTCCTGTGGCTTGACACATTTTTCCTAACCTGTTCTTAATTGTTCCATTCACTTGCTCTACTATTCCAGAAGCCTCTGGTCTGTATGCACAATGCAGTTTCTGTTTAATACTAAGTGCTTCACAAATCAGTTTAATTCATTCATTTTGGAAATGTGTTCCTCTATCTGTTTCAATCGTGACTGGAAAACCATACCTCGGAATGAATTCTCGCAGCATAAGTTTTGCTACCGTGATTCCATCATTCCTTCTGGTCGGGTATGCTTCCACCCAACGGGAAAACAAACAGACGACTACGAGGACATACCTTAGTCTGTTGCTCGGGGGCATTTCTATAAAGTCCATTTGCATTCTAGTGAACGGACCTCCTTCTCGTCCTATTGTTCCTAGACTCACTACTGTCTTCCTTCCTGGATTTAACTGTTGACAAATAAGACATCTTTGACAAAGACTCTCAGCTATGGCTCTGAATTTTGGATTATACCATGTTTGTCTAAAAAGTCTGATCATTGAATCTCTCCCAATATGGGCTTGTCCATGGTACATCCGTGCCATGTCAGAAATCATGCTATCAGGCATAACTGGTCTCTCATCTCTGTAAACCCAAACATCATTTTCCTCATGTTTTCTACATCCTGCTTTTATCCATGTATCGTTTTCCTCATCATCTGCTGCTTCCTGTAACTGTCTCACCTCATCCCATGTCTCAACAGGGTTAGTAAAAAGCAAAGGACAAGAAATATGCTCTCTTTCTCGGCTCCTGTTCAAAGAGACCACATTCTTTGCACAGTACTGTGCAATCTCGTCAGCATACTTATTGCCGACAGTTATGTAGTCTTCCCCATTTTTATGTGCATTGCACTTTACAACAGCAATCTGTTTAGGCAGCTGTATCGCCTCAAGCAATTTTTTCACAAAATCTCCATTTCTAATTGGCGTTCCTGCAGACGTCAAGAAACCTCTTTGTGACCAAATCTGACCAAAATCGTGCACCACTCCAAAACCGTATTGGCTATCTGTCACAATCGTAACCCGCACATTTCTTCCCAACTTGCAGGCTTGAATCAGAGCTATCAGTTCTGCGACTTGGGCAGACCGTATCCCTTTCAGACAAGATGCTTCCATTACAGTTGCTACTGTGCAAACTGCATATGCTGCACTTAGAACTCCATCATTCGTTCTCAAACATGAGCCATCCACGAATAGAATATAATCTGATTCCTTTAAGGGCTCATCTCGTATGTCTGATCTCGGTTTTGTACAATATTCAAGCACATTCAGACAATCGTGATCTACTTCATCCATTTCAATCACACTCTCTTCATCTGGCAATGATGTCGAAGGATTCACATTCATACATCTGTCAATGGTCACATTATCTGCACTCAAAATTACTTTTTCATACCTAGTCAGCCGACTATGTGTCATGTATTGGGTTTTCGTTCTGGTCAAAAGAATTTCCACAGAATGGGGAACATATACTCTCAGTGGATATCCCATCACTATGCCTTCACTCTGTTCCAGACTCACACAAGTAGCAGCAACTGCTTTCAAACATCCAGGCAACGCTTTTGCTACAGGGTCTAAAACAGCTGAAAAATATGCAATGGGTCTTTTCATGGTTCCATGTCTCTGTACCAAGACTGAAAATGCACATCCATCTCTTTCACTGCAATACAACTCAAAGTCCTTCTCATAGTCAGGCATTCCCAATGCTGGAGCTTCACACAATTTCTTTTTCAGCTCTCTGAATGCTTTCATTTCCTCATCATTCATTTCAAAAGGATCTTTAACATCCTTCTTTGTCAGTTTTTGCAACGGTTTGGCGATCAACGAAAAACCGCTTATCCATTGTCGACAATATCCAACCATTCCCAGAAACATTCTTACCTCTCTTTGCGTCATTGGAGCTCTCATTCCTTGAATCATCTTTATTCTTTCAGTCGTTACCTTTCGCACTCCTTTTTCAATTTTATGCCCTAAATATTGGACTTCTTGTTGACAAAACTGCAATTTTGATGGGGACACTTTATGTCCTCTTTTGGCTAAATGATTCAGCAAAGCAATTGTATCATTGACACATGCTTCCTTCGTTTTTGATGCCACCAGTAGGTCATCAATATACTGAACCATCACTGACTTTTCTGGCATTTTTAAGTCTTCCAATGATTTCTTTAGAATCTGATTAAAGATTGAAGGGCTTTCTGTGTACCCTTGAGGAATTCGGCACCATGCCAAAATACGCTCTCCAAACCTAAACGCAAATAATGGCTGGCTATCTGGATGCAATGGAATAGAGAAAAATGCATGACATAAATCAATTACTGTGTACCATTCTGCTTCACGTGGAATCTGGTATAGAATCACAGCAGGGTTCGGTACTATTGGGCAACAAGGCACTACAATTTTGTTTACCTTCCTCAAATCCTGTACAATTCTATATGTTCCGTTTGGCTTTTTCAGTCCCATTATTGGCGAATTACATGGACTGCTCATGATTTCTTTTAGAATCCCTTGTTCAACCATTTTATTTATTACTGGCGTTATTCCTTCAATTATTTCTGGTGTCAATTTATACTGGGGCGTATTTGGGTAACTCGTTCCCTCTTTTACGGAGATTTTAACGGGATCTACTTCTTTCATTAATCCTATATCTTCTCCTGTAAAGTCCCACACTTCTTCCTTCACTGTCTTTTTCAGTTCAATTGGGATTTTCTCTGCATCAAATACAGGAAACAAATCATTTACTTCTGGTTCTAAATTCACCAGTGTCATTTTATACAATACATCTTCATCTGGGGTCTGAAATGCAATTCCATCTGGAGTACAATAGATAGTGCAATTCATTTTGCACAATAGATCGCGTCCTAATAGGTTCACGGGACTACAATCGCATACCACAAATCGGTGCATTTCACTAAATGGACCAATCTTTACCTCCACTAATTTAGTAAGAGGCGTCTTAATTTGCTGATTTGATACTCCAACTACTTGGATATGTTCACCTGAGAGAGGAAGGTTTGGAATTTCCACTGACCTAACAGTAGAACGGGTAGCTCCAGTGTCCACAAGGAATGTTACATTTGCACCATTCACTTCTCCATCCACAAATGGACCAGACTGATCTACCTCTAGAGTTGCGCCAAGCACGCACTCTTCCCCCTCTCCTAGGCACCGTCAGAAGCTTTCATCCGTTTCATCCTCATCCTGTCGTAACCAATATTGAGAAATGGCAGCTGCACGCGGCAACTGTGTTACCTGCTCTCCTCCGTAGAATCCTGTTTCTGCACTGAATTTCTGTTGGTTAACACTCTTGGGAAGTGGTGGTTGTGGCACCTGACTCTGCTGAGTAACTACCTCACTCTGCACCTGTGAATTTAATGATTGATTTTCCACATTAAGTTTTGGAGGAAATTTACACTCGTTTCTCCAATGCCCTAGCTTTCCGCAGTTGTGGCATGGCCACTTTTTCTTTGCCTCATCTATGCTCATTTGTCCTTTTCCTTTACCTATATTTGGTCGAAATCTAGCCTGTCCTGCTTCATTACCTGTATTACTCAATTGAGCTTCTTGTTTCTCTGCAACTTTCACCTGTGCCCACATGGCTTTTTCTTTCAATTTACGCTGTCTACTCTCAATATCATCACTGCAATACTTAGCATATCTCAAAACTTCGTTGACTGTGCTACTCTGCCAACAAATCATATGCTGTTTAATCATCTCACTTATCTCTGGTTTCAACCCATATACAAATCTATATACAAAATGACTCATATCCTTCTCATTTAGTGTCTCAAAACCACTATACTGTTTGAAAACTAACAACAGTCTTTCATAGTAAGCATGCACTGATTCTTTACTTTCCTGCGTTGTTCTGTCTATTTTTACCCAATCTGTTTCTTTAGGTGGAATCTTATTCTTCAAAAAGGTAATTACTTGATCGTACTTTCTCATCACTTCTGGTCCTGGCGCTCCTGTTTTAGCATCCCTTGGATATTCTACAGTTGGCCAATCAATAGTAATCTTACATTCTGTCCACAAATCAGCTGGCACTACTATATCAAACAATCCATCCAAGTCTATCCACAACACCTTTGAAACTTTAACAAATCTCTCCACTTGTCTGTACCATTCTACTGGCTTCTCTCTCAACTTTGGGAAATCATTTGTAAATGACAGTATATCCTGTCTAGTCCATGGAACATGCACATAACTACCTCCTGGAGTGTCTCTCATCGGGTACTCCCTTACAACTGGTTCCTTATCTGTTACTGCAAAAGCCAAAGATGCTTTATCTGTTACTTTCTCGTTCTTTTTATCCATCTACTTCTCCATCTATCCACATCACCCCATTTTCTCAGTAAAACAATTAATTCTTTTATTTGGGTCAATCTTCCTGATGTGTTCAGATTCTCTATATCTTTCTCACAAAAATCTACTCTATATGGTTTCTGCAACGTTCTCACTTTTGCAAATTCTACTCCCAGTTCACTTGCTGTCTCTTCTAATTTGTCATGTAAATTTCTAGCTCTCCATGTAAGACTTTTGCACAAAAACATAATCTCATCATCCTGATAATTTTTTAATTTTTCTGTACCAATCGTTCCTAAAATCAATTCTTCCATGTCTATTTTTAACCTAATTACATCTAATGGTTTTACTTCTGTTTCTTTCGTTTTTAGCGTTTCATCCATCCATTCATTTAACTCATCTTGATTCGGACCTACAGGCGTACTATTTAATTCTATCCAATTGTTACTTCTTTCTGGTGTCCCTGATGCAGACTCCGTTACCATAGGTATTCTCCTGAACTCATTCTCATTTATCGTCAAATTAGTAGGTGGGCTTGGTATATAGGTACTAACCAAATGGTGTGCACCTTCATTGTTCAGTTCCATCCCTTCTCTTTTTCTTTGCAAATGTGAATTCATGGGAATCACTAAAGAACGTTCATCAATTTTCTGATTCTCAAAAATTGGCATTACTGGACCTATCGTTACTGGTACAGTTACAGCTTCCATATTCTTTGTCAATTCTCTTATTTTCTCAGTCAATTCTCTTGTGGTTTTTGCTAATTCAGTTGCATTGTCACTTTCTATCTCTTCATTTTGTGAAGTTTTTAATTGATCTTGTGACCTATTTATCTCATCTCTTCGTTCGGGAATTTTATTCCTCCCAGTTTCCATTAGTGGTGCATTAGGTGTCACCACCGCAGAAGTCTGTTGGTATGGAGGCGGGTTTCTGTTTAAAATATCTTCCAGCAATTCATCATCCGTTTCACTACCACCATACCCATACTTTTCTATAACTACATGTTTCTTTTTCTCTGTACACTTTCTCTTTGCTTCTTCCTCTACTGTAAAAGCTGGAAACAAACCTCCTGTCATATTAGCACATCTCCAACGCTTTATTCTGTCCTCATGATTTACTCCCCATAACCTTCCAGGCACAAACTCATGATTCTTTAATCCTCTGAATCTTTCTCGTTCATACATCTCATCTTCCCATTCAGTTAAAGCTTCAAACTGTGTCGGTCTAGGTCTAGGTTCTAACATTGCCATCTTCTCTCTCAAATTCCGTAGTACAGCTACATTAAATGAACCATTCTCAGGGAAAGCCAATGCTCCATCATTCTTGGTATATTTTGTCCAATTTTCTAACCATATGCATGTATGATATCCATATTTCAGCATCATGTGCGAAGCTGGTGATTTCGGCGGAGGAATTACTTGTCCCTCTCTAGTCACTACCTTTTTGTCTTTCTTAAAGAAGTTCTTAACTTTCGACATCCATGACGTTTTCTCTCTACCATATTCATAATACGACATGATTCACAATCGCTTTCTCTCCTCAAACAATCCGCAATTCAACACTGTTCTCTATGCGTTATTTCGACCAATACTAGCGCGACTCACACCAACACTCCAATCACAGCAGTTTCTGTCTACAGCGCACTGTCCAATCCCAGCGCAGCTTTTGTCTACGTCAGCTCTGCTCCTGTTTCTGTATGACTAGCGCACTGCCCAATCCCAGCGCGGCTTTTGTCTACGTCAGTTCTGCTCTTGACCCCTCCTTTACAAAATGTATCGGCAATTTCTTTTTCAACAATTCTTTGTTAGTTACAACATTTAAAACACATTTCCATTGTCTGATTCACTAAACAAAAGAGATAGTTTTGTCCATTTACACAAGAATTCTGTATTTTCCAGTAGGCAGCGCTTACCTCTACCCTACCACAGAATTTTCCCGTTTCGCCGATAAAGTAGCACTTTCCTCTACCTTACCCTTCTTTCAAGCAAGCGGTAAACCCGTTTCTCTGGGGATAAAACACATGTGGAGACTATACTGCTCCTGAGAATTAAGGCCAGAGTTTCACAAGAAAACCGATCACCATTTCACTTACACAACTTTTATGCGGAAAATGTCCCTATCATAACACAACCTGTGTTATCACCAATATGAACTCAGACAATGCACTATTCCATGTGACTTCTCTTGCCACACGTGTTCCACTTCCTACTTCCCGGAAGCGTGAAAACTTACATATAACATAACGCGACTCAACATAAAGTGTTAGACATGAACTTATCAATAATCAATAATCACTAATCAATAATCAATAATCACCAAACTAATCTATAGTAACCATAACTCTGCTACCAAGAAATCTGATCCAGCGCTAACAATAAAAATATTTCTCCTATAGAACTCGGTCATCCAGGTACAACTATCTCTCCAATACACAGACTATATCCTTATGACGGTGGGGCCCATTGACACCGCATATACATTCACTTACTCATTTATTCCCTGGATTACCTCCGTCCTTAACCTAGGAGAAAAACAGTAAAACGATTCGCTGGAAGGAGACGGGATACCTCTTTTTAACACAACATAATGTTTCTCATTGCTTTTAAGGTATTCCGCTCATTGGTCGATGGACCAACTAGTAGGAATCAGTTGATGGTGATTAAGACCAGCTCAATCACAATAAACTCTTAACATTTTACCTTAATTATTGAGCTAAAGAATCACTGAGTCATTTGTTTAAAGATAATAAAGTTTATATAAAGTTTTAGAAACAATGCATAAGTTTAAGTTTATCACTCAGATTATTACATTTATCATTATTATAAGAATAAATTGAAATTACAATGCATACCTATTTGATGGAAGATAAAGTTTGTTACAGCAAGAACTTCAAAAAGATCTATCTATCTGTCTTGGAAAAATCTAATAGCCCTAAATAAAAAATCTATCATGAATAAAAAGGTTCTTAAAAAGCAGCATCTTATACCTAGGGAAAATAGCAGCAGCAGCTTCGATCATCCGCAACAGCAGCTCAGCACCCGCAACTCATCTATCAGCAATCTCAGCTCTCTCCTCTCCTAACAGTACGCTCGCTCATCATCAATAATAATAACTAACAACTCCTAACCCCTCCCGGAGTAGGTCTTCTTATACCCTAATTCTCGCTTACTAAATAAAATGTTGCCTCTTTATGGCGTGATTCTCTCTCATTGGTTCATTCAAGTCCATATACATTTTTATCAAACTTCCTTGTCTTAACCAGTTCTTTGTGGAATGTCCATGCTTGCATCGTTTCCCACAGTTCATGACATTACTCATCAGTTTCGATCAGTCCAATTTGTATCAATTTCTGTTACTTCTTAGATTCAATAGTTCCGTTTGTCCATTTATTCATTTTGACTTCTCACGCTTCTTGCTGATCATCTTGGCACACATTTGCTCTGTAAGGTCACAATAGCCTTGACCATACTTCCATCCTAGGCTCTCAGCACGAACACGTGGTCATTCTTTTTCACAGCCTTTCTCCTTTTTCCACACGGCTTCTTGCACATGCGTACTCTAGCTCATGGCGGCCATTTTATATCGCTGCTCAACAGGCCTAAGCGCACTATTTTCAAAGATAAACAAAATATTGTTAAAATAAAGAATATAAACCTTTTCGTTTCCCTCCCGTCTTTCTACGTACCCCAATTAGGTATTACCTAGCAAAAAGCAACATATAAAGCCGTCCCTTACTTACCATCGCTTTATTTTGCCACCACACGTTTTATTTTCAAAGCACAAATCATGCGTTTATTATTTTATTAGTACGCAAATATTAGATTATGTTAGACACGTCAACAATTATAAGTAGATTAATTTGCACACAAAATAGCGTATTACCTTTAACCCTTCACATGTAACATACATTGTTGGTTATTTTACTTAAACAAACATGTTTATTAATTAATTTACGTAAATTATTAGGAGTTTAAAAAAAAATTCATTTATCCTGCTCCATCAAACTCAAGGCTGGAACCTAATCTAAAGGCTTCTGCGAGCTACTGACACCTGTGCTACACTCTATGGACTATTTTTTCAATATGAGTGGATTGGCATACATTATCAAAGGCAACTGTGAATTTTTGTATGTGTTCCTTCTATATACAATAAATATATGATATTTTATAGTTATTGTACCCCATGATTATTTAATTACATTTTGGTTTAAATATAAAACTCATTAATTAAATGCCCTCATATATTCTTTTGTTGACATTTATAGAGTTATTGATTAATTCCATGTCTTTTTGGACAGACATACAAATAGTCTGCAAACAATCTTTAAAATAACGTGTAAATGATCCCCTTGTGGGCTATTTACTTCAGTATATACTGACACCCAAGCTCACAAGGGGATAGTGGGCCGCCTCTCCTCTCTCCACAGTTTTTTAGACTCTGCACACTGGGGCACTGCTATCCAGTGGCCAGTGTATGTGCTCTGACTCCTAAAACATGTTCAATTGGCTAATCCCTGATTGGGATATTATTTAACTCTCCTGTAATGACATGGTATATGGTGTAGAAACTACACCCATGGAATTGAATGTTAAATGTCACTTGAGGACTAAAGCACTTTTGTGCCAACCACTAGTGTGACAGGTAAAACATGGCTTCAAAGTAGGGCTGGGCGTAGTTGGCGGAGTTCCACTACGCAAAATTTTGGGAAAAAAATGTGTGGAAAACGAGCGCACGTCCTGAGGGTCCGTGTGCCCGGGACAGGGGTAGGGCTGGGCGTAGTTGGCGTAGCGCCACTACGCAGAATTTTGGAAAAAATGTGTGGAAAACGAGCGCACGTCCTGAGGGTCCGTGTGCCCGGGACAGGGGGTCCCTCGTGCCTGGGCAGGCTCCCCGATCTCCAGGGGTCCCTCGTGCCTGGGCAGGCTCCCCGATCTCCCCGGCCTGGCAGGGTTGAGAAGCAGGGACCGGCCCCGGGGACTGCGTTTCGGTCAGGGCCTGGGGTTTGGGAGCCCCCGTCCTGCTGCCTGCCAAGTGTCCATCTGCCCGGGACAAGGGTCCCTGGTGCAGAGCCCCGGAGACCTGCAAGGGCAGGCGGGAGCCCTACCGCTATGGCTCAGCTTGGGCGGGTAGATGGCAGTCCTTTTGGTCCCGGCCATCTGGTCGCACCTCTCCCTCGGCTATCTGGTCACACGCAATGCTTTCCAATGGGGCGGACAGATGGCCGGGCCGCCCTGGAAGTCCCGATGAGGGATCATTTGCCTCCCGGATCCCAGCCAGGGCTCCAGGAGGTCGGGCACGTTCGCGCCCAGGGTCCCCTGAGCCTCGCGGTGCGCACGGATTCCCAGAAAGCGGAATAGCCTTCCTCCGGATTACTAGGGACAGGGTACTCTGGGACCCCTCTCGGCCTAACGGTCCTCAGCCGGCAGCTGGGCGGGCCAGGATGCCGCCCCAGCCCTGGGTCCATCCCTGGGCCTGCCGCGTGGCAGGCTGCCCTGGATGGGGTCCGGCAGGCCCGGGGAGCCTCCCCCTGCAGGGCTGGGGCCCGGGGAGTGCAGCCTCCCCACCCCAGGGTCTGTCCTCGGTCCTGCTGAGTGGCAGGATGCCTGAACGAGGTCCCGCGGGCCTGGGGAGCCTCCCCCTGCTCGGCTGGGTTCAGCGGCTCCCAGGGGCCCTGGGGAGGGTGTCCTCCCCACCCTGGAGCTCCATCCTTGGTCCTGCCGCATGGCAGGGGTGCACGGGATGGGGTCCGGTGGGCCCGGGAGGCTTCCCTGCGCCTCTGGGCCTTTGGAGCCCGGCTGGGTCCAGGGGCCCTGTCGGGCCCGGGTCGGGTGCTCCGGCCCTGGGACCTGTCCCCCACCCTGCTGCACTGCCAAAGGCCGGGAATGGGGTTCCGTTGTGCCCGGGGACCCTCCCCTTGCTTGGCTGGGTTCAGGATCTCCAGCCGGGGCCCCTGAGGGCCCTGGGAGAGCGGCCTCCCCACCCCGGGCTCTGTCCTCGGTCCTGCCGCGTGGCAGGGTGCCGGGGACAGGGTCCCGTGGGCCCGGGGAGGCTTCCCCTGCGCCTCTGGGCCTGGGAGCCCCGGCTGGGTCCAGGGGCCCTGTCGGGCCCCGGGTCAGGTGCTCCGGCCCTGGGCCGCGTCCCCTGGCCTGCTGCTCTGCCAAAGCCCCGGGACAGGGTTACGTTGTGCCCGGGGACCCTCCCCTTGCTTGGCTGGGTTCAGGAGCTCCGTCCGGGGCCCCTGAGGGTCCCGGGGAGGGTGGCCTCCCCACCCCGGGCTCTGTCCTCTGTCCTGCTGCATGGCAGGGTGCCCGGGACAGGGTCCCGTGGGCCCGGGGAGGCTTCCCCTGCGCCTCTGGGCCTGGGAGCCTCGGCTGGGTCCAGGGGCCCTGTTGGGCCCCGGGTCGGGTGCTCCGGCCCTGGGCCCTGTCCCCCGGCCTGCCGCTCTGCCAAAGGACGGGGACGGGGTTCCGTTGTGTCCGGGGACCCTCGCCTTGCTTGGCTGGGTTCAGGATCTCCGGCCGGGGCCCCTGAGGGCCCTGGGGAGGGCGGCCTCCCCACCCCGGGCTCTGTCCTCGGTCCTGCCGCATGGCAGGGTGCCCGGGACAGGGTCCCGTGGGCCCAGGGAGGCTTCCCCTGCGCCTTTGGGCCTGGGAGCCCCGGCTGGGTCCAGGGACCCTGTCGGGCCCCGGGTTAGGTGCTCCGGCCCTGGGCCGCGTCCCCTGGCCTGCTGCTCTGCCAAAGCCCCGGGACGGGGTTCCGTTGTGCCCGGGGACCCTCCCCTTGCTTGGCTGGGTTCAGGAGCTCCGTCCGGGACCCCTGAGGGTCCCGGGGAGGGTGGCCTCCCCACCCTGGGCTCCGTCCGCGGTCCTGCCGCGTGGCAGGGTGCCCGGGATGGGGTCCCGTGGGCCTGGGGAGGCTTCCCCTGCGCCTCTGGGCCCGGTAGCCCCAGCTGGGTCCAGGGGCCCCTCCGGGCCCCGGGTCGGGTGCTCCAGCCCTGGGCCCCATCTCCCGGCCTGCCGCTCTGCCAAGGGACAGGGACGGGGTTCCGTTGTGCCCGGGGACCCTCCCCTTGCTTGGCTGGGTTCAGGATCTCCAGCCGGGGCCCCTGAGGGCCCTGGGGAGGGAGGCCTCCCCACCCCGGGCTCTGTCCTCGGTCCTGCCGCGTGGCAGGGTGCCGGGGACAGGGTCCCGTGGGCCCGGGAGGCTTCCCCTGCGCCTCTGGGCCTGGGAGCCCGGCTGGGTCCAGGGGCCCTGTCGGGCCCCGGGTCAGGTGCTCCGGCCCTGGGCCGCGTCCCCTGGCCTGCTGCTCTGCCAAAGCCCGGGACGGGGTTCCGTTGTGCCCGGGGACCCTCCCCTTGCTTGGCTGGGTTCAGGAGCTCCGTCCGGGGCCCCTGAGGGCCCCGGGGAGGGTGGCCTCCCCACCCCGGGCTCTGTCCTCGGTCCTGCCGCGTGGCAGGGTGCCCAGGACAGGGTCCCGTGGGCCCGGGGAGGCTTCCCCTGCGCCTCTGGGCCTGGGAGCCCCGGCTGGGTCCAGGGGCCCTGTCGGGCCCCGGGTCAGGTGCTCCGGCCCTGGGCCGCGTCCCCTGGCCTGCTGCTCTGCCAAAGCCCCGGGACGGGGTTCCGTTGTGCCCGGGGACCCTCCCCTTGCTTGGCTGGGTTCAGGAGCTCCGTCCGGGGCCCCTGAGGGTCCCGGGAGGGTGGCCTCCCCACCCCGGGCTCTGTCCTCGGTCCTGCTGCGTGGCAGGGTGCCCGGGACAGGGTACCGTGGGCCCGGGAGGCTTCCCCTGCGCCTCTGGGCCTGGGAGCCCCGGCTGGGTCCAGGGGCCCTGTCGGGCCCCGGGTCGGGTGCTCCGGCCCTGGGCCCTGTCCCCCAGCCTGCCACTCTGCCAAGTGACGGGGACGGGGTTCCGTTGTGCCCGGGGACCCTCCCCTTGCTTGGCTGGGTTCAGGATCTCCGGCCGGGGCCCCTGAGGGCCCTGGGGAGGGCGGCCTCCCCACCCCGGGCTCTGTCTTCGGTCCTGCCGCGTGGCAGGGTGCCCGGGACAGGGTCCCGTGGGCCCGGGGAGGGTTCCCCTGCGCCTCTGGGCCTGGGAGCCCCGGCTGGGTCCAGGGGACCCTCCCCTTGCTTGGCTGGGTTCAGGATCTCCAGCCGGGGCCCCTGAGGGCCCTGGGGAGGGAGGCCTCCCCACCCCGGGCTCTGTCCTCGGTTCTGCCGCGTGGCAGGGTGCCCGGGACAGGGTCCCGTGGGCCCGGGGAGGCTTTCCCTGCGCCTCTGGGCCTGGGAGCCCCGGCTGGGTCCAGGGGCCCTGTCGGGCCCCGGGTCAGGTGCTCCGGCACTGGGCCGCGTCCCCTGGCCTGCTGCTCTGCCAAAGCCCGTGGACGGGGTTCTGTTGTACCCGGGGACCCTCCCCTTGCTTGGCTGGGTTCAGGGCCCCGGGGAGGGCAGCCTCCCCACCCCGGGCTCTGTCCTCAGTCCTGCTGCGTGGCAGGGTGCCCGGGATGGTGTCCGGTGAGCCCGGGAGGCTGCCCCTGCGCCTCTGGGCCTCTGGGCCTGGGAGCCACGGCTGGGTCCAGAGGCCCCGTCAGGCCCCTGGTCGGGTGCTCCTGCCCTGGGCCGCGTCCCCCGGCCTGCCGCTCTGCAAAAGCCCCGGGACGGTGTTCCGTTGTGCCCGGGGAGCCTCCCCTTGCTTGGCTGAGTTCAGGAGCTCCGGCCGGGGCCCTTGGGAGGGCGGCCTCCCCAACCCGGGCTCCGTCCTCGGGCCTGCCAAGTGACAGGGTGCCCGGGACGGGCTCCCGCAGGGCCGGGAGGCTTCCTCGAGCGTCCGGGCCTGGGAGCCCCGGCTGGGTCCAGGGTCCCCCGGGTCAGTTGCTGCAGCCCTGGGCCCCGTCCCCGGCCTGTCGCTCTGCCAAAGGCCAGAGACGGGGGTTCCGTTGTGCCCAGCGAGCCTCCCCCTGCTTGGCCTATCACCTCGGCCATCTGGTCACGCCTATCCCCTCGGCCATCTATGTCGCGCCAATCCCCTCAGCCATCTGGTCGCGCGCAATGCTTTCCAATGGGTCGACCAGATTGCCGGGCTGCCCTGGAAGTCCCTATGAGGGCTCATTTGCCTCCCGATCCCATCCAGGGCTCCAGGAGGTTGGGCGCGTCCGTGCCTTGGGTCCCCTCAGTCTCACGGTGCGCACGGGTTACCAGAAAGGGGGGTACCCTTCCTCCGGATTACTAGGGACATGGGGCCAGATGTATCAAAGAATAGTTTTGCGATTCTCAAATAGCGATTTTTAGAGAATTGCAATTTGAGAATTCCAAAACTATTCTTTCCTTAGGTTGGAGCGCCATCTAGAGCATGTCCAGTAGGGAAGGTGATGGGATATTCCTTAGGTTGGAGCGCCATCTAGAGCAAGTCCAGTAGGGAAGGTAATGGGATATTCCTTAGGTTGGAGCGCCATCTAGAGCAAGTCCAGTAGGGAAGGTGTTCGAATATTCCTTAGGTTGGAGCGCCATCTACAGCATGTCCAGTAGGGAAGGTGATGGGATATTCCTTAGGTTGGAGCGCCATCTAGAGAAAGTCCAGTAGGGAAGGTGATGGGATATTCCTTAGGTTGGAGCGCCATCTAGAGTAAGTCCAGTAGGGAAGGTGTTCGAATATTCCTTAGGTTGGAGCGCCATCTAGCGCAAGTCCAGTAGGGAAGGTGATGGGATATTCCTTAGGTTGGAGCGCCATCTAGAGCAAGTCCAGTAGGGAAGGTGATGGGATATTCCTTAGGTTGGAGCGCCATCTAGAGCAAGTCCAGTAGGGAAGGTGTTCGAATATTCCTTAGGTTGGAGCGCCATCTAGCGCAAGTCCAGTAGGGAAGGTGATGGGATATTCCTTAGGTTGGAGCGCCATCTAGAGCAAGTCCAGTAGGGAAGGTGTTCGAATATTCCTTAGGTTGGAGCGCCATCTAGAGCAAGTCCAGTAGGGAAGGTGATGGAATATTCCTTAGGTTGGAGCGCCATCTAGAGCAAGTCCAGTAGGGAAGGTGTTGGAATAGTAGCGTGCAATGCTGTCCAATGGGGCGACCAGATGGCCGGGCTGCCCTGGAAGTCCCGATGAGGGCTCATTTGCCTCCCTGATCCCAGCCAGGGCTCCATGAGGTCAGGCGCGTCCGCGCCTAGGGTCCCCTACGTTTTGCAGTGTGCACGGGTTACCAGAAAGAGAGGTAGCTTTCCTCCGGAATACTAGGGGCAGGGTATGCCGGAACCCCTATCGGGCTGGTGGTTCTCAGACGGGGACCAGATGGGCCAGGCCCGTATAACACCTCCCCATGTCCGGGGCTCCCTCCTCCGGCCCGGGGGTGGCGATGGAGCCCGGGACAGGCTCCATCGGTCCTGGGCAGTCCTCCCCCGGGCGTCCGGGCCCCGAGAGCTCCTGTGGGCCTCCCGTGCCCGAGGCCCAGCCGGGGTCTCCGAGCCCCCGGGACGCAGAGCCCCCGAGCCCTGTATGGAGAGGCGGGAGCCCTCCGGCAAAGGCTCGGGGCGGGCAGATTGGCCTCCTAGGTGCCCGTTCATCAGGTAGCGCTTTTCCTCTCAGCCATCTGGTCGCGCGCAATGCTTTCCAATGGGGCGACCAGATGGCCGGGCCGCCCTGGAATTCCCGATGAGGGCTCATTTGCCTTCCTGATCCCAGCGAGGGCTCCAGGAGGTCGGGCGCGTCCGCGCATAGTGTCCCCTCAGTCTTGCGGTGCGCACAGGTTACCAGAAAGGGGGGGTAGCCTTCCTCCGGATTACTAGGGACAAGGTACTCTGGGACCCCTCTCGGCCTAGCGGTCCTCAGCCGGCAGTTGGACGGGCCAGGATGCCGCCCCAGACCTGGGTCCGTCCCTGGGCCTGCCGCGTGACAGGCTGCCCTGGATGGGGTCCGGCGGGCCCGGGGAGCCTCTCCCTGCTGGGCTGGCTCCAGGGGCTCGGGTGTTCCAGCCCTGGGCCCTGTCCCCCAGCCTGCAGCCCTGCCAAAGGCCCGGGACGGGGTTCCATCATTCCCGGGGTGCCTCCCCTTGCTCGGCTGGGTTCAGGGGCTCCCTGCGGCCCCGGGGAGGGTGGCCTCCCCACCCCGGGCTCTGTCCTCGGTCCTGCTGCGTGGCAGGGTGCCCGGGACGGGGTCCCGCGGGCCCGGGGATGCTTCCCCTGCGCCTCTGGGCCCGGGAGCCCCGGCTGGGTCCAGGGGCCCCTCCGGGCCCCGGGTCGGGTGCTCCAGGCCTGGGCCCTGTCTCCCGGCCTGCCTCTATGCCAAGGGCCCGGGACGGGGGTCCGTCGGTCCCGTGCAGACCTCCCCCGCTTTGCCTGCTTGTCGAGGTGTCTGCGGGCCCCAGGTCGGAGGGCCCGTCGGCTCCCCCCTCGCAGCCTCCATGGCTGGGGCCCAGCTGGGGCCCTGGGCCTCCGGTCCCCCGTGCCCCGGCGCCCGCTCACTCTTTCATTGGGGCACCGAGCGACCAGATGGCTCCCCTTTCGTGCCCGGCCATCTGGTCGCCCCTTTCCCCTCGGCCATCTGGTCTCCCGCAATGCTTTCCTATGGGGCGACCAGATGGCTGGGCTTCCCTGGAAGTCCCGATGAGGGCTCATTTGCCTCCCCGATCCCAGCGATGGCTCCAGGAGGTCGGGTACTTTTGCACCTTGGGTCCCCTCTGTCACCTCGTGTGCACGGATTACAAGAAAGGGGGGCAATTTTCCTCCGGATTACTAGGGAGAGGGTCAATCAGACCTCTGTGAGGTCCGGCGATTCTGAAACAGGGGAAGGCAGCACCCGGGCCTGCCCGCCGGGGCCCCCAGGGGCCCGGATCTGCACCTGCCTCTCAGCCCCTTCCTGATGGTCCTTTTTCTCCGAGTTTGCTCAGTCAGACCTCCGTGAGGTCCGGCGATGCTGAGGCAGGGGAAGGCAGCACCCGGGCCTGCCCGCCGGTGCCCCCATGGGCCCGGGTATGCACCTGCCTCTCAGCCCCTTCCCGATGGTCCTTTTTCTCCGAGTCTGCTCAGTCAGATGTGAGGTCCGGGGATGCTGAGACAGGGGGAAGGCAGCACCCGGGCCCGCCCGCCGGGGCCCCCAGGGGCCCGGGTACGTACCTGCCTCTCAACTTTCCCGATGGTCCTTTTTCTCCGAGTTTGTTCAGGCAGACCTCCGTGAGGTCCGGGGATGCTGAGACGGGGGAAGGCAGCACCCGGGCCCGCCCGCCGGGGCCCCCAGGGGCCCGGGTACGCACCTGCCTCTCAGCCCCTTCCCGATGGTCCTTTTTCTCCGAGTTTGCTCAGTCAGATGTCCGTGAGGTCGGGGCATGCTGAGACAAGGGAAGGCAGCACCAGGGTCCGCCCGCCGGGGCCCCCAGGGGCCTGGGGACGCACCTGCCTCTCAGCCCCTTCCCGATGGTCCTTTTTCTCCGAGTTTGCTCAGTCAGACCCATGTGAGGTCCGGGGATGCTGAGACGGGGGAAGGCAGCACCCGGGCCCGCCCGCCGGGGCCCCCAGGGGCCCGGGTATGCACCTGCCTCTCAGCCCCTTCCTGATGGTCCTTTTTCTCCGAGTTTGCTCAGTCAGATGTCCGTGAGGTCTGGGCATGCTGAGACGGGGGAAGGCAGCACCCGGGCCCGCCTGCCGGGGCCCCCAGTGGCCCAGGTACGCACCTGCCTCTCAGCCCCTTCCCGATGGTCCTTTTTCTCTGAGTTTGCTCAGTCAGACCCACGTGAGGTCCGGGGATGCTGAGACGGGGGAAGGCAGCACCCGGGCCCGCCCGCCAGGGCCCCCAGGGGCCCGGGTATGCACCTGCCTCTCAGCCCCTTCCCGATGGTCCTTTTTCTCCGAGTTTGCTCGGTCAGACCCCCGTGAGGTCCGGGGATGCTGAGATGGGGGAAGGCAGCACCCGGGCCTGCCCGCCGGGGCCCCCAGGGGCCCAGGTACGCACCTGCCTCTCAGCCCCTTCCCGATGGTCCTTTTTCTCCGAGTTTGCTCAGTCAGACCCACGTGAGGTCCGGGGATGCTGAGACGGGGAAGGCAGCACCCGGGCCCGCCCGCCAGGGCCCCAGGGGCCCGGGTATGCACCTGCCTCTCAGCCCCTTCCCGATGGTCCTTTTTCTCCGAGTTTGCTCGGTCAGACCCCCGTGAGGTCCGGGGATGCTGAGATGGGGAAGGCAGCACCCGGGCCTGCCCGCCGGGGCCCCCAGGGGCCCGGGTACGTACCTGCCTCTCAGCCCCTTCCCGATGGTCCATTTTTTCCGAGTTTGTTCAGGCAGACCTCCGTGAGGTCCGGGGATGCTGAGACGGGGGAAGGCAGCACCCGGGCCCACCTGCCGGAGCCCCCAGGGGCCCGGGTACGCACCTGCCTCTCAGCCCCTTCCCGATGGTCCTTTTTCTCCGAGTTTGCTCAGTCAGACCCACGTGAGGTCCGGGGATGCTGAGACGGGGGAAGGCAGCACCCGGGCCCGCCCGCCAGGGCCCCCAGGGGCCCGGGTACGTACCTGCCTCTCAGCCCCTTCCCGATGGTCCATTTTCTCCGAGTTTGTTCAGGCAGACCTCCGTGAGGTCCGGGGAAGCTGAGACGGGGGAAGGCAGCACCCGGGCCCACCTGCCGGGGCCCCCAGGGGCCCGGGTACGCACCTGCCTCTCAGCCCCTTCCCGATGGTCCTTTTTCTCCGAGTTTGCTCATTCAGACCCACGTGAGGTCCGGGGATGCTGAGATGGGGGAAGGCAGCACCCGGGCCCGCCCGCCAGGGCCCCCAGGGGCCCGGGTACGCACCTTCTTCTCAGCCCCTTCCCGATGGTCCTTTTTCTCTGAGTTTGCTCGGTCAGACCCCAGTGAGGTCCGGAGATGCTGAGATGGGGGAAGGCAGCACCCGGGCCTGCCCGCCGGGGCCCCCAGGGGCCCGGGTACGTACCTGCCTCTCAGCCCCTTCCCGATGGTCCATTTTCTCCGAGTTTGTTCAGGCAGACCTCCGTGAGGTCCGGGGATGCTGAGACGGGGGAAGGCAGCACCCGGGCCCACCTGCCGGGGCCCCCAGGGGCCCGGGTACGCACCTGCCTCTCAGCCCCTTCCCGATGGTCCTTTTTCTCCGAGTTTGCTCAGTCAGACCCACGTGAGGTCCGGGGATGCTGAGACGGGGGCAGGCAGCACCCGGGCCCGCCCGCCAGGGCCCCCAGGGGCCCGGGTACGCACCTGCCTCTCAGCCCCTTCCCAATGGTCCTTTTTCTCCGAGTTTGCTCGGTCAGACCCCCGTGAGGTCCGGGGATGCTAAGATGGGGGAAGGCAGCACCCGGGCCTGCCCGCCGGGGCCCCCAGGGGCCCGGGTACGTACCTGCCTCTCAGCCCCTTCCCGATGGTCCATTTTCTCCGAGTTTGTTCAGGCAGACCTCCGTGAGGTCCGGGGATGCTGAGACGGGGGAAGGCAGCACCCGGGCCCACCTGCCGGGGCCCCAAGGGGCCCGGGTACGCACCTGCCTCTCAGCCCCTTCCCGATGGTCCTTTTTCTCCGAGTTTGCTCAGTCAGACCCACGTGAGGTCCGGGGATGCTGAGATGGGGGAAGGCAGCACCCGGGCTTGCCCGCCGGGGCCCCCAGGGGCCCGGGTATGTACCTGCCTCTCAGCCCCTTCCCGATGGTCCATTTTCTCCGAGTTTGTTCAGGCAGACCTCCGTGAGGTCCGGGGATGCTGAGACGGGGGAAGGCAGCACCCGGGCCCACCTGCCGGGGCCCCCAGGGGCCCGGGTACGTACCTGCCTCTCAGCCCCTTCCCGATGGTCCATTTTCTCCGAGTTTGTTCAGGCAGACCTCCGTGAGGTCCGGGGATGCTGAGACGGGGAAAGGCAGCACCCGGGCCCACCTGCCGGGGCCCCCAGGGGCCCGGGTACGCACCTGCCTCTCAGCCCCTTCCCGATGGTCCTTTTTCTCCAAGTTTGCTCAGTCAGACCCCTGTGAGGTCCGGGGATGCTGAGACGGGGGAAGGCAGCACCTGGGCCCCCAGGGGCCCGGGTATGCGCCTGCCTCTCAGCCCCTTGCCGATGGTCCTTTTTCTCTGAGTCTGCTTGCACTGGGAGCAGGCAGGGATGCTAAGCCAGCATACCCACTGTGCGAGGCCCAGCCTGAGTCTCCGAGCCCACGGGACGCAGAGCCCCCGAGCCCTGTATGGAGAGGCGGGAGCCCTCCGGCGAAGGCTCGGGGCGGGCAGATTGGCCTCCTACGGGCCTGGCCATCAGGTAGCGTTTTCCTCTCGGCCATCTGGTCGCGTGCAATGCTTTCCAATGGGGCGACCAGATGGCCGGGCCGCCCTCGAATTCCCGATGAGGGCTCATTTGCCTTCCCGATACCAGCAAGGGCTCCAGGAGGTCGGGCGCGTCCGCGCATAGGGTCCCCTCAGTCTTGCGGTGCGCACAAGTGACCAGAAAGGGGGGTAGCCTTCCTCCGGATTACTAGGGACAAGGTACTCTGGGACCCCTCTCGGCCTAGCGGTCCTCAGCCAGCAGTTGGACGGGCCAGGATGCCGCCCCAGCCCTGGGTCTGTCCCTGGGCCTGCCGCGTGGCAGGTTGCCCTGGATGGGGTCCGGCGGGCCCGGGGAGCCTCTCCCTGCTGGGCTGGCTCCAGGGGCTCGGGTGTTCCAGCCCTGGGCCCCGTCCCCCAGCCTGCTGCCCTGCCAAAGGCCCGGGACGGGGTTCCATCGTGCCCGGGGTGCCTCCCCTTGCTCGGCTGGGTTCAGGGGCTCCCTGCAGCCCCATGGAGGGTGGCCTCCCCACCCCGGGCTCTGTCCTCGGTCCTGCTGCGTGGCAGGGTGCCCGGGACGGGGTCCCGCGGGCCCGGGGAGGCTTCCCCTTTGCCTCCGGGCCTGGGAGCCCCGGCTGGGTCCAGGGGCCCCTCCGGGCCCCGGGTCTGGTGCTCCAGCCCTGGGCCCCTTCCCCCGGCCTGCCGCTTTGCCAAAGGTCCGAGACGGGGTTCCGTCGTGCCCGGGGAGCCCCCCTTGCTTGGCTGGGTTCAAGAGCTCCGTCCGGGGCCCTCAGGGGCCCCGGGGAGGGTGGCCTCCCCACCACGGGCTCCGTCCTCGGTCCTGCCACGTGGCAGGGTGCCCAGGACGTGGTCCGAAGGGCCCGGGGTGGCGTCCCCTGCGCCTCTGGGCCCGGTAGCCCCGGCTGGGTCCAGGGGGCCCCGTTGGTCCCCGGGTCAGGTGCTCCGGCCCTGGGCCCCGTCCCCTGGCCTGCTGCTCCACCAAGGGCCCAGGACATGGGTCTGTCGGTCCCGTGCAGGCCTCCCCTGCTTGTCAAGGTGTCCACGGGCCCAGGGTCGGAGGGCCCGTCGGGTCCCCCTCGCAGCCTCCATGGCTGGGGCCCAGCTGGGGCCCTGGACCTCCGGTCCCCCATGCCCCGGCGCCTGCTCACTCTTTCGTTGGGGCACCGAGCGACCA